>ML677377.1:2083427-2423183 GCA_007922305.1 Dermatemys mawii
TATCTGATCACACACTGGCTATCTGATCACACTGGCTATCTGATCACTCTAGCCCAGCCCAGAGAATGATGGGTGCATGAGGCATGCTGTGGCAGCAACACAGGCAGACACAGATTAACATCAAACTGATCCAGAAACAAACATTTTGATTCAGGTTGACAAACGGAATGTTTTGATGTGGGTTGCCCCAACTTGAAAGGAAATATTTTGTTTAGATTTCCCCAATGGAACACTGAAAAATTTCAGAACAAAACTGAAATTCTCTCATGGAAAATTGCACTTCTGGGTAAAGTGCATTTTCTATCAAAAATAAATTTTGTTGATAAAATTTCCGAGCAGCTGTACTCTCTAACCGCATTTCCCGGTTCTGTATTTCTAATATAAGTAGTGTTTGACAATAAAAGGGAGGAGATGCCAGTTAGTGACTTTATTATCATTTCAGCCACAGCCGATTGTGTCTTTGTAAACAGAGTATCAATTTCAAGTGGGGAATAAACTGCAAGGAACCCAGGAAGCAAAGATTGTGTTTGATGCAAATATGTTAGTAATTAAGAACCAGAAAAGAAAACGTGTAAAAACAAAGCTATTTTGAAGGAACAGCATTGATTTTAAAATAATGATTTTGAAAGTTTCCCATGAGACATCAGCAATTTCTTAATATAAATAGAGATTGTGGAGCTAAATCAAATAAATTAAACCCTTCATGTACATCTTACTTAGACAGTGATTAACCTTTCAGCTCAACTGCTTATTTACACAGACCGCAATCACTCCCATGATTACTTAAACTTTTTTTCTAGAGCTGGAGCAAGAAAGAAATTTATCTTTACAATCATTCTGCTGCTGTGGCATCTCTTTGAATGCAATCCTCTAGCTAGGTTTCCTTTGCCTCCCCATTCCCGATGGCTTTTCAATCCTCTCCATTTCAGGCCTCGCTAATAATATTCACATACAAAGAGACAGCTTTGAGCCCAGACCATATAAACCTGCTATTCTGAACTCATTAATACATCTATAATAGGACCTAAGCAACCCCTTAAGGGAAATGATTGAAAGTCAAGCTAACAGAGGGACCACCATCTCCTCTAACTTATTACAGAAAGCACAATATCTTGCCTGAATGTAACCAAAAAGCTACCTGTAACCGAGATATTTTAACCCCTTGTTTTCTAGAAAGAATCTGTAATATTTAAGGATCTAGTTGAAATTCCCCAGGGATTTGCACAAAAATCCAGATCACCAATCCAGAAAGGGTACAAACAGCAAGATAATCATGAGAAAGAGGAAGATCATGGAGACTTTACCAGCCGTATCTTGTAGAGGACAAATTGTGGGATTTCGGTTGCAGGAAGCTTTAGAACAGGAAACGGTATGTTGGTGAAATGAAAGCTTTACGAGCAAAACAGGAAGTCTGAAGAACCTGAGCGACGGTGCTGAAAGCAGCAGATTTGAGGTTGGGGCAGGAAATAGCTCATGTGAACATCCAGAGCAGAGAGCGGCACAAAACAGGTGCGGCTTAAAATAAGCAAAGTGTCAAAGCAGCCAGAGATAAAATCAGTTGTTGGCAGGAGGCAAAATGGTGTGAAATTGACTTGTCTTTTCTTTGTCTGAAAAGGTTTGAGGTTCTGAATGGAAGAGAGGTATGATGTGAACAGCTCCCAACAGGACATTGCTTTTCTCTTCACCTCATAGAGATGGCCATCAATTTCTTCTCCTATAAAAGGGTGATTTAAGGGCTGTTTTACCATAGATTTTAGAATGAGACAGAGCGATGATGGAATTGCGATAGACTCTGGTTCAGCAAAGCACATGAGCAGATGCTTATCTATAAGCATGTGCTTTTCCCACTGAAGTCAGTGGGTTGGTAGATGTTTTGGAGCAGAAGGATGTTGTGAGTGTCATTCTCATGGCGGAAGGGCCTTTTCAAAGAGGAAGGTTTTGCAGCATTTCCTAAAGTTGGTCAGAGGCTGGATCGTCCTAATCTCTCCTGGAAGATTGTTCCACAGCCAGATCCCCTCAGCAGAGAATGCTTTGCTCCAGCTCTCACGTACTTTGGGCTCTGCATTGTCCCAGAGAAGTGCAGCTGTCATAGTGCTGCAGAGATTGAAATTTGGTCTTTGATGTAGCTGGGGCTTGAGCCTTTAATTGCTCTGGAGATTAGGAGCAAGGCCTTAAACTGGCATCGAGAGCTGACTGGGAGCTAGTGGAGGGATTAAGCCTGATGTTCTTGTGGTGACCCAAGCCACAGAGAAGGTGGGCAGCCATGTTCTATGCCAGCTAAGACCCAGGCATCATCTGCACATTCAAGTTCAGAGTCCGTGAATTACAATAGTCCAGCCTGGAGGTGATCACTGTAGCCAGGTCCTTGTCCATGAGGAAGGGAGGAAGTTTCTGAGAGAGCTGGAGGTGAAAGAATGTACTTTTAGGTACTGATGCTACCTGGTCATCCGGGTTTAATGAGGAGTCGAACAGGACTCTGGAGACTTCACACCAGATCCTGTCCCAAGCTGGGATTGTAGCAAGGCCTTGAACAGTTTGGGTGTTGGCTATCTTCTAAAGACATGCTGAGCGCCCCCAATTCCCATTGACGGCAACAGCGGTTAAACGGGCATGTAGATCTCTTTAGGAGCAGGCTCCTAATGCCCCCAACAGTAGGGTGCCTACAGATGCTCCAGGATATTCACTGCCTATAACTTTTTCATCTGTGAAAGGTCTGACAGGCTGATGCAGTTGCACTATGGATGACCCACAGGAGGTCACAAGAAAACGCCCTGATGCTTTTTGAGGATGGAAACTGAGTTTCAGCCCGGATGAGCCTTTCAGGTCCAATTCTGTGTACACTGCAGATGCCTATCCATTATAATATAATTTAAATATATCGGTGGCAAACCTTCCCCTGCCCACAAGAGAGTTTGCAGTCAACAGAAATCTAAACTGGCAGGAAGAAAATAACTGATCATTGGAAAGAGGCAACTGTTCAGTTAACCATTTCATTTCCCAAATACTAACAGAATCAAGTCATCAGGTCCCTTGAGAAGCCACAAGAACTGAGACCGTGTCTTCCCGCCTGCATCCAACTTAGGCTGTGATCAGAACTGAATGGTGGGCTGGTGATCACGACTGCAAGGCTTCAGGGCATTAACCCACTGGTCTAGTGTCTGTTGGGTAATATACAGCCTGTGATTAGAGAAAGCAGAATCCACATTATTGTTGTGCTTGGTGCTTTGGAAAAACAACTTGTTTAGTTCATAGCACGAAGGACATGACAAGCACAGAGGTGTGTAATTGGATGGGGCAACCCATAACAGCAAAAAACATGCTAGTACTGTGTAGCAGGAATCCATTAATGTGCTGTAATTTACCAGTAGATTGCAAGGATACTACAGGTAGGCCTTCCATTCATGATTTAATATATTTTTCTGTAAATCAAGACTTCTAAACATCTTCTGTCTCAGTGAGAGCGTTCTGCTCTCTCTGCCTGCCTGCTTGCAACTCCATTAACAGGAATGAGTGTTATATACGGTCCCATAAAGGGGAGAATAGGCCCCCTCTGGTATAAACACAGTTAGGTAGGATAACTCACCCTGGTGCAGTTCAGAACACAAGCGCTGACTCCAATGGGATGGTGATGCTTTTTGAAGCCCTATAATTTGTCTGGCATTAAAAGGAAAATACATATAGTTTGAGCAATGTAAGAAAGACGCAGCCAGCACAGAGAACAATGGTTAATTCAGGCATTCTCTGTAGGAACTTAAGGCTAGCTTCGGTTTAGCACTGAGCAGTCAAACATGAGCCCAAAGCCAGATCTGGCCCCTTCAGCTATTTATCTGGGTCTCATGACAGTTGTAGATTCTGGAGAATCAAAGCTTTTAATTCATTCAGGAGAAAGATATGAGCTCTTACTGTTGTGAAGATAATCAGCCAAATATAACCAACACACATTTCCCTACCTGAGTCTGCTGATGGAAGGAAACAGCTGTAAGAGAGTTACAAACCAACCCAATTTATCTCAACAACAGCACCCTTAGAGAGCGAGGGTCCGTAGCAATGAATGCCCATGGCATGTTATATGGCTTTATTCCAGCATTTAAAAGTTCCATGGGATTATTACTAATCTGGTGCAGCCAGACTGTTTGCAGATGACCATGTGGCCATCAAAGTCCATAGCTGGGCAATGTCCCGTCCTGGTCTCAAGTCTGATCTTCAGGGCATGATGTGTGGGGACTTTATTTCTAAAACAAACTGTAGGACCAAAAAATGCCACTTGGTGGTGATTGGTGATGACTTCAGTCCTCTCACGGCCAATTCTCAATAATGTATCCCTATTACTGATAACATCAATCCATTTTATGCCTAGTAGTCACCGCTGGCAATGCATATGAAATGCCTCCAGCCTCCTGATGTATTGTTTGAGCAACATCCATGTTTCAGATTATAAGAGGATCAGAAGCACAAAAGTTAGAGAAAATCCATACTTTTATATATCATTTCACCTTGTTTTGGCTCCAGACCCTATGCAGGTCCTTCATTGCTGAGGCTGCCAAAGCAATTCTCCTTAGGATGTCTCCATGTGATGATAATTTACTGGCTAGATAGATGAAATCATCCACAACTTCCATGGTTTGGCTGGCAGCACAGAGGTCTTGTATCACAACTTTTGTGGCAAAACTCTTGATTTTTGTTTATGTTCCCGAGAAATCCTTATCCCAAGGGCAGCTGCCACATGCTAAAAGCTCTCTAGTGCATCTTTAAGGTTGTTTGCATTTTGACTGATGAGGACAACAACATCCATATAATCCAGGTTGGTACAAGAGGTTGAACCAACAGTTGTACTGGTATTTGCGGAGATATGTTTAAGGAACCAATCTACTGAGTGGGAGAATGGGGCTGGGACCAGGACACATCCCTGCTTCACCCTGTACCTAGTGTAAAACATGTCAGACCTATGGGTCCCGCATCGCACTAGTACACCTGAGTCATTATGTAGATCCTTGAATTAACCTCAGGAGAATGTTGGGACCGCCAACACCTTGTAGGGCCTTCCACAGGGCAGCTCTATTGGCAGAATCAAAGGCTGCCTTTAGGTCTACATATGCTGCTCTCACAGGAAAACTGAATTTGCAATGGATCTCAGATGAAAGATGAAGAGCAAGTAGAGTGTCCATTCTAGATTGCCCAGCAGTGAAAACTGATAGCTCTGGGTGACAGGGTTTCACAAGAAGAGGCTGAAGCCAGGCGAGTAGGACAGGTGTAAAAACTTTTCTGGGAACAGAGAACGGAGTTATTGGCCTGTAGCTGCTGCACTCAATGCTTGGGCCTTTCCCCTTATAAAGTAGGATGATGATCTCTTCCTCCCACTCCATTCATATCTTCCTAACAATCTAAGCCCTGACAAAAAGTGCTGTACTGTGGCACTTATGCATTCTGTGGTGCACCTGAGAAGTTCAGGTGCTATGCTGTCGTGGATCCCTGCTTCACACTTTCTTTATGGCAGACCAAATCTCTTCCAACATAGGTACATCTACACGGGTTTTGGGGTCAGGGACTTCATCTACTACAACTAACGTGTCCAGATTTGGGCATGGAGTCACTTCAGGATGGTTAAGTGCAGTCTCACAATATTCTTTCCACCTTTGCAGGATGACTTCTTGGGTTGAGCATGTTTTACCATCAGCCTTGTATATCAGCATAAACCTCGTGCAAAGTCCAGTTTTGCACCAAAATGATTGACTAGCTTTAAGTGCAGGTTGTAATTCATTAGATCATATTCCATCTTCTGCCAAGTTCTCAAAATAAGCGTTGCCATCCACTTTTGCTCTTGCCCGAAAAATACCTTGTAAATGTCTCCTTTCAGTGCCACCATGGTGCAGTCTAGTCTCAGAATTCATCTGCAGAATGTGAAATGTCTCCTCAGATAACCCCGGACATTGCTTGTAGTTTAGGCATCTATAGCTCCTCAGATAACTGTGCTTATGGCTGTCCACGCTGATTCTGTGTTGATTTTTTTTTATGCACTGTGACAGAGAACGTGTTAGCAAGTGCTGAATTTTCACAGATGCAGTCTGCCTTATGTGTCACAACAGGCGCACTCTTCCATTGAAATCAAGGGGCACAGTTGCCATTTTAGCAACGAGGAGACAACAATCGGTATTTGATGGGTCATCTGCATCTCTGCAGAGCTGATGTGACCTTCCTAAACTCCGATTCCAGACCAATATATGATCCAGTTCCTTCTTCATCCAGCCATCGTTGAATTTCCAGGATTCCCAATGGATATCAAAGTGCCTGAGTCTACTGCCACTGAAGGTAATGTTATGAGAAACGCAAAAGGGCAGAAATTTCAGAGTTGTCATTTATTGTTCCAGAGCAGAATGGCCCAAAAACAGACTCAAAGCCATTTCTGGGACAACTTGGTGCTGCCTTCACCACTGCACCAATGCCTGCCCCTTCCCCAGCACTCCTCCATGCTCAGTACCCTGTCACGCAGGCAGCCAGGCCCTGCTCTCTCCCAGCCTGGAGAGAGACTGTTTGGGCTCCTGGGTCACAGCCTTTGATCAGGGCCAGCTGGGCCCTAATTGACCCAGCCACAGCTGTGGCTGCTACACACTCAACTGCTTTCACTGTTGCAGTCCTGTGCTGGGCTGCTTTTAACCCCTTCAGAGCCAGAGCGGAGTGATCACCCCGCTACAAGAGGTGAATGGCTTAGTTGGATTTTCCCAGTGACTCAAGGAAGGAGTAACAGCAACAGGTTAGGACAAGCAAGGCAGACACAGGGAAAGTTAACTCGTCTTCCTCCTCCTTCGGATTTTGCCTGCTTACTTTCAGGAAGGGATCGCCGCTCTTGTGGAAGGGTAAAGCAGTGACCCTGCTCTGTGCTGAAAGTCTTTTCTCCTCTGCGTACGACCTTTGGGAGGTTTCTCCTCAGGAAACCCCTCAGTCCACCATCATCGCCTCCCTGCCTTTGGGCTGATCTGCATTGTTCTCGCCTCTGCTCTCATGGTGCCTACTGACTGCCTCACTTCTGTATCCTGGCAGCTAATCTCTCAGCTGGTCTAGGACTCAAGGACCAGGTCCTCAGCTGCCTAGGTGGAGATGGGGGCACTCATTGGCATAGAGCTGGTAATGCTGGCTCCATTGCATGCGAAGATGCCCCGCTCTCAGGAGGAATTCCAATTTGCCTTTCAGTGCAGCTCTCCAGCAGCTCTGCAGTGTGGCGGGCAGTGCAAATGTGGCCCAGGCCAGAGTCTGGCCCCATGTGGTTATGTGATGACTTGTCAAAGGCTTTGCTAAGATCTCGTGTCTAGATTCCTTATGAGGATTTCACTTGTCAGTTGCCTCCTGGACCCCTTCATTCACAAAAGGAGATTAGGCTGGACTGGATTGGCATGATTTATTTTTGGTACAGCTGTCTTAGCTCCCGCTTAACACCCCTGTCTCTTCATCCCACTCCATCAATCTGTCCCTGAGAGGCTCCAGTATATTACTAGCACTGAAGTTAGTCCAGCTGGCTTATTGTGTCTGACTCACACCTTTTCCTCTTCATAAAGTCCAGGACACACAAACTTGACACTAGTGTCAGGGTCCATTCCTGTGAGGTGCTTAGCTCCCATCTCCCACTGATGTCTATGGGAGGTGAGATGGTTCAGCAGGTGTTGAGAAAATGTTCCATTGGATTCTTTGGAACTCTAGGCATGAATTATCCAGGCACAATGACAGGGTTGTGAAGCCCCTTGCTATCACCTGCCCTTAGCTCAAAGGAATCTTGTCTGTGGATCAGCTCCCTGAAACCACCAGCCTTTGGCAACACAAGCACTGTCTTCCAGGCCTCCACAGGCCTGGCTCTCTCTGAATAGGTTAGCAATAGGCACATGCTAACCCCCTGTCCTTTGAGCATCCTTCTGGAGCATCCAGTCCCTGATCCACAGAATTGCCAGATCCTCTGCTCCCAAAGGAACAGTGCATCCCAACTTACCAGTTACACCTTACATCACAGTTCTGCTTAACACACAGCACTTCAGTATAATGAAAAACAGAAGTTTATTTGACAAAGAGCAGAGATTTGAGAAGCAGCAAGTAGAAAGAATGAGAACACGTGGTTACATATAAAATCACAATGCACTTTCTGGAGCTTAAACTTAACTAACAAGCCATTCCCTTGTTTCATAAAGGTTAGCTCACACAAAGGTTCTCTCCGAGTATCAAACACTCAGATCAGCTGTGATCTTCCATTCATAAGACAAGCCAGTTGGCAATGTATTCCCTCAGTGAGGGTAACTGGGTGCACTTCTGTACCCCCAGATATAGTACCAATCATCCAGTGTCTTCCCTTGTAAACAGGGTAACTCCCCACGGCTTGGTTTTTCCAGTCTAGAATCTTTCCTGTAGATGTTGTGATCACTTGATTAGCATTTTTCTCAGACTGTAAATAGATGTTCATTGTGAAGTTCAGCTGGAGTATTGTGTCCAGTTCTGAGCAATGCAATTCAGGAAGGCGGCGGACAAATTGAAGAAAGTCCAATGGACAGCAACAAAATTGATGAAGGGACTAGAAAACATGACCTATGAGGAAAGACTGAAAAAACTGGAGAAGAAAAAACGGAGGGGGGACATGATAACAGTCTTCAAGTATGTAAAAGGTTGTTATAAAAAAGAGGGTGATAGATTGTTTTCCTTAATGACTGAGGATGGGACAAGAAGCAATGGGCTTAAATTCCAGCAAGGGAGACTCAGGTTAGACATTAGGAAAAAATTCCTAACTGTCAGGGTGGTTAAGCACTGGAATCAAATTACCTAGAGATGGTCTAGGAAATATTTAGTCTTGCGACAATGCAGGGACTGGACTAGATGACCTGTCAAGGTCCCTTTCACTCCTACATTTCTATAATTTTAGCCAGAGAGGTAGATAAGCATCTCTTACCTGAAAGAAACCTGTTTATCACCTTTTGATGATGGCCCCAACTCATGGACCTTAAGAATATAATTTTCAGTATAGATACATAACTTCTCGCATAGTAACCATACACATATTTCACAAGGATTATAATGATCAGTAAAGCTTTCAGTAGAGACCTAACATGACATGCTTTGGTGAACTAGTATGTAGCTATTAATCCCCAGACCACATTTATCTAGTGATACATTGATAGTTTGGGTCCAATGCACAACCAATTTGCTCCAGCTTTGGGGTGGTGTAACACCATTGAAATCAATGGCATAAAACGGGAGTCAAGTGGTGAATCAGACCCGCAGCTAGTACTGATTGGGCCAGATACTCAGCTGGTGTAAATTGCCACAGCTCCACTGAAGTCCACCCCCTTGCTGAAATCAGTGGAGTTATGCCAGTTTACACCAGCTCAGGATCTGACTTGTAGTTTTATTTATTTTACCAGCAGCCCCAAACACTTTGTTCCATGGGAATACCTTTGAAAAACTTTACTCAACTTCTCCACTAGTCTCATGTCCTCAGTTAATGGTTCTGTTTTCAAGAGTCCATCAGCAACATGACCTTTCTGTCCTCCCTTTGCTTTCTCCCCAACTGTTTGCTCAGCAGTTTAAGAATCAGGTAGAGAATATTTTGATTCCCACAAATCCAATAGGAATAACTCAGCTGTTCGTCATCCCAAGATAGATCCATTGAGTAGCATGAAGTAGTAGCGTGGGATCTTTCAGGTCAAAACTGAGTGAAAGACTAGAGCTGAGTGAGTAATTTATTTGATGACTTCCCCCTTTTTTTGTGTTTCACAAATTGGCCATAAACAGACCATAAAAATCTCCAACATAGTCATCATTTGATATACATTTTTAGTTGCTTCAGCAAATTCTTGGTCTTTGGCTTGATCATGAAATGTTTGCTGCAAGTATCCACAGCTTGTACTGTATTGGCTGGTTATATAAAACATGTTCCCTGATTGGATGTGCAATTTAAGCAATCAGCAATGAGGAAAACTGTGAATATTCCCTGAGCACCATCCATCCCATGCACTGCATGAGGCCAGTAGACTGGAGCTAAAAATAGTATGTGATTATGTAATCAAAGACTTCATCAAAATGCATACGCACAAGGGGCTGAATTAAGGTTGCACAGACAACCTTAAATCTGGCAGCTCCTGGCTTTTCAGTGCATGACTTGGCAACTTAAGTAAATTCTTCTAATTTAGTTTTGTTGTGTGGAATAAGACTAATGAATGAAACATTCCATTGCACTTTTTGTCAAAGGAGGGTCTTGCTTCAGGCTCCGTGGCCACAGTAATGTAGAAAGGCAATAGGGTCTGGCCTGGAAGCCAGGAGAGCAGGATTCTGTTCCCAGTTTTGCTGGGGATTTTCAGCATGAATGTGGGCAAGTCACTTCACCTGTCAATGTCTCTACTTCCTCTCCCCTCCCTTTGTGTGCCTTGTCTACTTGGATGGTAAACTCTTGAGGGATTGTGTCTTATTATGTGCACATGCCGCATCAAACACACTAAAGAGGGCCGATTTCAGCTGCTGCCTCTAGGTGCTAGTGTAATTCAAATAAAAATAGTCACTCAGATCCTCAAAGATATTTAGATGCTTAACTCCCACTGATAACTCCTGGGAGTTAGGAGCCTACATACCTTAAAGGATGTGGGCCAATATCCATACTGTGTGCCACTTGGCCATTGCTCTGTACCCCAGAAATGGCTGGTGGTGTATTGAGTGAGAACCATTCATAGACAGACACATCTGTGTATGTCCATCCATCTCTTCTGAGCTCTAGGATGGAAAGTGCTATTTAAATGTAATCACTATTCATAAAACAGAATGTCTTGCTTGTTTTCAGCTCCCCTGCTCTCCCCTTCCATTTTTGCTGGGCTGATGATTCTCTTACATGCCCTAGATAACTGACTTAATGTCCTCTTCCCTGCTCCTTCCTCTTTCCTGCTCTTTCATTTTTTATAAAGACTCCTTTTCGTTCTGCTAACATGCTCTTAATCTCTCTGGTAAATCAGGGAGACTGTTTGTCTTTAGCTCTATTTGCTTTCTCGAACAAAGACATAAATCTACTCCCTGTGCTGAGACAAGACCAAGTTGAATATACTCCTGAATACTGCTGCAACCCACCATAAGGCAAGGCTTGGAATAAGTTGCATCTAAAGATCTATGCATATGCCATCTCCATTCTCTAGGACAAGATTGAATAAAGGAAATAAAGGACCAGAATGTTCCTCGTCAGCTCCACATTCTCAGGCACTGGTGAGTAAAGGTCTCAGGTAAAATCTTGACCAAAGCCCATTGATGCTGATCCATAGACATTGCAATCCACAGAAACACTCACATTGACTTCATTGGGCAGTGGGCAATGGTTACCATTGATGCTGGAGTATTTCTGAGCTTAACACCTGGTTCAAAGCCCATTGAATAAGGAATCTTTCCATTGACTTTAGTGGGCTTTGGATCAGGAGTTAACGTCATAAATATACCCATATCAGTGGTATCCACTATAGCAGCACAATAAGAAAGTGTGGGGCTGCAGTCTACTGGAGTGAGAAATCAGGCAATGAACTACCTCCCCTTCAGGTCCTGCTGCCTGAGGGAGTGGGAGTCTGGCATGAAGATTTCTCCCTCCATCTTCTCTGGTCCCACAGATGACCTATGGGTAGCAGAGCTTCAGTGGGTGGCAGGCTCCCCAAAATGGCAGACCCCCAAGTGGCTACTAGCTGTGACTGTAGTCAAGGCTGACACTTCTATTGCGCTATGAACCTCTGCAGGGGTGCCATGCCTTGGTACTGTGATTCTTCATGTGGCATAATTCCACAGGAGAAGAGGTTAAAAAGAGGAGAGCTGTTCAGTTGAATTTAGGGCACTTTTTACGTAGCTGGAAAGGAGGGATGGCAGTAGAGATATCACAGAGATTTATGAAACAAAGAATGGCTTAGAGGAGGCCGTTCAGGCTGCTATATATTGAATAAAGTCTCTATAAGTTATTTCTTTATAGGCGTTTCAGTGCTGCTCATAACTGCTGTACAAGAACAAAAGGGCACTCAATAAAATGAACAGGCAAAATATTTAAAAGGCAAAAAACAAAACTTAGTTTTAGGCAACATACAATTATCCTGTGGAACTCATTGCCTAAGGGTATTATTGAGACAAATGGCTCAGTAACTTTCACAAGTAGGTATAGGAATTTATAAGAATAATACAACAGTAAAGGAATTATTTCCCAATCCTGCAAAGACATGTGCACGTGTTTAGCTCTATGCACTGTGTCCTGTCCTACTGAATTCAATGGAACTACTCACAGTGTCTGAAGTCAAGCATGTGAATCATTCTGTGCAGGATCAGGACCTTAGACTGTAGGCGCCTCACAGCTGGGGCTGGCTCTTAACGAACAGCATCCACTCTGCAGTACCTCTTCAGTGTATACAGTGGTCCAGGTTTGCTAAATCTGGGCATTCTGGGAAAGAGTGGTGAAGGGAACCTAAGCTAAATGGACCAGTGCTCTGTTCTGCAGTGGAAATTCTTATGCTATGTATTTTTGTCCAAGTCCCTTCATAACATTTCATTTTACAGAATTGCTTGAGCTAAAAGATTTTACTATAGAATCTTCAGACAGGAAGGGCCCTAATAGGTCAACCCTCGACTCCTTGCATCTGAGCCCATAGTTTCTACATACTACAGGAGGGGGGCATATAAGCAGATGATAGCTAGGAATTATTATTATTTGCAATATAGTAGGATCTAGAGGCCCCAACTGAGATCAGGGCCCTGTTGTGCTAGGCATTGCACATGGACCTAGTGAAAGAGAGTCCCTGCTCCAAAGAGCTTGCAATCTAAATAGACAAGAGAGACAGAAGGTTGGAGAAAGTTAATATTGGTGTCCCAGTTTTACAGGTGGGGTGCTGAAGCACAAAGAGGTTGCATTTTTAGTGCCACGTTTGATGTATTTGGGACATGTCCTTCAAGTTCCTCTGGTATTTACACCTTATCTATCATATTCCCTTCAATTCTGCAGAAACACATGGGGTCTGCAATCGCTTGATATGACTTGGAAGTTTCTTGAAGTATTTTGTATAGTGAACAAAACTTTCAGACCTGAACACCCCCAAATTTAGGGAATCCAAATGTGATAGCTGGATCTTATCTCTATGTTGGTTGGAGCCTAAATCTGGGACCTCTGATCTCTGGGGAAAATTCAAACCTGGATTCAAGCTTGCTGGCTTATGCTCATTTCCTGTTTAGTACCTTCAGCCAGCCCACTCTGCCATCTCCAGTGAGCTCCTGCTTCTTTCTGAGGCATCTGCTCTGAAGACAAAACCCTGTCCCGCCTGGTAGCACTTTATTCTGGTATCTGGCTATCCCTGCATGGGGCATTCCACAGACAGAACAAGAGTGGACCATCCAGGCTGAGATCCACCCTCTGTGGGAGTAGAAATTTGTCCTGACTTTGCTCTCGTACTTTCAGAAAATATTTGCTGTTCTTTGTGGCACCACTTATCTTCCCCCCAGACTCCCGCACCACAACACTTTCAATTCATTGAGCCACTGGGTATTGACAAGACAGAGTAAACAAGTTGAGGGAAGAGACAATGTGTGCCTGTTTGTTGCTAAAGCAATAAGCATGTGGCCCAGTTATACTGGATGTCTGCTCAGCTGTAGGTGTATTGTGAAACGTGAAGCTCAAATATCACAGGCCTTTAACCCCCCCACAAGTACCGGTCCATGGTATTAGGCTTGTTAGCTTCCAGCTGGATGGCACTGAAGCCCATCCCCTTTATATCAGCTGAGGATCAGGCCCAGTGTGACTGTGATGACTTCCACTGCATGGCACTCAGCTCACTCATCAGCCACTCAGAGCACTTCCTTTATCTCTCCCAGAGTGTAAGTACTGGCTCAGGTCTGCGCCTTATTGTTGTGGATGATATACATTTCAAAGCAGCGAGCACACAGCTGGAGGCTCACTTACTGGCTGCAGCTCAAAGCTTGAAAAGTCTCATTTTTGACTTGCCAACAGAGCAAAAATGGAATCTAAAGTGAGTGATGGTGGGAAAGAAATCTAGCCTGCTGGGATGTCACTCCTCTGGCTCTTCATCACCCAGTGTTAATAGCTTAATTAAACAGTCCGCTCTCAACGGTGTGAAACGTAACAAGCTAGGTTGGCTGCTGCAGTGAAGACGGATGTTAGAGGTGGTCAGCTTTGCTTCAGGCACATAGTGCCCTATAGTACCTGTTACTGTAATACCGGAGGCATCTCACAAGCATTACTGCATTCGCCATCACAACACCCCAGGAGGCTATTATCCTTGTTTTGCAAATCAGGAACCAGATTACTTGCTTGAGGTCATGTGGGGAGTCTGTTGCAAAGCCAAGACTTGGATTTAGAGTTCTTGCAACCCAAACTAGCAGCCTGCCTATTGAGCTGTGCTTCCCTGCTGCTCAGCACGTTAGCACTCACCTGACAGTGCCAGGTTCTTAATACTTAAGGGCCAGTAGTTTACAATGCCAGTTGATATAGATTTCAGCAGGACAACTCATACAGTAAGGTACTCATTAGCATGAATAAGGGGGGGCAGAATCTAGCCCTATATAGTTGTTCTGTTTCAGAGATGCTAAGCACAACTACCAAGCCCTCTGCTTCCACTAGAGGGTGCTGGACAACTTTCTTTGGAAATCCCAGTAGTCTCCACCTACAATGTCTTTAATAATCCTTGGTTCCAATCCCTTGCAAGCCCTCTCTGTCATCCTTTCACTCCTGATTTATCTCCTTCGCAGAGAGCTCTGCATCTCTGCCCTGGAATACGGCTGACAGCAGAACAAATCTCGCCCTTCATATTTTATGGCTCCACAAAAGCTTTATCAAACAACTGTGAATAATAAACCAGGTTATGGGGCGCCGGGGACTGGGTTCACAGCCACCCACGGGCTGTACGTTCACTTTCCTCCTGGCTTAGTAGGTCTGCTGAAGCAAAACTTCAGCCTATAGCACAGTGTGAACCAAGAAGTTTATTCCCTCCTTGCAGACGCTAGTAGACTGCTGTATAAAATGACGAGGGATCCATGTTAAGTGGTTGAGGGTATTTTGGGGATGTGTAGGCTCTTAAGTAATTTTTTCCTACATTCTCAACATCTACCCATGTTTTCAGCATCCCTATAAAACCCCAAAGAGTGAGCTGCCTAGGCTTGTTCTGCAGCAGAAGAAACACTTTCCCCAAGCTTGGTGAAGGATGATCAAGGGAGGCAAGTGAAAAGAGTCTGATCAGTTTCAACTCCATCAGAAACACTGGGACAGATTCTGCCAGTGTTACGTGCACTCACTTGTACCTTACTCCCATGAGCAGCTGGACACAATTACAGAGCAGGGTGTATCTTGGTGTTAGGAAGCACGGCAGAATCTGGCCCATGGCAAGGAGAAGGTGGAAAATGAAGATGGTGAAAGCAGAGATGATAGCGTTGGTGGGAGGAAATGCCAGTTATGGGTTTCCCAAAGACCTCCAGGCCACTAGTGACCAATAGCTATTACTGTCTAAGGGGTCTTGTAAGGTCTGTGTAAAATGGGGATGAGGATCTTTCCAGCTTCCAGCGGCAAGCTGTTCACACTGCATCAGCTCTTACCCAGTTTGTGCTGCCTGGAAGCCTCCATCAGAGAAGCCTAGAGAGTGGCCTACCCTTCTCCCCTACAGGATGGCGATGGTAAGTGTTAGGTTTGGGGCAGAGCTGAGCGGAAAACAATTCTTCTGTCCCATGAAAGTTTTCGAGATTTAATATTTTCCCAGTTTTGGATCAGGATGAAACCCAAGGACTCGCCTGGGAAGTGTTGGACACATGGGTTCAAGTTCCTTTTCCAGCTGATTTAAAACAGGTCTCAAACATGGGTCCTCTCTATCCCAGCTAGGGTGGCCAGACAGCAAATGTGAAAAACTGACGGGGATGGGGGGCAATAGGAGCCTATATAAGAAAAGGACCCAAAAATTGGGACTATCCCTATAAAATTGGGACATCTGGTCACCTTAATCCCAGCTGGCTCCCCTAAGTACTGGAGTGCAGCTCTCTCCCTCTCTCTGACAGAAATTACATTTTGGGCCCAAGGGACCTGCACAGTGAAAATTTTGTGAGAACTGATATATTTCTGGGCTAATTCTCAGTTTTGATGAATCAGCATTTGGTTTCATCATTTTCCAATGAAAAACCATTATATTAAAAACTTCCCAACTGCTGTAGAGTACAACACTATTTTGCATAAGGGCTCGCCTGCCTCACTTTAATTAAAAACATACCACTAAAAAACCCCTGTCGAGTGACTTCCGACTTCTTTAGCCCTATGATTTTCACTCTGATCTTCACTGGCTGATGAACCTTTCCATGCTGACTTTCAAAAGCCCACCTCTGCTCTCCTCATTATTCCCTTTCACAGGGATTCCATCGTATTCACGCTGCCTATTAGAAATGGTGGTGTTAGTCTTTACTTGTATGTGATGGTTCCCAGGTGCCCGTGTCATGGACCAGCGCCCCATTGCGCTAGGTGCGGTACAAACACCGAACAAAGAGCTGCCTCAGAGAGTTTACGATCTATGCAGCGTTTGCTTCAATATCTACAGCACAGTAGCAGCACTAAAAGAGAAAATGTGCCTTAAAACAGAAAAATGAGCTTTATTGCTCACCATTTACATGAAATATTTAATATTTCGGCAATAAACTTTTTCTTCTGCTCGTTAAACTGGTATTAAAGTTGGATAGAAACTGGTTCACAGTTGCTGATATTAGGCCCAAGATTGGCCAGGGTGCAATAAATTGTCACTTTGCAGAAAGATGGCTGCTCTCTCCTTGATTTTTCAGCCTGTCGTAAGCACTGTCATCGGGGCCACGCTGTGCTAGGTCTTGATTGGCAGGGAAAGGTAGCAGTTGTGAGAAAAGAGGTAATAAAGGGACCAGGCATTTGTGGGAAGGATAGTCTGGTGGATGAAGTACTGGAATTGGAGTCAGTCATTTTGGATTCAATTCCTGTCTCTGTTACAGACTCACAGTGTGACCTTGTCTCCTTGTACCTCACTTTCCTAGTTGTGAAATAGGAAAAAGAATTATGACTTGTCTTTTTAGTTTGTAAACTCTTCAAAGTGAGGCTTAATTCTGTGAGCGCAGAGCCTAGTACTATGGGGCCTTGATGTAATCTGCAACCTCTGACTGCCACTGGAATATAAACAATGAGGAAAAGTGGGGTTATGACACATAAATAAGAAAAGGACAGGAGCATACATCTAGATGTCTTGCTCAAATGTGTCAAAGACTGATTGCATTGGTCATCTTAAGTTTCCTCTGCAATTTTAACTCACTACAGCACTCTTTTCCACTTTCTGGTATAAGTGGGGTGTTGCAGGCTTTAACGGTTGCTGTGTTCTGCCCCAGCAGCAGATTCATTTCCGTGGGGGGTGATGCAGGTCTATGTATTTCTTCTGAGTAAGGTAGGCTAGGAAACAAGAATTCCACTTCACAAAAAAATTCAAAGTTTCAGCATTTGGTTTCGTTTTGCATCGGGCTGAAACAAAAAACTGTTGAAATTTTTCATGAAGAACAAAAGAGGGATAGCAGAAGTGACAGAGAGTCCTGTGACACCTTAAAGACTAACTAAAGTATTAGAGCATAAGCTTTCGTGGGCTAATACCCACTTCATCAGATGCATGCAGTGGAAGTATCCAGGGGCAGTAATAAATAAGAGGCAAGAGCTAGGTTAGAGATAACAAGGTTAGTCCAATCAGGCTGAACCAGCTTGTTATCTCTAATCAGGGAGGATGAGGTCCTCCTCTAGCAGCTGGTGTGGAGGTGTGAACACCGAGAGAAGAGAAGCTGCTTTTGTAGTTAGCTAGCCACTCATAGTCTTTGTTCAATCCTTGATTGATGGTATCAAATTTGCAAATGAATTACAGCTCTGCAGTTTCTCTTTGCAGTCTGGTCTTGAAGTTTTTTTGCTGCAAGATGGTGACTTTTAAATCTGTAATTTTGTGTCCAGCGAGGTTGAAGTGTTCTTCCACAGGTTTTTGTGTATTGCCAAAACAGGGACAGAACCCCACCTCAGAATAGCCAAGAGTGGGCTGGGCACTCACCTGGGATGTGGAAAGCCAGATTCTTGAGCACCCTACCCACCAACCTGCTAGCAATTCTGGATGTAGCTTTCTCTCTCTGGCCAGAAATTCCATCCTGAATCCAAGAAACTTTCCTGAAAAAAGTTGCATTGAAATGGATACATTCCCTTGAAAAGTTTCAGTTTTGAAGAATTGATATTTTCCACTGAAAAATTCCCGACCAGCTCAGATAGTGAGGCTTAATTAATTACAGTTTGCAAAGCCCTGTCAGAACCTCAGCTGGAAAGAGAAAAATATTAATTATTAATAAAATGAGCTGTGTTTCCTTATCTTACAGGAGCAGAGTGGCCTTTTCAGAGGCTGCGTGCCCCGGTGGGTAAGGCACTGGACTAGGGATCAGGACTCCTGGGTTCTCTACTGCTGACTTGGTGGGTATCATTTTGTCTCTGTGCTGATACTGACCTGCTTTTGGAAAGGTGCTTTGATATCTTTGGATGGAAAATGCTAAATATGATTATTATCAGTGGCAGATTTTTAGAGCACTCAGTGCCAGGGTGTTGGTTGCCTAGCATTACCGTGGCACCGTTTCTGGTAATAATCTAAACACAACACATGGCAGGACTAACAGCTGAACATTTCAAGTGGGTAATATGAGGGCACAGTCTGAGTCACCCATTTCGGCAGTAGCATTACCACCACTTTACACTCTCTATGGTAACACAGAGCCATAAGGACCTAGCCATGAGAAGCATGGGAAGAAATGTTTTCATACTCATTGGGAAAGGATCGTTTTGTTTTCTCTAAATCCTAATTAAAACATAACTTTGAAAACCTTATCAAATGGCTTTTTGAGAACCAGATTTGGGGTTTGCTTGTTGTGGTTAATATTTGGATGGGGAAAGCATGAAAACAATGGCCTGGCCAGAAAAAATTGGCTCCTTTGTGCAAAGTTGCAAGATGATTTGCTTGGTAGAAAACGAAAATCCTGGATTCATACCAGAAGATTAAACATGGGCCTAACTCCTAGCCCTAGTTAAGAGGCAATGCGCAGTTGTGCCATACAAAAAGAACTCTCAGGAAGGGGTTGGGAGCCTCGCTTTCCTCCCAGCTTGTTTCCAGGATGGAAGGGCACATAAGTGACTGTAGCCCTTGACTCTTAATGAAAAACACCTTGCAGGGTAGAAACAGAAGCATGAATAAAATGCCTCAAAGACAGCCTAAGGGCATGGTTACACTTACAAGATTATAGCGCTATTGGTTATAGCAGTCCCCTTATACAGTAATATGAATAGCGCTATTGTATGTCCACACTGAGATGCTCCAGCGTTATAGCATGGCCACATTTGCGGCACTTAATGCGGCATTAAGAACAGCACATTAGGGCATGTATCCCACAGTACACCTCTTCCTGATCTGGCGCAATGCCTTGTGGTAGTGGGGGCATCACTTGTGGGGCATTCTGCATCCTGTTTCAACTACCCATGATGCTTTTTGGCATATCCCAGCAATCCCTGTGTTTCCTTCCACCTCCGGCGCCATCTTTCAACAGTTGCAGCAAAGCGCGCTCCGTCTTCCATTGTCGTGTGCCACAATGAATCCAGAACTGCTGAGGAACATGCTGATGACTGTCGCCAGCACATCTCTGTGTGCAGTGGAGTTAATCCTTGACATGCAGGATGACAGTGATGAGTCTGAAGACGAGATCGAAGCGGTGAATGTGTTTGACATGAAGCTTCTTGTCTCATTAATGGACATGCTCACGGCCGTTGAACACCACTTCTGGGTACGGGAAACGAGCACTGAGTGGTGGGATTGCATCGTCATGCAAGTCTGGGACGACGAGCAGTGGCTGCAAAACTTTCACATGAGAAAAGCCACTTTCATGGGACTGTGTGCTCAACTCGCCCCCGCCCTGCGGCGCAAGGACACCAGACTGAGAGCTGCCCTCCTGGTGGAGAAGTGGGTGGCTATCACGATCTGGAAGCTGGCTACCCCAGACAGCTACCGATCGGTGGCCAACCAGTTTGGGGTTGGAAAGTCGACCATTGGAGTTGTGCTGATGCAAGTGTGCAGGGCCATTAATCGCATCCTGCTATGAAAAATCGTGACTCTGGGTAACGTGCATGACATTGTTGCTGGCTTTGAAGAAATGGGTTTCCTTATTTGTGGAGGGGCGATAGATGGGACTCATATACCTATTCTGGCGCCCGCCCACCTAGCAGACGAGTACGTTAACTGAAAGGGGTACTTCTCCACGGTTCTCCAGGCGCGTGTGGATCACCATGGGCGTTTTACTGACATTAACGCTGGCTGGTCTGGAAAGGTGCATGACGCACGCATCTTCCGCAACACCGGCCTGTTCACGAAGCTGCAAGCCAGGACTTTTTTCCCAGACCAGAGGATCCCCGTGGGGGAAGTGGAAATGCCCATAGTGATTCTTGGCGACCCCTCTTACCCTTTAATACCCTGGCTCATGAAACCCTACACAGGGAGCCTGGACAGCAGTCAGGAAAGGTTCAACTACAGGCTTAGTTGGTGTCAAATGACTGTGGAGTGTGCTTTTGGGCGTCTCAAGGCGCGCTGGCGCTGTCTTTATGGGAGGCTAGACTTGGCCGAGGGTAGTATCTCCGCAGTTATTTCCGCATGCTGTGCCCTACATAATCTTTGTGAGCGGAAGGGTGAAGGCTTCACTCAGGCATGGTCCTCGGAGGTTCAACGCCTGGAGGCCACATACGCCCAGCCAGAGAGCAGGGTTCTTAGAGGGGACCAGCGCGACGCTGTTAGGATCAGGGAAGCCTTGAGGGAGCATTTTGAGGCTGAAAGCCAGTTCTAAAGTGAGGTGCAGAGGGAGGGAGGGAGGGAGTATTCTTTTAATAGGAACAGGCATTTGCTTTTCTGTAGCCTGTAATAATGTATGTACACTTAATAAAGAAACCCATTTATTAAGAAGACAATTCATTTATTGAACAGGTACTTCGGTTGCTGAAAGAAAATATTGTGATGCGTGTGAGGGGGAAGCTGGGGGAGGTGCAATGGGGGTGGCATGGGGTCAGTCAGAGATTGGAATATGTCCAGGGCTCTGAGTCTCCAGTGCCCTCATAGTGGCCATGTCCCCCGAACTCCATTTGTGGAGGGCTGTAAGGCATGTTATTAGGGGTTGACTACAGTGGATAATGGTCTGGGGTTTGGGGGTTGTTCGGTGAAGACAGAGGGGTTGGAGGCAGCTGTGGATGGTGATAACCATATAGCTGATGATAGTGGCCTGGAGGGTACTGAGGCACAGAAGGGGAAGGGTTTTGGGGCAAATGATAATTGAGGCGGAGAGCGCGGTGCTTCTCCTCCTGAAGGGTGACTTGCCAGTGTGGACGGGGAGGAGGTTATAGCGCTCGTGGGGGCTTTATTGCGCTATAAAGTGCAAGTGTAACCAAGCACTAGAGCTTTTCCCATATGCACATTAATCCCAGTGAGTGAGCTCTTAGCAGTTCCCCTAGGGCACACAGTGCCTCACAAGATTGGGCTCATATGGGTGAGTAGAGCGAAGCTGATCATATCTGAGACCACTTGTGGGAATAAGTCTTGTTAGAGGTTGGCCATGATCTTGATATCATTAGCTCCTCATACACACAGCACTAGCATAATTGTACTATGATGGATTGTGTTTTAAATGTAGGATTAAGTTTATCCTTTGTATAGACCTCAATGATGTTCTATAAATAGGTTATCATTGTGACAGGCCATGGGGGTGACAGGAATTTGTTACTGTGCTACAAGTGTGATGATATCTTCTGTGCTGAAACTAAATACAATAAACTGCCTGGTAACTAAATTGTGGGAGTTGGGGTTCCTGTTTCTTCCCTGACTCTAACTTGCTCTGTGACTTTGGGAGAGTCACGTAAATAGACAATGTTAAGTACATTAAAAATATGGATCCAGATTGTCAGCTGCTATAAATTGACTTCAGATGGAGTCATGCTGATTTACGCTGTCTGAGGATGTGTCTCATCATCATATTTGTGACTAACAAATGCCTTCATCTCTGCGAACTCCACAGTATTAAAAATCTGAATCCTAATTTTACTATTGACCTTTCATGCCTCTTGTATTTCTCTCAGCTTGCATAAAGGAAATAGGCTAGCCATTTTCTAATCAATTTCACTTTCCAACCCTAGCTCACTAGGGCTGATCAAATATTTTCTATCAACGTTTATTTTTCAATGAAAAATGAGGGTTTTTGACCACATGAACATTTTTGTGGAAAGTGCCTGCATGCCTTGAAGATTTTTGTTTTTCTTGGAAGAGAAAAGAAACCCCCAAGCCAAAATGTTTTTGTCTGAAAACAAAACAAAACAACAACACAGCAATAAAAGTTTAGGTTTTGGATGGTTTCGGCTGAACGTTTTCAATTTTTGGTGGCAAAAAGTAATTAAAAAAATGTATTTCAGCTAAAGGTTGCAAACCCCATTTTCTGCCCAAACAATTGCAGGGTTTGAGGTGGGCAATGTTCAGTTTAAAATCTGTGTCCAATAGATTTTTTTGAAATTCCAAAGCTTGATTTCAGCACTTCAGGTTCAATGCTACAAGCTCTTTTACAATGTGGAGCCCCACTGGCTCCACAGGGCCTCAAGGCTGGGGTCAAACTTACTTGGCAAATGTTCTTTTCATCTCTTCAGGTGGCTCTTCCCACTTCTGAGCAATCAGGATAATAATAATAAAGGGCTGTGAGGATGAATGATTTAGAATTAGTAAAGTGCTTCGGGATCACCATTTGGAGGCTCTGTAGGAGAACAAAGTAAATTATTGTAGTAAAAGAAGAAGAGGAGAAAATCTGATTTTCAGTGGCTGATGAGTCTTTTCCGCTTTACACGGTATGAAGAAGCCACAGGGGAACAGCTGACTCCTGAACAGTCATTGTCGCAACCCAGACCCGTTTTCTGCAAGGACACCAGACTGTTGTGATGGAATCCAGCTGCTAAATCCCATATGTTGTTAAGCCCTGAGGGTCCTGGTGGAGACGGGTCACTGTTCCTAATGTTGGATCTTTCAAGTGCACTTCCAGATAAGACCCTGTATTTGACTTCCTTCTTGGGCAGGGGACCCTACAGTCCTGCCACCTAGATCCTGAAATCAATGCTATAGCCCTTCTGAGATCCCCAGTTGCTTAGACACATTCCTCCCAGAGACCACCTGGCTAAGGGAGCTCTGGGTTCCTAGTTATACCTTTCCAGGACAACAGGACAGTAAAGCAAGGAAACACAGGCTGAGCAAAGGGATTTCTTAATCATGAACCTGTTAATTTTAAACAGCACAAGAGACATAGAGATCTATGGAAAACAACGAACAGTCCTGAATGCGTCCCTGGTGCATCCCTGAATGACCATCCCCATCCCGATGGGTCCTGAGCTTGGCCAGAGTCCTTTGGCCAGACAGCCCTTCTTGGCCTGGCCATCTTGCTGCTAGTGATGGCATGGCCCTTTGCTTAGAGAATCTGCCTCCTTTCTTGTCTATATGCTTTCACTGGGGAACTGCCGGGCGCCAGCCCCTCCCCGAGGTTCCAAGTAGAAAGATGTTTAAATAAATGACCCCTACCAGCAGCAAACTTCTTGCCCAGCGCTCGGAGACAGAGTATACCTGGATTTCAGCTCATTGAGGTTCTTATTAAAACCAGGGTTATTCTAGACTCAGATACCATGGTGATGGGTACTACCAAAAATCCTAATAGGCACAAAATGGGGCTACTGTGTGCTACCTGAATATATATATATATATATATATATATATTTATTTATTTATTTATTTATTTACTACTAAGTATCTGTTCTCCTGCAAGGCTGGTAGGCATTGTTATCCCCATTTTACAGATGGGGAGAAGGAGGCAGAATGAGGCTAAATGGCTTGTTGTGACGTTCCCCTGATGTTATCTGGAGTGATGATCTGCTAGATCACTCCAATCCTTAACTCTGGGAGCCTGCCTGACCCTACTCTGCTGTGAGAACCCTGGGCTGTTCACGTACAGCCTCTGGCATGTAAGCTTCTTGGATTGTGCAACTGAATGACACTAGCCAATATCTCCAGTCTCAGATACAACCCTAGGAATCTCCATCTTGCACTGTCCAGTTATGCCCACTGGATGCAGCAAGCTTATATGAGTTCGTCAATTTAAGAAAGAAATTGATATGTACCAGGCTTGTTATCCCAAGAGGAGTCTCTGACATACTTCAAACCAAACACACTGCTCTAGGCAAAATAAACAAACACATTTATTAACCACAAAAGATAGATTTTAAGTGATTATGAGTCAAAGCACAACAATTCAGATTTGGTCAAATGAAATAAAAGCAAAATGCATTCTAAGCTGATTTTAACACTTTCACTGCCCTTACAAACTTAGATGCTTCTGACCACAGGCTGGTTGGGTCACAAGCATCTAAGCCAGGCTCTCCCCTTTGATCAGTGCTTCAGTCGCTTGGTGGTGATGTTTGTGGATGGGGGTGGAAGAGAGAGGAGGAGCATGGCAAACGTCTCTTCCTTTTATCATGTTCTTTCTTCCCTCTTGGCTTTGCCTCCCACTGTTCAGGACCAGGTGAACATTATCTCATCGTAATAAAGTGAGCTCATTGTAGTCTCAAACTGGCCCAAAGAAGGGGGGTGACTCACTCAGGAGTCCAACAGATCCTTTTTTGCTGCCAGTATCCTTTCTTCTTATGAGGCTAGGCTGGGTTTGTCCCATACATGCCCAGATGAACTGCCCCTCTGTTCCTGGAGAGTTTTGCCTGGGCTTGTTTTAAGCCACGAGGACACAGTTTCAGCCTCATAACTATGTACATGAAATTACAACCTGTAACCTTACTATAAAAACAACGCTCAGTGCATCATGAGCCTTCCGAACACACCCAATGTGACAAACTTTGCACTGGATACCACACAATTATATTATAAGGATGAACACAGGGGTGCAGAGTGTTCCCCTGAGGTACTGAGTGTCACACTTGTCCCAAGACAGAGTTGGAAATAGAATTCACGAAGCCATGCTGATCCTTTGCAGCCAACCACTAGACCACATTCTCATGGAAGAACAGAGTGGATTTGTTTTTAAACCACTGCCCCCAAAACACCCACAAATTAGGTCCATTCGGTCCTTCTCGTGGGGCTCTGGTGACTCTCCCTCTTTTGTGGCCAATGATGTCATCAGAACTCACAGATGGAATTGTGTTCTTGGTACATACAATTTTGGAAGCAGCTTACTTGGGCTATTCTACAGTTGCTTAGTAAAATAACTTAGGCCGCCTTTTCTGAGGCTCCAGATCCCTTTTCCTTTCTCAACGGTCTCCATCATTTTCCTCCTCCCAGGAGATTATATTTTGGTTGTGTGGAGAAGGGCCAATCCTGTGGCTCATTGACATATTTCCCCCAGCTCAAGACTTAGTAACGATGAGGACGACTAAGATTGAGGTCAGAGTGACATGTTTACACCCAAAGCTAATGGAGTTTCTCTGTGTTTACACGGCTGTAGTTGGGAGCAGAGTTTGGCCTAAGAATTTTAAAGGGCAGAACTTTCAGTAAGATTAAGGCAGACAGGCTCTCAGGGACAGAATGAGGCTAATTCAGCTGACAACCGATGGGAGATGAAAGTGCTATCTATTATTCATCTTTAGCCCTGGGGGCTGGGTTTTATCACTCATGAGCTGACAGAGTTGCAATAGCAGCCTGGCAACAGAGGTTGACATGCTTGGTGCAACAACGAGAGTCAGTTTTTGAATAACACTGGCTTGAGCCACAAGCATAGAGCAGACTGGGGCAGAGTAAAACTTCCCCCCGGGTCTGCTGGTGCATCTCAATCCTGACCTGCAGGGCTTCCCCCTGCCTCCCTCCCCGCCTCTCTCCCCACCCTGTTATTCCAGTCCTCAGCCCATACCCAACTCCGCCACTGCACCTCAGTGCTGTCATACAGCACCCCCCTGCCCTTCCAGTCTTAGTCTCCCACAGTGCTTTGCTGATGCACCTCAATCCCCACTTGCAGCACCCCAGCTACTTCAGTCCTGGGCTCCTCACATAGCTCTGCCAATGCACCCCAGTTCTTATGGGCAGCACCTCTTGTTCTTCCAGTCCTCAGCCTCCCACACAGCTCTGTTCAGGCCCTTCGCAGACATTAAGAGCAGAAGGGACCATTGTGATCATCTAGTCAGATCTCCTGCACACCCACTCTTGTAAAAGGCCCAGAACGTCTGTCTGAGTTACAGAAGTCCTCAGATCATAATGTAAAGACTGCAAGTTACAAAGAAACCACCCTTTGCACTAGTTTAAACCTGCATGTGATTCATGCCCCATGCTGCACCTCCAGTGTAGGATGTGGGTTTCACTCTTCTGACAGGCTGCTCTCTGGGAAGGCCCCTGCTCACTGGAATGCACTTTCCCCTTAGGTTGCCAGACCCCTGATTTGTTAGCCTTCCAGATGCATGGCAAAGCTCACTTTATTTTTCCCCTCAGGCATTTAGTGAGGGAATGGGATGAGAGTTGCATGGGGTTATCTACTGGCATGGGATAATTACATTGTGGGGCTGTGCCTGATGATACTTGTGAAGGGCATTGGCCGTGGATTTAAACGATCAAATGGGATTTTTCCCCACTGACTCAGTCGCTTCCTTCATGCCAGCAGCTGTACGTTTTTTTCACAGCAGAGAGAGCTGCAGTACAGCCCCCTCCCTAAAGAGGAAATGCCACTGGGCCAGCAAGGGGCGCTCTTTTTCCTCAGACTGCACAGAATGTTGTATGGGAAGTGAAGAATACCCTTGCCATGCTGTCAGAGTGGCTCATGACCATGAGTACCAACCTCAGGGCAGACTGTGACAAAGCAAGGCAGAGACCGCCAAATGCTGTATGCTCTATAATTAGATTTTACCAACCCAGTAACAATGAGAACTCCTAAAACACTATAACAGCCTTACCATGGACTCCCAGACAGTCTCCTTGAGCACTCCAGTCTATTTTGCCTTTCAGGCAAGCTGGATTTAGTGCTAGTTGGTTGTTATATACAAAGATCACAAAATATTCAGGTTGCTCTCTGTCCCAGGAGACCAGTCACTCATCCCAGATCAGCTTGTACCTTAGATCTCATACCAAAGACAACACTTGTAGCCAATCCTATAGTAAACTAACTAAAGATTTATCAACTAGTAAAAAGAACTGAGAGAACAATGACGAGGTTAAAGCAAGCAAACATATATACACAACTGAGTTACAGTCAATGTATGGTTTTAAAAAGTGACAGCGTTGTAGTAAGCTGTCAGCTCTGAATGTCTTTAGGGCTAAGCCAGGTTGACCCTGGGGATCTCTGGTTCTGTTTCATAGCTCTGGCCCTGTGAGAATCCAAAAAGCAAAAGAGATGAGAAAATTTCTTGTCAGCTATTTCTATTTCCTTGCTAGAGAATTCAAGCTACTGGGATGAGCCCTTTTGCACGTTTGCAGGGGATAAAGAAATGATAAGGGAGGTTAATGCATGCAGCATCTTACAAGCATTTCAGAAAGTCTAAATGCTAAAGGTTGTTATAAGTCCAATACCCATCTTAGCCACACTAACACACAGGTGACATTGACTGGTTTCCAGAAATGAATTTGTCAGTGCTCGGCTGAGGGCTGAAGCCTTGGCAAGAGCTAGCACCTAGTCTGCCAGCATCACAACGCTCTCTTACCAAATTCTCCCCAATGCTCACTCTCCATTATAGAGACACAGACATTCCTGGGTGTGCCTCAAACGGGCTCTGCCTGTATGGAAGGGTATATTGCCCCCTCCCGCCCCCACCCAGTGCCCGCTGGAAAATTCCCGTTAGCTCAAGGGGCAGCTGGAGCAAGCCCCGAGTTTCTGGTCTGTGCATGCATGTTTTATCCAGGATATTTCCTTTTCTGAGCACCTCCCCTGGTCTGAACCCTTGGAGTGGAATCCATGGTAGTCCGGTACCTCTGATTCACACCCGTATATTGAAATACATGTGGCTTTGTGGATGATGAATCTGCAAGACCCCAAACTAGCCCAATCCACAGACTTGCCCGTCCTTCCCATCAGATCAAACCAAGCCAGGAGCACCCCTTGCCAGCTGGCAGTGACAGGAAACAGGCCTCTTTTACTGGCATTCCTTTTATGTATGGGTGTAAACTTTATTTTTACAACCAGGGAGCCTTCTGGAGCCACAGTCTGTATTTTATCATGGAGATGTTAATGCAAAAGCATAACTTCATTCTACCCCCATTATCTGACTCCCTATAATTAGAACCCTACCAAATTCACGACCATGAAGAACATGTCATGGGCCATGAAATCTGGTCTCCCACTGTGAAATCTGGTCTTGTGTGTGCTTTCACCCTACACTATACAGATTTCATGGGGGAGATCCATGTTTCTTAAATCGGGGGTCCTGCCCAAAAGGGAATTGCAGGGGAGTCACAAGGTTATTTTTAGCGGGGAGGAGGGGAGGTGTCACAGCATTGCCACCCGTAATTCTGTCCTGAATTTAGAACTCAGTGGCCAGAGAGTGATGACTCTTGGCCGGGCACACAGCTCTGAAGGCAGCACCCCACCAGCGGCAGTGCAGAAATAAGGGTGGCAATACCATACCATGCCACCCTTAGTTCTGCACTGCTGCCTTCAGAGCTGGGTGACTGGAGAGTGGCTGCAACTGACTGAGGGCCCAGCTCTGCAGGCAGCATCTCATAAATAAGGGTGGCAATACCACACCAGGCCATCCGTACTTCTGTGCTACTGCTGGTGGCGGCCATGCCTTCAGAGCTGGGCTCCCAGCCAGCAGCCGCCACTCTCCAGCTGCCCAACTCTGAAGGCAGCACCGCCGCCAGCAGCAGCGCAGATGTAAGGTCAACAGTAGTGCAACACCCCCCTACAATAACCTTGTGACCCCCCAACTCCTTTTTGGGTCAGAACCCCACAGTTAGACCATCATGACATTTCAGATTTAAATAGCTGAAAGAATGAAATATACTATTTTTTAAATCCTATGACCGTGAAATTGACCGAAATGGACTGTGAATGTGGTAGTACCCTACCTATAAGTCTCTTCAGATTGCGCTTGGGTTTCCATGGAGCCCCACTGCAATCCCAACTCCTTGTACAAGTTCCCCCCATACGTGACTGCTGAGGTGAGAGTTGGGAGAGAGACTGCAGGCCATGTGATATGAACTGACAGCTCCATGTCCGTGGCATATGTCCAAATCCCTAATGAATGAGCCTTGCTCAATATGCTCAGTAGATCTCTGCTGGTGTGTGATGGAGGGTGAGGGAGACTGAGCAGGTATTGATGCCAGGCCAGGAAACATGAATCAGGAAGGAGGGCAATCTGAAGGACTGAGTTACTACTAGCTTAGACCCAGATCCTCAAAGGTACTTAGACTCCTAACTTCTGTCTGGGTCTGGAGCTTGGCTGAGCTCAAAGCCATGAGCAAAGGGAGATGCATAAGCAGCATCACCCCCAGGAGTAGCTCTAGAAGAGACTGTGCTTCAGTGACAAGGCATATCCCTTCTATCCTTCCTCCTTGCTGGGCAAGGGGATTGTAATGTGATGCTGGCCACAGGAGAAGAGCTTCGCCTCACCCAACTCTTCAGGGGTAGAGTAGTGGTTATGAACCTGCACCCACTCCCAAAGCCCTGGTATCTCCCTCAGGGGATAATGGAGGAGGGTTCCCACCCCTTACTGCTGTGCCTGGCATGTAGTTCAGGTCCCAATCTACAGCTGGTTGAAATTTCTGAATCAAAAGCTCTTTCAAGGCAAAATGGCTTTTTTAAAAAAGGATTATTTTGCAAAAAAATTGTCAAAAACATCATTTTTGTGTGAGTGTGAAAAAATTTTGTGCTCTTTTGGGGGATTTTTAAAAAAAGTCAATAGCCATTTCCATAACATCTTGCATATTGTTTTTAATACAAACTTTGATTTTTTAAAAAATTCATGAATAATTTGCAGAAAACTATACAGGCCTGCTTCTCTGAAAACTCAGATTTTTTTCACCAAAAAGAATCATTTCTTATTTTTTGACCAGCTCTGTCATATCTAATTTATAGAAGAAAAGCCTGGTTTATTGGCTCTCAAGATCCTGGATCCAACAAAACTGAAGAGGGTGCAGAGAAAAGCCACAAAAACTATTCAAGAGCTGTAGCTAGTGCCTTATAGTGAGACTCTAAGGCGTTTGATTTGTTTAGTTTATCAACAAGAAGATCAAGAATGTACAAGTAGCTTCATGGGGAGGAAATACTAGGTGATAAAGGGCTCTTTAATTGAGCCAAGAAAGGCTGAAAAAGATCCAGTGGCTGGAAGTTAAAGCCAGACAAAGTCAAATTAGAGCTAAGACATTTTTAACAGTAAGGGTGATTAACCACTGGAGCAAACTTCCATCACTTGGCATCTTCAAGTCAAGGCCAGAGGCCTTTCTGGGAGACCTGCTTTAGTCAAACACAAACTGTTGGCCTTAATACAGGGGTAACTGGGTGAAATTCCATGGTCTGTTATGCAGGAGGTCACATTAGATCACCAAATGGTAGACTTAAAAATCTATCCATCTATGAATTTAGAAGCCCAGGACATTAACTTTGTGTGACCTCAGACAAGTCACTTCCCATCTCTATGGCTCAGCTTCCACTTCAGTAAAATGAGCTTAATGTAGTTCTCTTTAGAGTCATGGTCTTGAGAAAGCCGGCAGCTTCTCATTCCCAGCTCCCATTTTTTGTCCTTTAGGCAACTGTGTGCCAAGGGCTGTGTCCCAGACAAACAGGATTTGGCCTCGGTCTGATAGGCAACTTATACTAATCAGTTTACATTAGGATCTGTGAAAAGAGAGAATTCTATTTCTTGACAGCACTCTAATGCTCCAGCACTTTTGTCTTCAAAGTCCTAGGACTTACCACACGCCTTGCAGCGGCACCCTTGACCTGGATGTGAAGAGGATTGTTACTGATGGAGTCAGTGGATATCGTACAGGCCTGTGCCATCTGTCAGGAGTAGCATGGGACTGGAGTAGGGTAACCAGACAGTAAGTGTAAACAATCGGGACAGAGGGTGAGAGGTAATAGGAGCCTATATAAGAAAAAGACCCCAAAATCAGGACTGTCCCTATAAAATTGGGACATCTGGTCACCCTAGGCTGGAGTGATCTGAGAAGGATCACTGGAGAGTTGGATGTGTTGGGAACATTCAGAAACTGGGTGGCTTTAAATGTACCAGTTGTGAGGAGAAGTAACCAGTTATCCGAATGAGTATGAAGCAGGAGATGCTAGGGAGGCCAACACAGTGGAACAGCCAAAGAGACCGTGGGTAAAATTTTCAAAAGTGCATAAGTGTCTTTCATAGAGGCCAGAAGGAACCACTGTGATCATCTAGTCTGATGTCCTGTAAAACATAGGCCAGAGAACTTCCCCAAAACAATTCCCAGAGCAGATCTCTTACAAAAATGCCCAGTCTTGATTTAAAAATTGTCCACGATGGAGACTCTACTATGAACCGTGGTAAGTTGTTCCAATAGTTAATTACTCTCACAGTTAAAAATATACACCCTATTTCCAGTCTGAATTTGTCTAGCTTCAACTTCCAGCCATAGGATTGTGTTAGACCTTTCTTTGCTGGATTGAAGAGCTCATTATTAAATATTGTTCCCCAAGTAGATATTTATAGACTGTGATCCAGTCATCCCTTCCCCTTCTCTTCCTTAAGCTAAACAGATTGAGCTCTTTGAGTCTATCCCTATAAGGCATGTTTTCTAATTCTCTAATTGTTCTTGTAGTTCTTCTCTGAACCACTTGATCAACATCCTCTTCAAATGATGGGCACCCGCACTGGACACTGGATTCCAGCAGGGGTCACACCAGCACCAAGCCTAAATCCTATTTTCAAAAGTAGCTTAAGTACTTAGGAGCCTAAGGTGCTTTTGAAAATGTTGAGCTATATTCCAAAGAATCCATCCCAGGTTTTACATCAGGCCCAGTCCATGCTGGGCAGAACTTTGGGAATTTAGTTCATGCTACGTAAATACCCATGTTGTGCAGATGTGATCAGTAGAGCTGAGAAATTACCGTACTTGAACACTGAGTCTGCCGAGTCTCAGGATATTAATTCAGGGAGCTCCCACTAATCAGGGGCTGTAAACAACACTTCTGACAGACATCCCCATGGTCTTGGAAATCCATGAAAAGTGAAAAAACAAACTATGCTGATATGGACAAATGCAACCCCACTCTGCCCACTAATTTTACTGCTAATGCTGCCTCGTTCTGTGGGTTCTCTCCACCTAGCAACATTGTGCTTGCAATTCAGTGCCAGAGGCATTGCTTCTGAGCAGCCTTTGATTTGTGATGGCAAGGCTGACACTATTAATATTGCTATGGACTGATTTCTTAGAAACAGCCAGAGACCCCGTTAATGGCATAGCTCATTCATTGAACGCTTGCACGCAGCACAGCTACTGGCACGGGAGTGTATCTTCCCAGGGGAAAATTGCATATGTGCAGAAACGTATTGCACATCTGGCCAAAATTACTGTCAGGAAATGGGCACAACCAGAACTGTAGAACTGACTTGCCCAATTCAGAGCTTTGGTGCTTTGGAGTAAGTAGAAACTGGATCCTGAGCTGTTTCAAAAGCTGATGGACGAGCCTTTGCCAAACCAAAAGTCTGCCCCAGGCTCTCTGCTCTGTCTCCAGTTATTATCATGTGGCTGGGTTAATGTGATCTGTATTTATGAGAAACACAAATACAAGAGCTGGTTTGGCATTCTTCAAATTTGAAAAGATTTTTTTTTTAATCAGGACATTCGTAATGACTTTCTTATGATTCTCCACCCCGTCTTTTGACAAAAACCTTGAAAATTCAACTAAGAAGCAGGTTTATTTTTTGCCAGTCACCTGCTTCCCCCACATTATTTTATCAGCTCTAACAAATATGCCACTATAAGAACTCCAGGACTAATTCTTTCACACCGGGATTGGTATTAGATGCCTGTGGGAAATAGACTCTAACTGCAGCACCACAAAAGTTCTCTTGTGGAATTCAATGAAGACAATAGATCTCAGTAGCTGAGTTGCAGTGTTTATTTAACTGGCATGGGCTGAGTTGATTTGAACAGGGGTGGAGAGACAAGAGACTTTGCTTCTGCCTATGTGTCTCTGTCTAACTATGAGCAAATCATTCCATTGCTGTGTCTTGGTTTCTCCATCAGTGTAATGCGGACAGGGATATCTACTCCACAAGGTGGCTTGAGTTTAGCCAGTCATTCTCATGACTGGGCCAACATTTTCTGGGCCTCAGTTTCCTCCTCTGGGCAAGGGGCAAATAATCGCCATCTTTGTGAGGGGCTTTGAAATCCTCAGATGCTAGGCCCTGTAGAGGTGCCGAACATCCCGCAGAGCGGCCCCGCTCTTAGCCTGAAACAATTTAAATGCAGCTAACTCCACAGCCTGAGGCAATGTGCAATATAATACGGTTGGGCGTTTTCAGCCAGGCTGGGAAGCTGATTGGCTGTGTGTCCCCGAGTGCTCTCAGAAACTGGGCCAGTGCATCTATTCCCATGTCCCGCAGACTCGCCGTATGTGCGCAAAATATTTTAATGCAACATGACATGTAAATGGAAATCTTCCGCCTGGGGAGAGTTACCACCAGAAACACCCCTCCCTTTCTTCTCTTGCCAGCAGCACCTCCCCTGCAACAGATGTGGGGTGCCTGAAAAACCTCATCTGCCCTGAATGGGGACTTTATTCTCCTGGATTGTGCAGTGAGGGCTATAGTGTAAGCACTGTAGTTCAGCTGTCCTGTTGTGTATTGTTCTGCTACACGACACTGCTCGGTAATAGAAAGTTCTGCACCCTAAAGGGTCTGCTGGAATCCAGTGGCCCTGCGTCGTCCAAGTGCCAAGAGTTTGTCCATCCCAATTCCTGGGGTGGGGAGAAGGGAATAAAAGTCGCGAAGACAGCGAATAACACTGCACGTGCTGCCCTTCCTCCCACTCTCGCTGGCTGTACAGGATGCAGCTCTTGCAAGCTGCTGGCAGGGAGTGAAACGAGTGTGTCGTAAAAGGGGAGGCGGAGGGTTCGCTCAGCTTCCCAGCAATAAAAAGGTAAGCAGCGTGCGAGAGAGAGCAGGGCAGCGAGGAAGAGAGGCTTGGAGCAGGGGAGGGCAGCCACAAAGCAGAGGCGCTAGGAGGGCATACTGCACTGGCTACCGTGAAAGATTAAAAGGTAACCGATCTCCTAATCCCTCTGCCTTCCCTTTTGAGTGCATTGCTTCCCTAATGCTAAGTAGCTGCTGCAGTCAGAGAGGAAGGCGCCGGCTGGTTTCATTTCGAGGACAGCTTGCCAGTGGATGTTGATGGGGCTGGCGATTTGAAGGCGGCAGGTTGCCCTTTCCTCCGGCCCGCCGGTGTTGTGTGCCCGCGGGTGGCTTTCCTCTCGTCTCTCTCGCCCGGGATTGGATGGTCGTTTTTTGGAGGGCAGACCCAGGCTGCCATTCCAGGCTCGCGTGAGGGGACCCGCTGGCGAGGACGGGTTGTCTGGCCCCGGAGGAATGAAAGCCACGGAACGGGAGAAATACTAAAGAGCCCGAAGACATTGTCATTGCTTCTGCGCTTTGCCTCGCTTGCCAGCTTTGGCTGGGTCCGTGGCCGCTGTCGCTTTGCGAGGGAGCAGCGGGAAAGGTGGGGATCAAGTCCTGTATCGTCATTTGTAATGCACGACTGTCCCTCTATCCCGGGCTTCATTCGTAATGAAAGAGGCCCCAGGCTCCAGCAATTAGGTGCGGGGGCTCCGGCAATGTTTTTACTTTCATAACTGACGCAGTAAGGGACTCTGAACTGCCAAGCCCAGAGGTGCCAGAGTTAAGACCTGGCACAAAGCACATTATCTATCTACAGAGGGAGAGTGTTGTTTAGCAGGGAATGGCTCCCCCAATTAGCCTAATTGGTCATTTGTAAGCCGCCCGATCACCTTAAAAATACTTATTAAGTCATTGAAAGCCCTGGCAGCCAGACGCTTTATAAAAAGCCCCCGAGCTGGGACCGCACGTCCTCGCTAATCAGGGTCTTTCACGCTCCACCGCACCAAAGTTACTTTGCATCAACGTAAAGGGAAACGCTCCGCCGCTGAACAGAGCCTGCTTGTTGGAAGCAGCGTTGTCCCAACTTCTCCGGGGCGCCACCTCCCTCTGCTGCCATTGTAGGGGGCCAGCGTGGGGCTCAGGATAGAGTCTCCACTGGCCTGGACTGGGGTCGCAACCAGCCTCACTGGAGCAGAGATTTTAGAACCAGTCTTTGAAGCGGGGTGGTGGGGGGAGGTTATTTCTCGTTATTTATGTATCGCTGCTGGCCGGCACCAGAGCCGTGGGCCCGATCCTGCTCAGGAGAAGATTTTGCTGTTGAGTTCAGTGGGAGCAGGATAGGGCCCAGGGCAGAGTGTTTTGAAGGGTTCTCATGGGAGAAGGGAAAGATTCCATAGATTCCAGCGGTGCAAGCGTTCCTATCCAGAGATGTATGTATTGCACAAACTGGTAAAGGCATTAACTCCTGCTCTCTTCCCTCCCTCCCCTGCAAACAGAGGGACTGGAGTGATCTGGCCAGGGCTGGAAGCCTGCGGTCGAGTTTCTGATTAAGCTGGAAAGCAGCTCTTAAAGGGAATTCTCACATGTGGCTAAAGGAGCGGTTTTTTCCACCCCTTCCCCTGTTTTCCAAACATCTGGATCCTGGAGTGGGGCTGGGATGTTCTGGATTTTGTACTTGGCTGACAGTTTCTGATTGAAAAGCATCCTCTTAAGGCTTGTTCCTAAGCCTGTTGAAATCAGTGAGGGCCAATCCCTCAGATGGTGGAAATCAGGGCAGCTCCTTTGACTTCAGGGAGCTTGCGATCAAGCTGTTACAGTGTGGTTGTAATCAGCGAAGTGACTGTAAAAAGGGCCAAATTCTGCTTTCTATCACAGCCGTATTAATGCAAAGGAGCTCCGTTGCCTCCCTAGTGTGGAGGATTTACACTGGGCTGTGAGCAGGATTCGGCCCCTAAAGTGTCTCTAACTTCCAGAGCAAATGTGCTCACTTTACAAATCAAAAGCGTATTATTTTGGCGTGCAAACTCCAGCTGTGCAGTAGGAATCCAGCTGTGCTCCTTCTGCTGCCATCGCCTGTAATAAAGAGTCTGTAATTGGCACTCCGCTGGCAGGGTTTGTTTTTGTTGCTGAATGGAACGCGAGGCAGGCGCCTGCTTACTCTCGTATTTCCACTGGCCATGCGGGGCTAAGAGGAGTAACTGGGTGGGTGTTAGTAAAGTCAGCGGCTGTCACTCAATGTCACAAAGGGGGCAGATCTGGAAAGTAAAAGGGGGCCAGTTGTTTTTACCTGGTCACTTTTCTCACTGTAGCTAGGTGTTACTGCAGAGGTCCCCTTGCCCACTGGAAAACAGGCTAAGGGCTGTGGCTCTGGGCTCTGCACTATGGAGGAGCCAAAGGAACTTTAAACAATTTTTTGGCATAACTGTGTTAGAAAACAATTAGAGGCTGGAGCACGCATCCAATCAGAGCTTGATTTGGATTCCCAAAGTGAGGGGACCCACAGAGCTAGGGTTTTGCTTTGGCCCATTTCAGAGAGGGGGGATCCAACTGTGTATTGCATTATGATCCTTTTGCAGGACTCCTGGGGCCGTTCAGACAGCAGAATTAGCCACTGGGGATTATACCCAACATAGGGTAATTCCATGGGTGCCATAAGGCCAGAGTTACAGTTCTATGTCACACCCCTTCACAGCCCCAGCAGTTGGGGCTGTGGATAAGGGCAAGGCACTGCTAGAGTGTTGCTGAGCTATGGCTATTCTTGACTGCCACAATGGCTCTTTCGGATTTATGAGCAACCTGCCACTGGTTAGAGCATCCCTGAGGCTGCTCTTAATGTACTCCAGATCCTGGGCAAAGCTTAAGGCCAGTTCCAGAATATAGAGAGGCACAAAGGTTGTGCTCCCCACAAGCTGATGTAATGAGCATAGTTCAACCAGAACTGATCATCAGATCTCTAAGGTCTGTTGTTAAATTTCGGTCTATACTTAGATTTCAATCCTCCCTTCCCCACAATGTTCCAGAGCATTTGGATACTGGGTTTTGGTGCCAGGACCTTTAAAAAAGTCATCCATTTTGATATGGAAACCCACTTAAACCATTACAGCTTTAGCATATTCTGGGTGTTAGAATGTGTTTGGATTCCTAAGACTAAATTGAGAGCTGAGGGAGTCGATGCTCCAACAGGGTGACCAGATGTCCTGATTTTATAGGGAAAGTCCCAATATTTGGGCCCAGAGCAGAATGAGGAGTCCAAAAGGTCTGGCTATTTCTATAAGCCCAAGGCACATCAGCAGCGGTTACACTGCCTGGGATAAATACCTATAAGGAACACCATCATCCCTTCTGTGTTAGGGCACAAACCAACCACTCACTGCCTGGAGTTGTGGAGAATATGCCCCATGGGTATATTATTGCACCCTTATGGGTGTTTTACCGCTTCTTCTGAAGCAGCTGACTTTTTCCACTGCCAGGTGCTGGGGCAAATGGGCCATAAATCAGATGCAGTGTATGGCAATTCCAATTGTTCCTGTTATTTAAACAATACAGAATTTAATTGACTAATGTCAGCAAAAATGCTAAACTCCCAACCCACGGAGTAAACTGCAGTAACGCTTTGGGTAACAGTTGGAGGAACTAGATAGACGTAGAATATGTCCTGAAGGTCAACAGATTGGGTCCCCTAACCTGTCAGCCCATGGAAGGGAAGCCAAGTCAAGAGACCAGGATACCCCCAATAATGATACCCACTTATTGTGCCCCAGATGCTGTGATCCAGGGACTGTAATAAATTGCCCAGCTGACCTCAGGATCCCAGAGGCAAAGGGAAGAGAGGTGGAGTCTCAGGCAGCCAGGCTCTTAAGCATGTTCCTGCTCCTGCAGTGTCTAATCACCAGAGCTACCCCACTGAAGTAGCTCAGCTGGGTGAGGGCTGCAGGCCAGCCATATGCAGGCCTTGGTGTTGATAAGAGCACAGTGTTGCCTTGCCTGGTGAGTTTAACAACACTGTGGACTGTTGCTTGCTTTTGCAGGTGGAAAGAAAGGAGGTGGCTCACCATGGCCTTGGCGGACAATGCGAGCTGTGCCAAACCCAGCGATGACTTCCCTTTCCCAGAGATCGTTGAGCTCAATGTGGGTGGGCAGGTTTACATCACACGCCACCCCACCTTGGTCAGTGTGCCCGGCTCGCTGCTCTGGGAAATGTTCACCCAGAAGAACATCCGCTCCTTGGCCCGGGACAGCAAGGGCCGCTTCTTTGTGGACCGGGATGGTTTCCTCTTCCGCTACATCCTGGATTACATGAGGGACCAGCAGCTGGTGCTACCCGACCACTTCCCGGAGAGGAACCGCTTGCAGCGGGAAGCCGAGTACTTCAAGCTACCGGAGCTGGTCAAGCTGCTGTCTCCAAAGCTTAGCAAGCAGAACTCCCTTGGGGATGACCCGTGCCAGAGTGACCCGGAGGAGCTGTCGCCCAATGCAGACACAGCCCGCAACCTTGCCTCTGCCAGCGCTGCCCTGGCTAATGCCCCCGGGGGCTCCTTTACCTCCAGTGGGGGCGGCGCTGGCCCAGACATCCGAAGGTCGGGCTTCATCACCATTGGCTATCGGGGCACCTACACCCTGGGTAGGGACAGCCAGACAGATGCCAAGTTCCGCAGGGTGGCGCGGATCATGGTGTGCGGCAAGACATCGCTAGCCAAAGAAGTCTTTGGGGACACCTTGAACGAGAGCAGGGACCCTGACCGACCCCCAGAGAGGTACACCTCCAGGTACTACCTCAAATTCACCTTCCTGGAGCAAGCCTTTGACAAACTGGCTGACACCGGCTTCCACATGGTGGCATGCAACTCCACGGGCACCTGCGCCTTTGCCCATGACCAGACAGACGACAAGATCTGGACCTCTTACACCGAATATGTTTTCTACCGTGAGTGACACTTACAGAAAACAAACACCAAATGCCAACTCTCCCTCCCCACCTGCTGTGCTGGCTGTTTTCTGTAGAACTTAGACATCAGACCCTTGAACCTTGGTATTTTTCCTCCTTCCTTTACATTTGTTTTTCCAAGTTGAACCTTCTCTGGCTCCCTCTTGTACTGGTTATTGAATAACACCAACCCCCTTCTCTCCAACTTCCAACAGTAGCTCCCAACCCTCCCTGGATCCTGGACTTGGCTGTTCTTGTACAGGGGTAAGGGGGGAACAAATATCTTTGTGTTGGGGGCAAACTGCTTGGGGATTTTTGCTGTTGGATAAGTGCACCAGAATTGACATGTGAAGAGACGCTGAGCAGAGCTCCAGCCAATGTTGTAATCAGAACCGATTCCCAGCCTCACCCATGTGTATACCCAGGGAACATGCTGGGTATGCTATACTTGATTTGCTGAGTGACTCGTGCAAGGGGAATCTCAGTTCCATGCTATTGCTGGTGGAGGGAGCAAAGGGGAAAGCGATCCTGATACTGTAGCTATATTGCCAATACCCTATGTAAGCAGCTTAGCATTTAGACTGCCAGTGCTTGGAAAGGTTAGAGAGACAGAGACATGCCACACGTGTTTGCAGCTCTGGATTCAAAACATTTCCGCTACCCTAACTGCGATGATTCTTCAATCTTGGCTAATAGAGAGAGACACACACTCCTGTTTATATATACCAGGGGTAGGACAGGGGTGGGGGGAAGGCCTATCTGGTATTTTCACACAACGGGGTGTATAATAGACCTTTAGGACAGTTTGATGTCAGAGTCAAATTTACCTTCATCGTTAGAGTGGGAAGAAAGTAATCAGACTTGAGGAGGACTGGCTTTGATTGCTACAGGAAATGACATTCTGGTTTGCCCACAGCTATGACTATATATTTATAGATTAAAGAGAATCTTAACTAAAAAGGAGGGGGAAATATTTTTTTTGCCATTTCATTGGCAACCTCTCGCTAGGTCTCTTTCTAATTGTGGCGCTCTGCTCTCTGTTCACGGGCCTGAGGCTGGCTGGCTGCTGCTTTACCATGCCTGGGCCACATGTAATAAAGGAACAACAAAGACCTGCTTTTGTGTTAATGGGCTGCAGTGAAAGGCAGAAAAGCCGGTGCCCCTTTTTGACTGAAAGCACGTGGAGCCAGGAATGATTATTGTCTACAGTGCAAAGATCTTATAGTGAAAGAATCATGCAAAAGGCATTTGATGGGGGTCTGTTTTCTGGGGCATTTTTTTTCCTCCTTTGAGTGCAGATATTGAAGATCTCTGGCATTACAGAGTTCCCTTCCTACCTGGCCACTTTCCTTGTGCTTTACTCCAGCCCCATTCTCCTCCTCTTTGAACCTCCTGCAACTGCACTTGTTAAACTATTACCAGGAATGAGTGTTACTGCTCATGAGAGAGATACCAATGTCTCTGGACTGAGGCATTCGGCCAGTAGAAATTCTCCCATTGATTGCCGGCAAACAGGCTATGGACCCAACCTCACTGTGCAGGCAGGCACCGTCCAACCCCTGCACAGTGCCTGTGCTTCTGCCAATGTGCTTAATGCCGAGGGACCCCCTGTGATTGCAGTCCTCACGCGACTCTGCCAGAGCACCTAAGTCCTGAGGTTCAGTCCCTGCTATCCCAAACCCAGCTTTCCCCAGACAGCTCTACCACTGCTCCTCAATCCTGATCCACAGCCCCTGCTCCTTGCTAGTCCAGTCCTGGGCTCCCACACAGCTCTGCCAAGACACCAGACCTGCAGTCCACCCTGCTATTCAGGGCAGCTGCTGCTAGTTCAATGTGTGTGGTGTATGGGTCAGATAATCACACTGCATGGATACTGGTGTGGGTGCAGATGTGGGGGTGAGGGACTACTAGTACTTTCTTAAGGGTGGGGGGTGGGGAGAAATGTTCTAGAAAGAAGAAGAAGCAAGAGTAGGGATTTGGGGCAAAAGTAACAACAAAATCTTCTCCATCCTGAAAACTCATTGAAGAAAGGGAGATATGATAATTGCTTTTAAAATGGTGAGTGCCTCTTGATTCCAGAATTGTGCTTAGGGGAACACAGTCATCTATTTTTAAGCTCTGTTTGTTTAAGAAAATCTCAGAATCCAAAGGGTTTGTGTGCGGTGTGGGGAAGGGAGGGATAGGGCCGTGTGCGGGCACAAGATCAAAATTAATAGAGATATGTCCACGTTTGTTTGCTTTTGTAATATTTAAATGTTATTCTAGAGCACTGGTTACTGGAGCTGATCAGAAAATGGAATTTCCAGCCCGTGGGAAATACCAACATGTTTGGTGTTTGGTTTTGTCCCCCACTGGTATGAAAAGTCAAAATCTTCAAATTTTTCATGGAAAGAATATTCCAAAATATTTCAGTCTGGAAGCATTGAAATGACTGCATTAAAATGAAACATTTCAACAACTGTGAAACATTATTCTATAATGAAATATTGAATATGTGTCATATTAATATTACAACATACAAGACCAAGTGAGAACGTCAAAACAAAATAAAAGGCTCCATTTGGAATCATTTTGCAACTTTCATGTCAAAAACTTCCTCAGAATTGACAAGTTCCCATGAAACATTTTGATTTCAGCAAAGCAGCATTTTCCAGTGGAAAAACTGCTCCACTTAAAATATTTCAACTCACACAGTAGAATTTTACTAGTGCAGAGAACCATAAGGTGGAGCTGGCTAATCTCACCCCTTCTGTAGACTTCCCACAGAATTTCATGGGGATGAAGAGAGAGACTTTCAACAGGAGATGGGCATGTTTGAAAACCCATAAGGTTGATAAAAACGATTCTACAAGCCGATAAGATGTAACACAGAATGGGGTCTTTTCTATAGGTTTTTTGAATGGTACTACGGAAAGGAAGTAGCTTTGTTAAATTCCAGAGCAGAACTCTGGAAATCCATTGCAACGTTCTCATCCTTCATTAAATTCTTTGTGAACAAATTTGGTCAGCCAAGCTCAGCAAAGTGCAAAGACGAAAGCAAAGTAAATGATGAAAGTAAGAGGTGAAGATGCTTTCAGTATCCATGACCTAAGGAGAAAAGACAGAGAGGCAAGAGGTAATTAAAAAACCCCACCACAGAATGAATGTTTTATTGACAATTCCTCTTTAAGAGGGTTTGTGCTGCATTTCAGTGCAGTGGTTTAAATATTTAGTGGATTGCTGGCAAAAACTGCTGTTTCAGAGGAACCTGGAAAAACTCATGTCGACATGTTTGCTTATGTTTTTCATGAGCTTTCCCCTCCCCTGCCCAGTAAGGGAGATCTTTTGAAGCAAAGCAAAATGGATTCTGGTCTCCTCATACTTCCACCAGCCAGGAAGTGAAATACCAGAAGAAGGACATAGCTTCATAGAAAGGCAGCATGGTAACAGAGCCTTGGAGATCTGGGTTTATAGAGTATACAGCCAGAAGGGACCATGCCTGCGATCATATAGACTGACTTGTTGCATAGCACAGGCCATGGGCCTTCTCTATATTAATTCCTATTTGAACTAGAGCAGATATTTTAGAAAACCCTCCAGTCTTGATTTTAAAACAGCCAGTAATGGAGAATCCACCGCTTGAGCTAGCTGGGAAATAGCAGTTCCATTGTGTGTAACATTATGAAGTTTTGACATTTGTTTTCATGCTGACACACACCAAAATGGAGACCTTTTGAAATGTTTTGCCAAAAACAAGAGAGAAAGAGAGCTCTATCCGCCAATAGTCTCTGAAGCATCGGGCCCCAGCTACTGTCAGAAGACAGGATACTGGGCTCGGCAGGGATTGGCAACCTTTGGCCTGTGCCCATCGGGGAAATCCGCTGGTGGGCCAGAGCGGTTTGTTTGCCTGCAGCATCCATTGGTTCTGCCGATCGCAGCTCCCACTGGCTGCGGTTTGCCCTTCCAGGCCGACGGGGCTGCAGGATGTAGTGACCAGCCCATCCCTTGCCCCATGCCCCTTTCTGCAGTCCCCATTGGCCTGGAACAGGGAACTGGGGCTGGGGGAGCTGCGATCAGCCGAACTTGCAGACGCTGCAGGTAAAAAACCGTCCTGGCCTGCCAGCAGATTTCCCAGATGAGCTGGGTGTCAAAGGTTGCCATTGCCAATTCCTGGCCTAGTGGTTAGGATTCTTATTTTGGATGTGAGACACCAAAGTTCAAGTGCCTGGGTTTCCCACATCCCAGGTGAGAGCCCTAAGCACCAGGCTATTCTGCAGTGGGTCTTTCTTTCTTGTTTTGACTTGTAATTCCATCGTGAAACTGAGATATCTTCCTGATGAAATATTTGTTGACACTGATATGTTTCTGTAAAAGACTTCAGTGTCAATGGAAAAAAGTTTTCCAGTCAGCTCTATTTGCCCTTGGTATGTTGTTCCATGGGTTCATTACTCTTGCTGTTAAAAATGTGTGCCTTTATTGGTTCAAACTGGATTCTGTTCCCAGATCTGCCATTGTTTTGCTGGGTGGCCTTGGGAAAGGCACATCACCACTCTGTGCCTCAGTTTCCCCCCATCTGTATAAGATGAGGTCAATGATACTGACCTCCTTTATAAAGTACGTTGAGATCTACTGAGGAAAAGATCAAGGTAGTATTATTATCTCTTGTTATTTTGAACTCTATGTCCCTCAATGACTTCCTGAGCCATTAATGCAGCATGTAAAGAACTCAGATACAAATACCTATGCTCACTCCTTGTTAGTGTTGTTCTCTCATTGGCTAATGGGAACATAATGAGCATAAGAAACTTTAATAATTGCAAGGTGAGCCTTTCCTCATTAGAGAGAGACCTGTGCAAGGTGGAAAGTGGCCTGGTGATAAAGACTAATGAACACTTGATGAAGGCAGACCCAGAATGATGCCTTCCTAGCCTGTGAGTGGAGGGGAGAGTGTGGACAAGGAGCTCAGATATTTTGTTGGGAAGAATCCTGCCATGACAGGCAGGGTTGGTGTTCGGCATCTGAGGACTAAGGGCAGCTAGAGACCCAACTTCTGCAGGAGGGGCAGGTCATTTTAATTGGGTGACAATGAAAAAAATAATCAAAGGGTTATTTTCCTAAGTCAGCACCTCTCTTCCCGCTCCCCATCTCTCCCTTCAGGGCAAGGGACAATCCAACCCCTTTCCCCTCCTTCCTCTCACCTGTCTTGTACCCCACAATGCCCCCCGTGGTGCTGATCTCCAGGAAGAGCTCTGCTCATGACAGCAGGCTCCCCTTCCAAACTTGGTCATGAGATTTAAAACATAGAGACACACCAGGGAAGTGGGCGATGTCCTGAATTTTAGGGCAGCCAGAGGGGGCGCTGTGGTTAGGAAGGTCTCTGAGCACAAGAAGGCAGGGTTACCTTGAAATCCCAGTTGCCTTCAAATAGTCATTCCTACTCAGGCAACACTAGAGCCAGGCAGAGAAAAGTCATTCAGTTCCAAGGAGGACTTAGAAATTTCAAAGGCTGGATTTGTTTCAATGCAGAACAAAATCCACAAATTTCAAAATTATCTGCGAAAGGGGATGGAGCCCTAGCTCTGGGGTAGACTGCCTAGTGGCTGGCCCCAGAGCTGTGGACTCTGAAAGTCAAGCATTCCCTGCCCCATGGCAAGCCACCACATGGGCTGTTCCCAAGCCAGGGAACCCTGGCAGCCTATATGCTGCAGAGCCATGAACCCTAGAATTGGGGCTTCCAGGCTCCTGGCTCCCTATCAGCCCACCAGTGACTGTCAAGGAGGTGGGAGCCTTGAAGCTGCTGTCAGGTAGGCTGGTAGGAAACCTGCCTGACAGGCTTAGTTCTGTTGGAACGCCATCAGAAATAGACCTTCTCCACAAAAATGTTTTGATGTTGATGAATCAGCAAATTCTAACAAAACATGTTTCACTGGAATTTTTCCAACCAGTTGTAATCACAGCCCTCACTGTCAACAGATCAGGTAGCTCACACTTCTTTCCCAGTTTACTGGACCAGATAATATAGAGCCATATAAATACTCAGGTGATCAACAGTGAATTCTGATCTCAGTTACACAGCTATAAATCTGGAGTGACTCTATTGACTTCAATAGGATTTTCACAAGTGTAATTAAAACTGGAGTTTGCCTCCCCCGGTTCCTGACTCCTCCTCAGCCCAGAAGCCAAAGAGGGGAGACAGGTCAAGGCCAGGGGAGGGGAGGAGCAAGCGGGGAGATAGAGCTGGTGGCAGAGAGCTTGCAGGCAGGGAGTAGGAGTCTAGAGATGGGTTTGGGCTCTGAGAGGGGAGGTGGCAATGGGTCTGGTATAGCTTGAGGGAGGTGGAAGTAGGAGCTGCAGTGGAGGAGGTGCTACAATAGGGGTGGACAAACTTTTTGGCTTGATGGCCACATCGGGGTTGCAAAATTGTATGGAGGGCCGGGTAGGGAAGGCAGTGCCTCCCCAAACAGCCTGGCCCCGCCCCCTAGCTGAGCCCCTCCCATTTCCCTCTGCCTAACTGCCCCCCTCAGAATTCCCAACCCATCCAACCCTCCCTGCTCCTTGTCCCCTGACCGCCCCCACCACCAGAGACCCCCCACCCCTAACCACCCTCTTCTCCCTTCCCATGGTGATAGACCGGATTGAAGCTTGCCCAAGGCCACAAGGATCTATCATGCTACCATCCTGCTCCTAGAGGCTCATGAGCAGTTTCTCCCCTGTGGAGCTTAGGTGTCTCCAGGAGAGGAATGTTCCTCCGTTGCACCTGGATATGTATCTGTGGGGAGCTCCTCAGTGTGAGTTTCTGGGAGCCTGGTGCCGTAGAAAATGTTAAGTGACCAGGCCACAAAGCTTTTCTACAAACTCCTGGCATTTTGGCCCTATAGAAAACCTTATGCATTAAAGCCCATTGATATAAATGGAACAACTATGAGAACATAAGTCTGGCCATATGGGGTCAGACCAAAGGTCCCCAGTATCCTGTCTTCTGACAGTGATACTTCAGGACCTGATGCTTCAGAGGGAATGAACAGAACAGTGATAAAGCCCCGTCATCCAGTCCTAACTTCTGGCCATGACAGGTTTAGGGACACCCAGAACATGGTTTGGTGTCCCTGAACATCTTGGCTAATAACCACTGATGGGCCTATCTTCCATGAACTCTATTGACTGCAATGAGCTTTCAATCAAGTACCTATAGATGTATAAATATTTTAATGCTAAAGACCTACGCATATAACTTTGAATACTCTGCTCTCTCTTTTCAGCATATAAACCTCTCCCAGCATATATGCAGGTGAAGGAGATTGACATTATTAATGCAGTGCATGAGATTTCTCATTTCTTAAAAAAAAAAAAAGCTTGGAAATTCCTGACAAAATCTTTGTTGATTTAAAATTAAGGTTGCCGCATGGCAAAATGGAGCCATTTACAAAGCCAACAACCCTCTCTAACTATAGTAATGGACATTACCATAACTAGTTCTTTCCATTTGTTCTAGTGCTTGGGTTTTTCTATAAGGGTCACATCATTCACTGCAGTTATAGTCATTATGCTGGAAATGCAGCTTCAGGGACTAACGTGTTATCTCAGAAATGTCAAGGGGCCATAATCAATACTTTCACTGTTTCCCTAGCTGCAGGCACAGTCAGTCAAGCTCCATCCCATGCCCTACCTGGAGCCCCCACAGCCAGCCAGTGAAACGGGCCATGGGCCAGCCAGAGCAGCTTTCTCCTCGCAAGGCAGCCGGCAGCCAGTGCGGGTGTCACTGAGTAGCTGCAGGAGGGAAGTCACAGCAACTGCTCAGCACAAAAAGGGCTAATGAGATCCTTGGGTGTATACACAGGGGAGGGAGGGAGGTTGAAAAGGATGTTGAAAAATTGGAGAGAGCTCAGAGAAGAGCCACAGAAATTATTCAAGGGCTGGAGAAAATATCTTGCAGTGAGAAACTAAACTTCAGAGTAGTTAGCTTATCAAAATGAAGGTCAAAAGGGGCCTTGATTACAGTGTGTAAGTTCCTTTGTGCGGGGAAAAATTCACAGAACTGAAGAGCACTTTAGTGGGGCCAGAAGAGAAAGGCAGAACAAGAACCAGCAGCTGGAAGCTGACTCCAGCCAAATTCAAATGAGAAATAAGGCACAAATTTGTAACACTGAAGGTGACTGCCCACTGGGACAAACTACCCAGAGGAGTGCTGGATTCTCCATCTCTTGATGTCTTCAGATCAAGCCAGATGTGGTTTTGGAAGATGCGTTAGCCAAACATTAGTCACTGGGCTCAGCGCAGAAGTAACTGGGTGAAATGGAAAGGCCAGTGCTACACAGGAGGTCAGCCTCAATGATCCTGTCTGGCCTTAAACTGTATGGATCTGGGACTCTATGAACACTCCTTACTCCCAGGAGTGCTGCAGAGGAAGCGGGGGGGTCAGTTGTGGAAGTGGTGCCCCTTCTCCCTTCCCATGGTGACAGACTGGATTGAAACATGCCAGTTTAAAAGCTCCAGGGGTTGAAGGGCAGCTCAAGGACACAGGTTCAGTTCATCATCAAACACACTTCGTATTCCTCAGAGTCACCTTTGAGGGCCACAGTTTAGAACCTCAATGGCCACAGGTGGCCTCCCGGGCATCAGTTGGGCACCCCTGTGATAGCGGGTGTGCGTTTCTAGGCCCTGCACATGCAGCCTGTAGGGACGTAATGATTGTCAGAGTGAACTCAGGTGATTTAGATAGCTGGAGAAGAAGAAATACGCTTCTCAGAATCCCCCAACACCACCGAGTGCCTGTCCAGAGACCGACAGGGGGGTACTGAATCTGGTATGTTGCTGGGATAGTCGATGGATGATGCATCTCCTGCCTGCCTGGTTGTGGAAGACACAACTGTGGTCCCAACTGTGGTCCCAAGGGAGATGGGTTTGATGCAGGAGCATCAGTCCAACAAGGAGCATATCTGGAGCTAGTGGCAACCTCCCCTCCAGTGACCTGCTGCTTACACTGTAACTCAGGGTTTCCTTAGCCTGTGATAAAGCACAAGGGTATGTGAAAGGAGAGGTGAGAGGTCCGCGGAATCTATTCATCTGTTTGTCCATTTTATAATCATCATCCCTAGATCTAAAAGCACTGTACAGAGCAGGTCAACATCATTATCCTCATTTCACAGATGAGGAAACTGAGGCACACAGAGGGGAAAGTGATTTGCCCAAGGTCACCCAGAAGCAAAGCCAGAAATAGAGTCGAGGTCCCCTGATGCCTAGTGCAATGCTCTGGCTGTTCGGCCAAACTGTTTGCTTGGAACTGGAAGCCAGGCTGGAGGCAGCAGCACTGCTGGGTAAACAAACCTCTGCTGGGACCATTTCTTGGAGGACCAGAGGTGGTGTCCAGCACATAGAGATGATATAAGGAGGGTGCTTCCTCTGTGTGCTGTGAATGGGGTGAGAATAGTTGGGTAGGCTCAATGCATCATCCCTTGGGACATTCTCCCCGCTCCCCCCACCCCGCATTTGGTGCCATTTGCTCTATTCCAAAAGCAAAGGTATTCACTTCTCAGCAGGCTTTCTAGGAGTCCCAGGGAGAAGCCGGGTGAATCCAGCGCTCCTGGTGGCCAGTGTCACCGGTGCAGCCTGTCACTCCATCCAGCTAACCCCAAGACAAAGGCTGCAGTGAAGAGTTTGCCAATCTATCCAGCTTGACTTTCACAACGCTGCAAGAAGTGTGCTTCTCCATCCCCTAATGTGTTCCCGATTGCCATGATCATACTTACAGTCCTGGCGCTTTAAAATTCAGCCTGACCTGCAGCCAGGCTGTCCACCCCGGCTGAGCTCCATGTTATTCACTGGAATTCCCCCGCCCATACAGAGGAATTTTAAAGGGCTGGGACTGCACCTCCAAAGCACTTTCCAAAGTGAGGCAAGCACCTGGCTCACGATCATTATTTCTTGTTTATAGATGGAGAAACTGAGGCACACAGAGGCACAGCAACTTGCCTGAGATCATACATTGACTCAGTGGGAGACACAGGATAAGAACTAGGGGTCTGATCCCAAGCCTGTAGCACAGCTCACATTTATTTCAGTAGGGCCAGGATCCTGATCTGCAGTCTCCCTGCTGTTCCAGTGCTTGACCTCTCTTGAATCAGCCTGTTTTCACCCTGTCTAATTTACACGATATGAACACATGTTCCCTTGGGGTAAGAATGAGACCACCACAGTTGTCATGCTCCTGGCCATGGGGAGATTTACTGTCCCGGCCCGAGAGGGACTCCGGCTGGTGTGTTAATCCCCTGAGCCTCTCCACAGTGGCAGGACTTTCTGGACAAGCCCACAGCTAGACAACAATTTGTTGCCCGCACTAGTGATTTCCTCGTTCATTACCAGCCTGCACTGGAGCACAGAAAACCTAAGTCAGTCCTGTGGTCCCTGAGCCTCTGCCTGCAACTGTATGATGTGGTTCAGCAGGAGGTAGAGGAACACACAGCAATTACACTGAGTAAACACAGCTCTTTATAGAGATCTGAGTGCTATAGTAACCCCGAATTCTAATCAGGGACATGAAAGGCCTCTTCTGCCTGCAGGATGAGGAGAGGTGGGAGAGTGTTTGTACAGAAACCCAGATCGCCTGTTTGACAGGGGTGGGGCAACAAGAGGGAATTTAGAAACCTGCCCCCCTCCCATCAACTTACAAGCCGCAACTAAGGCTGACTTAGCCAGACCAGAAGAGCGACGGTAATATTGCCGTGGCCCAGAAAGGCAGGTTCTGATCAGTGCGACAACCAACGTGAGTCTGAGGGTCTCAGCCTAACCTGTGCCATGCTTTCGGACCCACGTCAGAATTATCGGACTCTGGAGCAATCAAGAACAGCAGATTTTCCAAAGCACCACAGGGGATTTAGGAACGTGTCCCACTGACTTTCAGTTGGACAGATGAGCTGAAATCCCTCTGACAGTTTTTGAAAATCTTCCCCAGCCTCTCTCAAGTTCAGGGGAGGCTCTGGACTAGCCAAACCAGGATTCTGTAGCTCAAGGGTGAGGGACATTGGCAGAACATTTCAGGGGCATGTGAGCTGGGAAGAGGAGCTTCCCCAGTCCCTAGTCTGCAGCATTGTTGCCTTCAGCCAGGGCAGCTGGAGCCCCACTTACAGGACTGAAAAAAACACCGGATTCCTCTCCCTCCCTCCCGTCCAGGAAATATGATGTATTCTCCACAGGGCTGCACAGTACAGGTATCTTCTGAGCAACTGGAATGGACAAATGGATATTAATAATAGTCAGAAATGCGGTATAAACTGTGAGGGCCATTTTCAAAGGGAGATCAAGGGTTTCTGAAGTGACTAGTGAGTCTGAATGCCTCCATTTTGAGATGCCCAACTTGAGAGATGCCTTAAAGGAGCCAGGACAGGTGCAGGGAAGGGTCCTAGGAGCGGAGGGCCTGTCTCACAAGAAAAGAGTGAAAGAGCTGGGTACCCTAGCCAAATGAGCTCCATAAATACATAACACCCCAAAGTGGCTTATGCGGAGCCTTGTGCAGGGGATCAAGTAGTCTGTAAAACTAGGCAGGTTTTAAAAGAAAACCAATCCCCATTTTTCCTTGCCAGAGCATCTAAGGGGGGAGCGGGGAGAGACTCATTTAGGCAAGCAGTGAATGAGCGAAGGGGAGTGCCATTCAGTGAACTTCATGGGTGATCCATAGATCACAATGAACCATGGGGCAGCGGTGGAGGTGGTCACCGTTCTCTTCCAAGCTCTGCGCATGTGAATTACTAAAATGAGAAGCTGCTCACAGTAGATTGTGTGGATAATCTTAGCTCGTATTTGGTGTGGCTTCAGTAATTCCATAGGCTCGTTGGCTTGACTGAGGGAGGTGGAAGCAACTGGTGATATTTTTGTCTGGCCAACCCTTGACTAATTAAACATGGTGGCAATTGAATGGCTAGAGTTCAGGCAGAGGTTTCTTGAAGTAAGGACTCTCATTTTATTTCTTTTAGCTTCAGGGAAAATAGCACCTAGAAAGAACCAAAGCAAAGTCTCAAATGGAGAGCGCAGGATGAGACTCCTCTGTAGCATGTTGTGCTGTCTCCTGGGTGAAGAACTTTGCATGTAGAATGAGTCCTTAGAGACTTAAAGGGGCAGCATGGAGAAAATAAGGGGCATTGTGATTTCATGGCTTAGTGCAGTGTGTGTAGCATGTACCTGTTATGGGAAAAGTCTTCCTCAGAATATGCTGGAGTGGAAATCCTCTCAGACATAGCAGTGTGAACATCACTGGGACCACTCCTCAATGGGCACAAGTTGGTGAGACCTAGATTGTTATATGTGTAGGCTGGGAACTTTTAAAGGGATGATTCAAGATTAATAAGAAGTGGGGATCTAGATCCCTTAGGAGGCTTTAGAATCTCAGCCATTGTACTTTGAGAGGCATGGTGCTTAATATAATCATCAATATCATCATCATCATCATCATGTTCCTTTTAGACTCTGGTGTTTAGGGCAGTGATGAAGCTCCTCCACTCCTATCTTTTTCTGGCAATCTTTCAATGGTTCCCCAGCTGTGCCCCAGGTTTTTCAGCTCAGCTTCCATAGTTCTTCTTTTCAGGCAGCTCCATTTTCTCTTTCCTTCAGGTGTCCATCTTATTGCTACTCTGGTGATGGTATCAGTTTCCATCTAAAACACATGACTGATCCATCTTCAGCTCCTCCTGGCAATGACGGTGCTCAGACCCTCTTGGCTGCACTGTGTCAGCAGATCTGGTTTGAGATTATTCTGGGCCAAAAGATACAGAGGATTTTTCTGAGGCAGGTTGTATGGAATGAAACCAGTTTGGACATGTCAAACTTTCTCATTCCCCAGCATTCTGCACTATAAAGTAGTGTTGAAAGTATGCAGCTTTGATAAATCTTGAGTTTGGTTTCGGTGGTGTATTTTGATGATTTCCAGAATGTATTTAAACTGGTGAAGGTGTTCCTGGTTTTACTGATTTTGTTCTGGATGTCCTGGCTTGTTCCACCATCCTGGCTGCTGCTGCTGCTGCCCAAGTATGTGAATGTCTCCACATTGGTGAGAACATGATCCTCTATCTGTACTGGCAATGGTGAGGCAATATTAAAGGTAATGATATCTGTCTTATTGCAGTTGATTATCAGTCCAATTTGCTGGCTCACTGCATTCAGTTGAGTTGTTTTTTCTTGTATATGGTGTTGGGTATGTGATAAGAAAGCGACATCATCTGTGAAGTCTGGGTCTTCAATGGATGAGAAGAGTATCCATTTAATACCTCTTGGCATGTCCTCTGTTGTACGCCACATTATTCAGTCAATGGCAATGTTGAAGAGGATTGCGGACATGACACACCCTGATGTACTCCTGTTTTGACTTCAAAACTCAGCTCACTGTGATCAACACTGCATGTAAAGTTGAAATAGAAGCTTTTGATGACGTTGATTATACAGAAAGGAATTCCATATGCCAGCAGAATGCGCCATAGGCTGGTCCTGTGAATGCTATCAAAAGCCTCCTCGAAGGCTCGAAGCTGTTACCATTCTAAGAACTGTTCTATTATGTTTCATAGGGTCTGGTCTGTGCATCCCCACCCTTTCCAAAAACCAGCTTGCTCTTTTCCGAGAATGCTATCAACTGCCTCTGATATATGCTGGCCTATGATCTTACACCATACTTTGCTTGGCACAGATAAAAGTGTGATACCACATCAGTTATTACTGTCACTGAGAGTTCCTTTCTTTGGTATCTTCACTATCCTCTCATTGGTCCACTCATCTGGCACTTTTTCCCTTTCCCAGACTGATGTAAATAAAGGGGCCAGGACAGATGCTGCTAATTTAGGATTTACTTTGAACAATTCTGCATTCAAGTTATTCTTGCCAGAAGCTTTCCCATTTTTTAAGGATTTGATGGTCTGAATGATCTGTTCCTTAACTGGAGTGTCTGTGTTGAAATCAAGATCTTCCTCTGCTTCCGGATGTGTGCTTCCTCTTTAGGTGGCTTCTTGTTCAGCAATTTTTTGAAATGCTCTGTCCAGCGCATTTCTTGTTCTTCTTCCTGATGAGAGTGTTTGTGGGTGTCTGCCGCTTACCACTGATCAACCATCTACAAAACGATGCTTAATATAAGAGGGGCAATAAATGACCTAGGTAGAGAAGGCTGCAGCATGGAATTGTGCAGGTTAAAGAGGTAGGCTGGCTGCCTGTCCCGTGCATTGTCATTTTTCTCTCTGTAGTTTTCGTGCCTCTGCCCTTCCCAAAGATCTGGGCTGGAGGGTTGCATCTGGGGTTCTGGTTCAGACCCATTCCTGGGTGCACACGGTCACATTATCTGGGCTAGCTGCACCTTGCACCCCTTCTCGCTAAGCACAGAAACAAAGCATCACCTAAGAGGAAAAGGATTTTAAAACACCTACATTCCTGTCTTTTACATAGTCTAACCATCCTCCTGAGGGGGCCCTGGTAGGTTGTTTCCCCTGGCCTCTAGCAGGCTCTGGGGTCTCCTTAGCTCAAAGTCTTGTCTTCTAAACCTTCCTGGCTCCTTTGATTTCCCCTCCCTACAATCCCTCCTGGGGTAACCTGTCAGGTCCAGCAGGGACTGGGACATGGCACCAGAGTGAACAGCTCTTGCATTGTATCTCAAGTGTCTGCTGAGATGGGTAGATCTGGCTCCACCTCCCGCTTCCTTGGTGCCTTCCCTGACAATCCTGCCATTGGATTAACTCAGTGCACATGCACACTAAACATCACAATGACCCAGGACCATACAGGTGGTGTGTGGTCCACATAACACAGAGAGTCACATATGCTGCCCACAATGGTAAATAGCCCACCCAGCAAGCCAATCGTGGGCCTCAGTGAGGCCCTAGGCTCTAACTTGCACAGCACGACTGGCTGAGGAAAAGAAACTGGAGCAGAAAGAAGTAACACAGCTCCTCTTTTCATATCTGTGTCCTGCAGGGCTAGTGACTCTGCCACTGACTCACTGTGTGATCTTGGGCTACTCCCTGCCTATCTCTGTGCCTCCACTTCCCAATCTGTTCACCAGCTTCGGGATCAGATAGGAATTTCCCCCTGGGTTACACTGGCAGGGGCCTTGGGAGTTCTTCCACTTTCTTCTGCAGCACAGGATTGCAGGGTATGGATCACCAGCAGGACCAATGTGGCCATTGGTGGTACCACAGTCTCTCCTGTTTGCCTGTAGCCTCCTGAGGATTGAAACGTTTAATTGCAATTGCTGAGCTCAGCACAGGTGTATTTGGTGAAATTCTAGATTATCTAACTGTCCTCTCTGGCCTTAAATGCTATGAAACTGGCATAGGGATAATAAGTCTTTCCCACTGTGCAGTGCTGCCCTGAGCGCTCATTAACGAGTATTTACAAAAGGGCTTTGACATCTGTGGATAGCTCTGCAGCCAGTCGGGGCCAAGTGCTGCTGGTTAAGATGAAACAGAAAAAAAGGAGGAGGGTGGGGAACCTGTAGCCTTTAACCAAATGCCAGACACAGCATGGGCAGGTCTGCAACCTATTTGTGACTTTCTCTTTTCCTGGAAGAACGACGAGGTGAGCACTGAAATGTGCTAAAAATGCCACCTACTTTATAATAGTCTAAATCCTCAGCAGATGTCCACCCACGGACTTCCACCAAGATATACAATTTTACACCAGCCGAGGATCTGACCCTCTCTCACCCTTAAACACACAATCTCTTAATCCTTCCTTTTGCATCTGAACAATGGATTACAGCTCATTAGTAAAGTACAACTTTCCATGAATTTATTGCCCATGTGTCTATTAGATTCCCATTACATTCAGGGGCTCTGATATACTGTCTTCATAATTTCAAAGGGATTAAAATCCATTAACGGCCCCCTAGGGCTACAACAGCCTCCTTCCTTTACTTCAAACTGGGAGAGAGATTCATAGATCCTAAGGTCGGAAGGGATGACTGGGAAACTAGTCTGACCTGCTGTATCACACAAGCTACAGGACTTCCTGAAATGATCGGGGGGCTGTAAAGCCATGTACTATCCACTTGTGGATAGATCTTGCGCTGGGAGCGTGGGTTCTCTGTTCTCTGGTTGTTTGCAAATAGTGTCCCAAAAGGTGCTCTGTAAAGGGAGCAGTTTGCTGCCTGGAGTTCGTCATTGACAGAGGAAGCATTGCATGTCAACAGGAAATTCTTTTCACAACCCTCCTCTCACAGGGCTGCCTGCCCTATGCTATGCTTAGCTGACTTTTCATTGCCATTTGTGCTCTGATCAAACCCGGGCGCTATTCTTGCAAACAAGGGCTTGATCCCAAGGCCACTGAAGTCATGGGAGTTTTTGTAGTGACCTTGCTTGGCCCAAAGTGCACTAGTTTGTATAGTCTGAGAAGGTGCTGCACAGGGTTACCTTGAATAAAGCTTTGCAGACTGGTGTACCTAGAGTTCCCAGATGAGAGCAGGCACCCATTATGCCCGGGCCTGTACAAACAGTAGGAGGCAGCCTTTTCCCCAAAGATCTTACTGTCTGAGTAGACAACAACGGCAGTGGGTGGGAGGGGAAGCAGCAAGACAAAGAAGGCCCAAGGACACACCACTGGGCTCTCTGTTACTTCTGTGACGCACACACACCCACGACACACACATTGCCGAGATATCTACATGCACCACAGCTCTGCTACAGCACCTTAACCAGGGCCAGCTCTAGCTTTTTTGCCACCCCAAGCACGAAGAGCACAACTGCCACCCCACTCCCCAAAAAGGGTGGCTGGAATGTGCCGCCCCAAGAATGGACGGAATGCCACCCCTTACAATATGCCTCCCCAAGCATGTGCTTCCTCTGCTAGGGCCTAGAGCCAGCCCTGACATTAACCCTGCCTAGCAGTACCCCCAAGTCCTCAGCTCCCTTCTCACAGCTCTGCTCATGCTCAACCATGCCCTGCATTGAATCGCTTCATCCACTCTCCAAAGCCATCTGTTCCCCCACTGAAAATACACTATCACCCACTCAATTTCCTCCTGGAGCCTCTTACACACACAGAATGGGTGGATTTTCCTTCCACCTTAAGATCATGAGAACTATTAATTGCCTCTCTCTGCTTTCCTTGCTCCTGGGATTCCCAGCCTTTTACCGAGAGCTGTGTTTCAAAAGTAATGTACCAGGACAAACCATCTGTTGTGTAAACCATGTATCTGGGATGTAATCCGGCTGCCTTTGGCTCAAGAGTGGAGGCAGGAACAAAGATAATTTTAAGACATTTACAGTCCCTGATCCTATGCCCAGCCAGGGACTAGGCCAACCCCCAGAATCATGCAGAATAGGCTCAGGGCTGTACTAGCTTGTGCTGGCCTGGCTACGGCCCCAATGAGCTGCTGTGAAAGCCAGGGATGTCTTGCCTTTGCTTCGGAGGCACCTGCCCCCTTTGATTCAGACACTCCCACCCCACCCCTTTCACGAGGTACCAGGCCAGAGGCTGGCATTGCATGAACCGCAATATAGCTCTGTGTCTGTCTCGCTTGAGGAATCTTCTGCATAGCAACAGAAGCTGGCTTCTCAGTTACTCTGGGTAGGGACAAGAGGAATGGGCTGGAAGTTTGTAACAGTCTTGCAAAACCCTGTTTGTTTGTATAGCTTCAAAACAATGTAGTTCTGATTTTAGCCCTAAGGGATCAAACTTTCAGCTGCTGTAAACAGATGTTGGTCTGACTCCAGTTATGTCACTTTAGCCATCCCCATTTGCACCGAGCATCTGACCTTACATTTTTTCTAAATGCTTTTTCCACAATATTCCTGCAGCTCTCCCTTAAATTTATGGATTTGACTTAGCACAGAATTGCAAAGGAACGGAAAACAACAAGAAGACTCCAAGCTGCAACTCTTGAAAGATAGGCTTTTTTTTTCCCCTTCAGTGGAACTAAAGTATTCCCCAAGTCCTAATTTGGAAGAATTCCCAGCCTTGGAGACAAGTCACAGCAAAACCAATTGTGAATCCATTTCTTAAAATGGCAGAAAACTGAAGACATACTATCCCAACGCCTCAGCATTACAATCAGCATGGGTTTGTTTTTATATCAAATACCGCCAGCCCCACTTAACCAGAGTCTCTGGAATAGTTCTTACCCTGTATTTAGTATTGTTGCTATTGCCACATTCCATCAAAATACGGCTTTTAAAAACACTGGAAAGCAGAGTTTTCCATTTGGAGGAGAACATTACAGGAGCTGAGTTCCAAGAATGATGAGCTCCTGGCAATGGAGAAATGTACAAGCATATACGTCTTTCTTACCGCTTCTCTGCTTGCATGAGTCTAGTTCGTATTTTAGTTTGTGCCCATGATTGATACATAGCCCTGTCTGGAGTCAGACTAAGGGTGGCAAAAGTTGAGAAAGCTTCAGTCTCTCCCAGCTCTGCAAATGCAACTCACTCCTACCATGCGTATTCCAGTCCTGGCACCCATAACCAAATTCTACCTATGCATGTTGGTTTTGGCTTGCTCCATTTACTTGCAATATCTGTCTTAGTCTTTGCACAGTGTCCCTTATTCCTGATCAAAATCATCCTCTGCTTTTCCAGTCCTGGACTCTTTGAGTTCTGTTAATGCTCCTCACTCTACACTACAGCACCATTCCCCTTCCTGTTTGACTTCTGGCCATCTTGTGAGCAGGGATCACTCATTGTGACTGACGGATAATGCCAAATTACCTGATCCTTTAAGGATGCAGCACACCTGCACAGAAGACTCCTCCAGTTTGTTTCATGCAACATACTGAAACAAGTTCTAAAACTCTTATTGTTCAGGACAAAGGGAGCTGGGAGTCCCTCTTCTTCTCCCTGCCCCTCCCGCCAATGAACTGTAAAGGCATAACACTTCCTGGAACACTGAATAAAGCCTAGAAATGAAAGTTGCAGGAAAGGAAATTAGATCATTGCCTCCCATGCTCACTCCCGTTAGAATGCTGGCATTGAATTCAGGAAATGGGTAAAACATGCATTAGATAAGAGAATGCACTGCACACAGGAGAACCCCACAAGGAATAAGGTGGGGTCTCCAAGAACTGCCCCAGTGCTTCAGCCATATGCTGAAGTACATTTGCAATAGGGGACCACTTCAGAGGTAGATCTACAGTAAGATAGCACTCCTGTCTTCCAGCCTTTGTCTCCTCTGCCCTGCGTCCCTTCTGGCCTAGTCTACCAGTCCCATAGGGTAGGAAAAACTTGGTGAGGACTGAAACTGACTGAAAAACGCTAATTTTTCGTAGGACTTTTTTAATTTCCAAAATTTCTGTGAAACTTTTTTATTGAAAAACCAAAATAGAGAACTTTTTGCGATTTCAAAAACTGCTTTCAATAAAAATGGCACTTTTTTTAAGAGGGGGAAAAATGGAATATTTTAACCTAAACTTAAAATTTGTATGCCCCCAATTTTTTTATTATTATTATTTTTTTTTTGGTGATGTCTGGCTCATCATCAAAACTCCAAAAAACTTCAACCAAAAAGAAAATATTCTGGAAGAAATGTCCTTTTGGTCAGAAAAAATTCCAGCCAGCTCTACTGGGAGTCTCACAGCACTCGCAGGACAGCTAGGCAACAGAGGTTATAGCATTAAAGTCAGGTGTTTCATAGAATATAAGGGTTGGAAGGGACCACAGGTCATTTAGTCCAACCCCCTGCTCAAAGCAGGACCAATTCCCAACTAATTCACCCCAGCCAGGGCTTTGTCAAGCCTGACCTTAAAAACCTCTAAGGAAGGAGATTCCACCACCTCCCTAGGTAACCCATTCCAGCACTTCACCACCCTCCCAGCAAAAAAGTTTTTCCTAATATCCAACCTAAACCACTCCCTCTGCAACTTGAGACCATTACTCCTTGTTCTGTCATCTGCTACCACTTAGAACAGTCTAGATCCATCCTCTTTGGAACCCCCTTTCAGATAGTTGAAAGCAGCTATAAAATTCCCCCTCATTCTTCTCTTGTGTAGACTAAACAATCCCAGTTCCTTCAGCCTCTCTTCGTAACTCATGTGCTTCAGCCCCCTAATCATTTTTGTTGCCCTCTGCTGGATTCTTTCCAATTTTTCCACATCCGTCTTGTAATGTGGGGCCCAAAACTGGACACAGTACTCCAGATGAGGCCTCACGAATGCCAAATAGATGGGAATGATCACATCCCTCGATCTGCTGGAAATGCCCCTACTTATACAACCCAAAATGCTGTTAGCCTTCTTGGCAACAAGGACACACTGTTGACTCATATCCAGCTTCTCGTCCACTGTAACCCCTAGGTCCTTTTCTACAAAACTGCTACCTAGCCATTCGGTCCTTAGTCTGTAGCAGTGCATGGGATTCTTCCATCCTAAGTGCAACACTTGTCCTTATTGAACCACATCAGATTTCTTTTAGCCCAATCCTCTAATTTGTCTGGGTCCCTCTGTATCCTATCCCTGTCCTCCAGCATATCTACCACTCCTCCCAGTGTAGTGTCATCTGTAAACTTACTGAGGGTGCAGTCCATGCCATCCTCCAGATCATTAATGAAGATATTGAACAAAACTGGCCCCAGGACCGACTTCTGGGGCACTCCACTTGATACCGGCTGCCAACTAGATATGGAGCCATTGATCACTATTAGTTGAGCTCGACGATCTAGCCAGCTTTCTATCCACCTTATAGTCCATTTATCCAGCCCATACTTCTTTAACATACTGGCAAGAATACTGTTGGAGACCGTATCAAAAGCTTTGCTAAAGTCAAGGAATAACACGTCCACAGCTTTCCTCTCATCCACAGAGCCAGTTATCTCATCACAGAAGGCAATTAGGTTAGTCAGGCATGACTTGCCCTTGGTGAATCCATGGTGACCGCTCCTGATCACTTTCCTCTCCTTTAAGTGCTTCAGAATTGATTCCTTGAGTACCTGCTCCATGATTTTTCCAGGGACTTAGATGAGGCTGACTGACCTGTAGTTCCTTCCTTCTTCTCTTTTTAAAGATGGGCACTACATTAGCTTTTTTCCAGTCATCCGGAACCTCACCCGATCGCCATAGGTTTTCAAAGATCATGGCGAATGGCTTTTCTATCACATCTGCCAATTCCTTTAGCACCCTCAGATGCAGTGCTTCCGGCCCCATGGACTTGTGCTCGTCCAGCTTTTCTAAATAGTCCTGAACCACTTCTTTCTCCACAGAGGGCTGGTCACCTCCTCCCCATACCGTGCTGTGCAGTGCAGTAGTCTGGGAACCGACCTTATCTGTGAAGACAGAGGCAAAAAAAAGCATTGAGCACATTAGCTTTCTCCACATCCTCTGTCACTAGGTTTCAAGAGACAACAGATGGACACAGACAAAAGGAACACAATGAGACAGTGCTGCATCCCCAACATGGGAACCATTAAACCACAGGTACAGTTCCTTCTCAGGGCTTCCTGAATTCACTCCCATTCCTTCTGCTCTTCTGAAGGCCTGGCAAAGGAATAGCTGTTTCCATACACACCCCTCCTTTCTGGGTGCAGCACACACAGCAATGGGCCAGGTATAGGGAAGTGAAAGAGACTCACAGCTGGAGTCCTCATCCAGCCCTCATCCAGCATGGTGCAGTACAAAGGTTAAAGATATGATCCTGGCATGAGGAACTTGTGTACCCAAGGGGAACCTGTGGCTGTATGTCCCCCACTAGTAGCTGGCCTATATATAGACATTTGAGTGAGCTAGTGCCCCCTTGCTAAAGCATCTGATCTTTTCACTCAAATGGTAACGATCTGTGTATTTGGGTTCCAAGGACACCAGTTTGATCCCCGGCCAGGCTGCCAACGGCAGCTCATGTGGGGATTTGAACAGCTGTGGGTAAGTTTGCAATCCACGAGTGAGACCATGCAATGTGGCAGTAAATGATATAGGGAGGGAGACTGATCCAAATGGAGGGGAGGGGAAAGCATTAAGTGTCTCTTTTTTGCGAGAAGGGGGGAGGGTGAAAATGGCTGTTGGCAGGGTTGGGGGTTTGCAGGAGTCAGGCATTGGATGAGGGAGGTAATTTATATCTAATTACCTCCCCATGCCACCAACTGTTCTGCACCAACTCAACGCCTCCAATCCACCACACGCTAAACACCACTAGGCTTCTAAATGCCCCACAGGATGTGGGCCAACCCCACCAAACCACCTTCTGTGGCCAAACTGCCATAGTCTCCAGGAATAAAGGTGTGACTAAGCCAGTGGGACTAATAGGCTTTAATTAGCAGTTATATCAATACCACGAGGAGTGGGACTGGATTCAACGTCTCATTCCAAGAGGGCCTCAAGTGCCTCTCTTCAGCCTCTGCACTTCCTCTGAGACCTGTACCGTCTCTGGCGCCATGCCACAAGGAGTGTCCAGAGCATCTACTGGTGTGGAGAAACATCTAGCTCCACATCCCATCCTCACCTACCGCTTCCAAGCAGGGCTGGGTCTTCCTCCTTTTCTTCTTTCTCTCTCCTTAACTAAGGGATGGAGTTTCAAAGGAACCCAGAGGATTTTGGCATCCATCTTTGACTGGATCCCATTGGGCCTTGAGCATCTACTTCCACTAGCCTGGCCTCCCCTCCTGAGATCATCTGTGCCTCAATAGTATGTGCTTTGTCAGGGAATTCTCTACTTCCACAAAGGAGCTGCTCCCCTGATCTGGGCCTAAGTTATGGGGATTGCAACCATGCTGGACTGAGCAGCCCAGACACGCAGGCCAATATCCTGTGACTCACTCGCCTTTCCTTCCTCTTCCTTTATTTTCAAAGCTGTCAGCTCTGCTTTCTTTGCTTCTGTAATCAGGAGGAGAATAGATGGCCAAAAGTTGCACAGAGAAGGAACCAATCAAGCTGGTAAGGCCTCTGGCTGAATGGAGCCCTCAGGGTGCCTGGGGATCCTGGATCAGGGGTAGGGTTGCCAGTTTTGATTGGACATTTGCTGGGAGTTTCATCACATGACATAATTTTTAATTAAATATTAACCTTTAATTCTTGGAGACTCCAGGCCAATCCTGGAGGGTTGGCAACCCTAGTCAGGAGACACTTGGTAAAAGACTCACCTTTGCCATGTGCCCCTGCAAAATCTGTGCCTAGTCCCTGGAGGACAGGAATGCTGGGTTTGCGGGGAGTTCAGAGAGGAGCAAAGGGCTGGAGAGTCTGATTGACAAGAGAAGGCATAAAGAGCGACAGTCTATTGCCAAGCTTGCCACTAACTGTCTGCAGGCCTCTGGATGTTAGCAACGCAAAAGGAGAAGAGGCATTCAAGGAGGCTACAATCATTATGGGACACAACTAAATAAGGGGCAACATAGGCTGGAGATCAGGAGACATCTCCCAGTGGTGAGAATGGCTGGAACTTGGGACAGTCTCCCCAGGGAAATGATAGTGATCTTATTGCTCCAGTCACTTCAAAGCAGCCAGGACAAAGCCATGGAGAACATACTCATGGGACAAGCCTATCTCAGCCCCAGGGAATGGACTGGATCATCTAGGAGGACGTTTCCGTCTCTAACTTCTAGGTCACTATCAATCCTTTTAATGAAGGATGCGACCTTCTCATCCTCTGAATCCCTCCTCCAGACCTGCTAGAGGATAGCCTGCCATGCTGGCAGAAGAACTCTTCCCTTTTGTCCACTGGATCCAGACTTGTGCAGGAGAGGTTGAAATAGAAATATGTCCTGTTTGTGGAGGCTACAGTTTTCTAACTCCGTGCTCTAGGGCAGGGGCTCTCAAACTGGGGATCCCGACCCCTCAAGGGGTTGCGAGGTTATTACATGGGAGGTCACAAGCTGTCAGCCTCCACACCAAACCCCGCTTTGCCTCCAGCATTTATAATAGTATTAAATATATAAAAAGGTGTTTTTAATTTATAAGGGGGGGTCACACTCAGAGGCGTGCTATATGAAAGGGGTCACCAGTACAAAAGTTTGAGAACCACTGCTCTAGGAGGATGGGTCTGGGATCTCATTATGGTTCTACCACTGATTCCCTGTGTGATGCTGGATAAGCCACACATTGGCTCTGTGCATCAGGGCATCCCAAAGGATGGGCTCTGTTATAATGCAGGGAGCTGGGGTCAAGCCTGCCAGGGAGTGGGCAGCAGCACTGGCAGCTTCAGCAGAAGTTTGTGCCATGTGACAGCTCCTCTCTGCTCTGCTGAGGGACCACCCAACCTAGCTTCTACCCTTCAGCTTCCCCTTCCAGGCAGCTGCGGGCCTTGTTTCCTCTGCTGGCTATGCTGGGACAGAGCTGGGCGCCTGCGGCTGATTTATTCCTTTGTAAACTTGGTTCATTTCTCCTTCTCGCCAGGTATCTGTCTGCATCCATTCCAAGGTAAACCTTGGGAGCCGGCGGTCTGTTCTGCATCAACAAAACTTGGCCACAGTGGGGTCAGAGAGAGTTCAGCTGCAGCCTGACTTGCTTTCCCAACCGTATTTCCCAGACAATGTTGCGCACCAGGAAATAAATCTACATGAGCAGTTATTATGGCAGCGGGGCCGGGGAGCTCGGGGTCGAGTCCAGAGCAATACAGCACCCCCTGCAAAACAGCCCCTCTGTATCTGCCTCCAGCACAGCAACATTCTCACGGGAGAGACATTCTTATCAATGGTGGCACTGAAGCTAGTCTGAGATTGGAGGGAGGGAAGTCTCCATTTATCAGAAGGATTTAAGAGGCTCAGACAGCCACTAAGATAACATCTGTACCCTGTGTTTTAACCTTTGGGATACACAGTGTGAGCCCTGTTGCCTCTGGCTTCTGCGTTCCAGACAGCAAACATGAAATTGCAGGCTGCGTCAATCTTGTTGGCCAGGAAGGTTTATTTTGGGAGAAGCCAAGTGTTCCAAGAAGGCACGATCCAAGAAAGCTGCTTTGCCTAGCAGGTTTCAGTGCTAGATGAGCCCTTTCTAATCTGATGGCCTGCGTTCAAAGGTTGTCACAGATGGAACGGATTTTGTGGGTCTGCATCTAATCCCCAGAAGACTGGTCACACATTGCAATGCTGATTGCTAACCTCCATGCCACTGGGAGTCTCTGTTTAGAGACAGAGTCCGGCGGGGTGGGTGGTTGCAGGTGAGGACTAAGGGGTATCAGCAGATCCTGGAAGTGGAAAAGCAGAGGGCTGCACATCAGGACAAGGTATACTGGCAGAGCTTTGGGGGCCCAGCACTGGAGAGCAAGGAGGAGATACTGCAAAAGCGGCCCTAGCCATTTTGCTAGCCAGGGCAGAAGATGTTTCTCCCATTTCACCCATCCCAAGTGGCTAACAGGCAGGGGAGCCAAGTGGCACAGCAGGTTTGCACCCAAGGTGACCACCAGGCTTGTCTGCCCCTCTAGAACCAGCCCCAGAGTGCTGCGGCTGAGGACTGAGGGATATGGGCACAGCTGTATTGGAAGCCTGGTAGTGGAGTAGTGTGGGCTGACCTCGGGATGAGGAGATTGTGGAACATCAAGCAACGCTGCAGGTTAGCACTGAAGTGCATTGGCAGAGCTGTCTGAGGTCCTAGGAGCAAAATGATAGATGTTGGGTGGGGTGATGCAAATAAGACCTGAGGTTCATTCACAGTTCTGCCAACCTTGAGTGTTCAAAAATTGCAAGTCTGCTCCCTCAAAATACAAGATTGGCTTAAAAATCATGAGCTTTCAAAGAATATATTGGATATGTTTTCTTTGCCTTCTGGTTCTGAGCTTTGACATTCACTGGGATCATATTTTCATTGCTTTCTCTGAAACCTTGAGAGCTAGAAACTTCCTTATTTTTCAGAAGGAAAGCTGAGATTTCTATGTATTCCCATGACTCCAGCAGCTGGGGCTTTAAACACCAATTATTGTGAGATTCACAATAAAATCACAAGAGCTAGGGTTGGATATGGCTGCTGATACTGCCTTCTCAGGGTATGCTGAAAGCCAGGACTGTCATGAATTGGCAGAGCTGTGAGAGGGAGGCTGCCTGCGTCCTTTGGCCTTGGCCCCTGCTGCTGGTCTGCGTCACCTCGCTGATTTGTGGCTCAGAGCCTAGATAAGGAGGTTAAAAGACAAAAGTGCCTGCCAAAGTGATGTTTTAGTTTCCAGAATCCACTCACCATGGGTGCAAATGGGAGTAACAAAGAAGAGCGTTGGTCAGGACCCAATACGGAAGGTGGGAAGGTTTCGCTCTGAATCAGTGCTAGATAGATGTGTATTTATGGAAGCGAAAAGTCAAAGGGAAGTGAGGTCTGATGGCAGCTAGACACGAGTCAGAAAAGGGGAAGAGGACTAGGTTAGATTAGTGGTGAAAGGATACAGCGATCACAGGCTCCCAGGGGCTGGGGGCTCCGAAGTTTTTCTCTCTTGCTCAGCCCACCTCTTATGAAAAGCTCTGCTGCTTCTTTCTCATCCCCATGCCCAGACTTGTAATTCCTGTTACTCCTAACACAACAGCCTTTTGTCCTATGCCCTGTACGACTCCCCATCTTGTCTGATCAGCCCATGAGGGGGCTTGGCTGGGAAATCCTAGGGGAGAACACTCAACCTAACCACACCTGCAACTGCGCACAAATGGAGAATTCTGGAGACAGAGCTGATTTGATACCTCCTCCATAGACCTCAAAAGGATACATTGGCATGAAATTGCAAACAGCCGGTGATGGATATCTGTGTAGGGTCTGTTTAGCTGGACAAGAATTGTGCCCCTTTAAGGCAGGTAGGAGTTAAACAAGGACCACCCCTGCCTGCTTGGTTAACTTTGCTTCATCTCTTTCCCTTGGGGTGGCACTTACCTTTCAGCAGGAGGGAGTTAGTTTGCAGAGCTCCAAGGTGTGCCAGGCCCTGGAACTGGGGAGCCCTGCTGGTATCCATATTGATATTGCCAGCGTCACTGAATAAATGGTGGTGTGTGGCACACAGCCCCCTCTTTCTACAATGCATCCTGCCAGGGCTTTTTCTTTACTTAGGGCGACATTTTCCATTCATCTTTCCTCTTCAGACAGTCTGGAGTTTTCGTGGCAGCGGGTGGTGGGGGAGGGAGGGAAGGGGAGAGAGAACTGCTGAAGTTGGCAGGGAGCCCTGTGGTTCTGCAACGCTACATAAAAATGCCCTTTTGGCTCAGTGAGGCCTAGCTGGGCCTTTCCTGTCTCCGAGGAAACAGAGGTGGCTGACTGTGGGTGCTCCCTCCCTAAGGGGAGAGGGAGGAGAGAAAGCCACTTGCACGAGGAGAGAGCACCTTTTCTGAATCTCTGCTAAAACACACTGGGGCTTTTTCACCAAATCACTTTGCATTTGAACTAGGGCTCCCTCACCCCCTTGATTTGGCTAGGTGGAAGGTAACCTGAATACTGTAAGGAGGCAGTGTGACCTAAAAGGCAGTGTACTGAACTGGGACTCCGGAAAGAGCCTGCCTATTCCCAACTCCACCACTGGTGACCTTGGGAGTCACCTCCCTCCGTTCCATCTGTACAATAGGAGTCGTGGTACTTACCTCCCTTTCTAAAGCACTTTCAGATCTGCTAATGAAAAGGACAATATGAGAGCTAGGTGTTATTACAGAGCCCTTTCCAAAATGTCCCAAGGACAAGCTTCCCCTTCCCTTTGTATTTCCAATGCTGCTAACTCTCATGACTTAATGATGAGACTGGTACTATTCGGTGTATTTTTGAAAGTCTCAGCTCCTAGAGAAATGAGAAACTTAGCTTTTTTTTTTAATGTATGTTTCTAGCCCTCGTGGTCCTGGATAAAAGCTTAGAAATTTGGCTCCAGTGTGACCTAAAAGATAAAAAAAATATGACAGCAATTAAATAGAAAAAACCCAAAGGGGGTGTGTATTTAAATCTCAAGATTCTTAAGCCAGTCCTATGGCTTTTGAATTCTTGGGGTTGGCAATACTTCATTTTTAAAAAATTACGTTTATTTAGCTTTGGATGTGCCATCCTGAGCTTTCCCCCCCTTTTATCCCCAGAACAGAGCCCAGGGAGTGTGCAATATATAGGAATTGGAGAGTATCCCTTTAAATAGTTTGGGAGCCCTTTAATTGGCCTCACTGTGTGTTCTATTGCAGAAGCCTCCAGATCCAAACAGAGCAATAGTGTGCATATGGGGCTTGGCCACATGTGTTTGTTTGCTGCTAAGGCTGTTTAGGGCATGGGGTTCTCCAGAGCTTGGAGCCCAGCAGGCATGTAGATCATCCCTTCCCAAGCTGCTTCAGCCAGGCCAGGCAGTAAGGAGACCCTGAGTGATGACTAACCCAGCAGTGAGTGTGTCACAGGTCCCCCTCTGTGCTGATCCACACAGGATATGAGTTGTTGCAGTGCAGTTCTGGCACTCTAATTCACACTGTAGCAGTTCATGTGGAGATGCCCACTCCAATCCCACAGTGCCAGCCCAGAGGGTGGCATCAGTGGCTGTATGAATCAGTCGGGGGTTGAGAGAGAACCTCAAAGTTAATTTGTGTCCAGCAGCCTCCTTAAAGAATTCCTTTTATATTCATTGCATCCAGTCCTGTTCCATGTGCACCATGAGGGAGACTGCAACATCATTAGGTAGCAGGGTCTGGAGAGTCTATGGGGCAAGTGGGAGTGGGGGAGGGGAGCTAAAGAATTCTCTGTGCCTCCCTCAACCGCCCCATGTCTGTCTCTTGCCAGTTTGGTGTCACTAGCCCTTCTTGTAACTAACTAACGCTGATCAGCGCAAACCATTTCAGCTTCCTGTAATGTGTCTGTGACAGGTTCCCCTGGGGTGCGACCTGGAACTGGGTACTACTAAGCCCTCTGACCCACTGGCCTAGGCTCCTTCTCACACTGCGCTGCTGTGACAAGCCGCAAAGCCCTCCAAACTTGCATTTTCACCAGCATTCACACAGGTAGGGACACACCCAGCTACAGTTACATGCAGGCTTTCTAACCACCAGCCTCCCAGCCTAGGACTCCAGAGCAGTACTGTCCTGCCATGGTTAAATCCCTCCAGTATATGGGTTTAACACCTGGCCGCCTCTCCCTCAATGTGAAGAGAACCATGCACACTTGTGGTAACCAAGCTGAGATTTTCTCCAGGCACCTTAGGCAAATGCACAGTGGTTTGGATTAAAATATAAAATAAGTTGATTAACTAGAAAAGGGTAGATTTTAAGCGATAGCAAACAGATCAAAGCAGATTACCTTGTAAATAAACAAAACCACAAACCAAGCTTAACATACTAGATAGACCGGATATGAAATAGCAAATTCTCATCCTGAGTGATAAACAGGATGGCAGATTTTTAAGGCACAAGCTGCTTTGGCTTTGCAGCTGGGGTTTCCAGGATTTTCATACACAGGCTAGAAATCCCTTTGGTCTGGGACCATCACATTCCCCCAGTTCAGTCTTTGTTCCTCAGGTGTCTCCAGGTCTGTTGTTGTAGGGAGAGTGAGGTACCCACATGATGTCATTTTACTCCTTTTATATCTTCTTCCCACTTACTGGAAAGCTCTTTTGCTGTGACCTGAGTCAAACTCTTCCCATTGTGTAGTGCTATCTCTGAAAGGTTTCTATTTTAGCCAGTTCCTGGGCTAATCTTTGTGCTTGTGTGCATTTCCTGCATAACCCACTAACATTGTTTGGCCTTTTTACTGTTGTATCTGAAACACTGCTTGTGGGTGCTCCCAGCTTCACAACATGTTTCAGTAATACATACATAGCCAAACTTCATAACTCCATCTACGACGATAGCACATACAATCCAACAAGATATTAATGTCTAGCAGATCAAGACTTTTAAGATGATACCTCACAAGGCATTCTTTGTACAAAACATATCTTAATTACATGACAGTGGTGAATATTGGGGTGCCAGGGTATCACAGTGCCCGCCTCTGTTTGCTTGTCCACGATGAAGTTTTGCACATTCCACATAGCCTGGCTGGTACAGAAATTTCCCAGTGAGGTGTATCCTGCCTAGAACTTCAGCCCTAGCCCAGCACAGCAACTGGAAATTGCTCCCACCCAGCACCAGGTGGGAAGGTGAGTCAGAGGCCTCCATCCAGCACGCAGGGAGTCGCTACTCCGAAAAGAGGCCATGGATGGAGGCTCTCAAGGAAGCAGCAAGCACAGATTCTAAATGGGGAAAACAGATTCCTAAGCTGCCTACCTCCCCTGGCATGGAGTAGGATGATCCTGACCCAGCACAATAAAGGGCCAGGGAGCGGGAGGAGGCAGGGGCAGGATGGTACAGGAGCCTGCAAGGTACCCCCAGCTAAATGTCTCCCCTGCTTCTCTCCATGCTGCTGGGTTATGTGGCACAGAGGTGTGGAGCCAGGGGTCAGAACTGTTTGGCAGAGCTGCTGTCTGGTGCGTTCCCCTCTCAGGACTATGGAACATCATAACTCCTGCTGCCCTGAGCAACAGTAATTCCCGCTCGCTTGGCTGTGGGAAACCAAGAGGTGTGTGCTGGGGAGGATTGCTTAGCAATCTGTCACTGAGCGGCAGCACAGCACCTCTGCAGAGACTGAGGGAGGACCTTGCAGATGGCCACTATGGCCTTCTCTGTGCGTCCCCAGTCATCTCAGTTCACTGCCCTGAAGGCTGGACTCTGCACAGCTGCTGGTGCAGAGAGCCAGTGGCTCCCCATGCGGCCTATTTGGAGCACACAGGGGAACAGGATGTCCTGCCTGGGCATAGCGGCTGAATTACCTCCTCAAGACAGATTCCCGCCAGGGCATGGCTTGTTCACTGGCAGGGCAGCTTGTTCTATGTCTGTCTCCTGAGTCCGCCAGCCTGGCACCTTATCCAGCACCCAGCGTTAACTCCCTTTAAAAAGCCATTCAGTTCCTTCTTCCCCACAAATAACCTCAGCCTGGCTCCAGGCAGCTCCAGGTTGGGAGCAGACTCCTGTCTGCTGTCTGGGGAAGGTGTTTCTTGTAGCCTGATGTGCTATTCCCCGGGTGGTTCCACGAGGCCTGGGCTCCCTGCCAGTCTGCTGACAGCCAAATTGAATTACACCGGGGAGGATGTAAAGCAGGGCTAAATTTATACATTAAATGCTGAAGTTACACAAAGGCCCTGTCGGAAAGGTTCAGCTCTCCCGGGCAAGTCATGCAGAAGGATCTGCGGCATCCCTCCTCCCTGCCCCTGAAGGCTTGGAGCCTTCCTACATGATACTTAAAACTGAAAGTCAGCCGGGCCTGTGGTTTGGAGCTAGTCAGACACCTGCTGGATCATTTTGCAGGGATATTTTAAAAGCTGAGCTCAGGAACTAACCACACTAGGCCCCACCCCATTTGGGTGCGTGAGCCGCCCCCAGAAGCTACACATCCATGACTGTTCTGGATGCTCCCTAGCACAATATGTGGACTGGAATAGCTGATCTTATTGAACAGGAGGCATTGGCTGAACAAAACAACCTCGGCTACAGACTTAGAGCATGTCTCCGCTGCAGCAGCTGTGCTGGTGTAGTCTAGGCGCTTCGCACATTGACAGCAGGAAGTTTTCCATCGATGTAGTTAATCTGTCTTGCTGAGAGGCACTAAGAAGGTTGATCTAATTGTGAACTGCAGAGCAGGCATTATACAAGTTTCCACATCATTTGGGTTCCCTGCTTTGTCTCTCTTGTTGACCAGAGACATGCCCTGCATGAAATGCTACGCTGCGCAGGGAGACAGCTAGGGCTAGACTGCAAAGGGGAGTTAGGCTGAGCCTTTGAAGGTCTAACTTTAGGCACACTGCTGCCTAGTGGAATCCACAGCCCCAAGATACTGTGCTAGAGAGAGTGAGAGTGACTTTCTAGCCACTGGTTTGGGCATGTCCTTGGGCTGTGGCAAAGTCAGGTTTGAGTCCCTGCTCCCATATATTTAAGTAGTTTTTACAAAGCGGAACAGCTTCACCAAGAGATTGAGAGCAGCCCGCTTCAGACTTTTCCTACAGCTTAGTGGTGAAGGCACTTAGCTGGGAGATCTGGGATCAGATCCCTGCTCCACATTAGGCAGAGTGGGGATTTGAACCAAGTCTTGCACCTGACACATGAGTGCGCTACTCACTATCCTATTGGATACAAGGGAAGGCTCACCACTATTCTGCTATCTCAGCTCTCGCCAAGTTCCACCCTCACAGCCTGTGCTCTGCCAGCGACACCCATTCTCTGTCCTTGCCTCAGCACTGCTCTTAGCCGTGTCTTGCCACCCACCACCCGATCCGCAGTCCAGTCCCCTTTAAATCCTTGCTTCTTTGCACTGCCCACTCGGAGTGAATTAATAGTGCTACAAAAAGGAACGCCAAGCCCCTCCCTCCTCAGGGTCTTGCACTGTGTCCTGCCTTTCTAGACTCCTTGGGGCTGGGCCAGGCCTGCATTGTATTTTATCAAGCTCTGGTCTGCATATAATAATTCTTACTCCTGCTCACATGGAGAGTCAGCCCGTGTGCTGAGTCTTTTATAAAAACAAGTCGAGGTCAAAACTGCATTCAGTCTTAGGACAACCTTTCCTGCAGACGTGGTTACAGGCTGAGAGCAGATCTGGGCTGATCAGGGGTTCTGCCCCATGCTGGTTTTTTTTCAAGGCTGCCTTTAATTTTCTCTTTCAATTTTTCTTTGGAGCAGCATACAGAGTCCAAAGACTGGGGCAAATTCTGCTGATAGATAGAGGATCTGTCTGACCCCGCACCCTCTATCTGTCCATTGTCATCTATCCAGAATTTGTCCCTTTGAGGCAAAGGAACAAATTCAGCCATGGCACTAGAGGGTGCAATTACAACTCCTCTCAAATGAAGGTGTGCCAGTCTACACCTGGGTTGAATTTCGGCCAGATTAAAAAAGGCAAAGGGAAAGGGCCTCTGGGCCAATCCTGTGTAGGGAATTTGTCGGGGACTGTAGCGGGTCAGTCAGCCCGCTCTAGTCTCGAAGGGGTTAGAAGCAGCCCTGGAGAGGATTGTGGCTGGGGAAAGTAGCAAAACCCAGGCTGATTAGAGTAGCAGCCACAGCTGTGGCCAGCCCAATCATCCACAGCTGGCCCTGATAAAAGGGCTGAGAGGCAGGAGCTAGGCAGTCTCTCTCCAGGCTGGGAGGGAGCAGGGCCTGGCTGCCTGTGGGACAGGGTACCTGAGGTAGAACAGTGCTGGAGGAATAGGCAAGGGAGCTGGGGAGCTCCAGTCTAGCAACTCCCCAGGCTGTAGGCCTGAAGTGAGGCCTAAGGAGGGTACTGGGGGCTAGACAAAGGCAGCTGGTCCAAAAACCCCTTGACTATGATGACTGGCTTTTACACTGCAGTCTGCTCCAGGGTGGGGAGGCTTGCTGATGACTGTCAGTAGCCCTAGACTCAAGCAAGGTGGGGATTAGCGGGTTGGGGGTTCCCCAGGGAGGAGAGACCCAGAGGCAGAGCGTGGGGGTATTGCCAGGGGCAGCGCCCAGGAAAAAGGGCACTGGGGTCCCGGAGGGACACAGGTCCAGCGGACAGCAAGACATCAGCCTGCAGAGGGCGCGGCAGGCTGGAAGAGCTAATTCCCAAACGACCAGCAGGAGGCACCACAGAGGTGAGTCATTGTGCCGTTACAGGGACAAACACATAGAGGCAGAAGGGTGACCCAATGGGATATTGGGAGCAATGGGAAAAGCCCTCCATTCTGACCTTCAGCAGCCCCCTGCCCTACCAGCTGGAATGTTATGGTGGATTAGGCTGAGATCACCACATTTCACATGTGATCTAGTCCTAATATTAAATCTGGTCTGCACAAGTGAAAGGCTGACAGCAATATTCCTCCTGGCAGTATCATTCCCAGGCTGCTAGTTCATCACAGATTGGGCCATGGACATGAACCCATCATCCTGGCCCTCTTCTGCTTTCCAGCAGCTTGGGAAATCCAGAAGAGTCATGTTTGGATGATTAATATTATTTTACATCTGATTTGACACAAAATCCTGGGACGCTTTTAAAAAATAGAATAAAATCAAACCAGAGCCATTATTTAAATAATCCATGGCTGAGAGCTCGGTGGCGGGGCATAGATGATTTAAAGGGATTGGACTCCTGCGCAGAAGCCTGCTGGACTGCAATTTTCTGATTAATTCTTCCACAAATAATGGGCAAAACATCCTGCCCCTGATCCTGCTGTGCCTGATGCTGGCTCCATGTGGGACACTGACTGCAGAGGAGTTGCTGCCCATCTACACCAGGGTGAGAAGAGAATCAGACCCTTGGGGTTTAATCAAATTGAGATTATCCTTCCATTGTAATTAAGGAGAAGCATATACTCAGCAGTCAGAGTTCAGGCAGACAGGACAGCTCTATAATTCCCAAGGGCTTTTGGCCAGGGGAAAATTTCCCTTGAATCCTTCCCGCCACATCAAAAGCTTCTGTCAGATTTTCCTATACTGTGGCTAAACCGGGCTAGGCATGGCTCCTTCCAGCCAGTAGGGGGCATTAGAGAGTGAAGTGAGCATTGTCAGCACCTTCTCTGCCTGCCCATGCGCCGAGTATGTCGTGTTGCCACCAAACTTGTGCTAATTTTGTGACCTTCAAAAAATGTGAATCAAATGCAAATTTTCTGTGTTTCATAAAAAGCCCTCAGAGCATGAGGAGCACCAGAACAAACTTACTGGTGAGCAGTGGCCACTGGGCCAATAAGGTCCATGCCCGGGGCGCTGGCCAATTGAGAGGTCATGGAAAAATGGGCACCTCCAAGCACTAACCCCATTTCCCCACTGCTCTGGCTCAGGGCCCCCCAAAACTGTAATCCCGCCACTGCTGGTGGGGACTGTGTGCAACAGAAACTGCTGCTCCGTTTCACCCCACCACTCCCTTGCAGGTATTGGAAATAGGCTCTTTTTTACATCCCCACCACCCTCTCTGTTCTGTGTACCTAGTATAACAAAATTCATGGCCAGCTACAACTTCCCATTTGTCACCATTCTGCATACCATGGTCACTAAGAACATCACAGAACAATGTGTGAGGGGGTGGGAGACTGATCTGCCTGCTCCAAAACACAAATGCCTGCCTTCTGAGCTAAAGGAGAATCTCCATTCACACTCACTATAGGCCCTGGGACACGCAGTCAAGCACTGCTGATTTGAATCGCCAGTAGGGAATGGGATTGGTCAATCTCATTCTTGTGGAATGTCCCACTGGGTCCTTGGAGAGGTGTCCATAAACCCTCATAAAATAAAATAGGCTTTTTTAAAAAATTGACCTTGCAATGAATGTTTGATAATGAAATTCTGCTATGTGAAGTCATCAATTTGTGTGAGAAATTCATACTGAAAAGGTGGGGATAATAATAATTTCATCACAGCTCAGATGACATAACACACACTCTTGCAATGTATCTCCCACTTCTTCCTCCTTCCCCCGACTGCTCATGATCTAATTAATGCTCCTCTCTGATAAGATGAACTCAACACTGAACATCCCTTGTAATTAAATTACATTTGAGTTATGCTAAAGGTGAACTGAAAAGCTTTCCAGCAAAATGAATAAACAAATAGAGATTAAGAGCCACAGCCTCTCCAGAAATGATACACAGGGAGATCTAAAACTGCAAATAATGACATTAGCAAACAAAATAGGAAAGAACATAGGATTTGCAAAACAGGAACGGACAAATGGCCTGTCTAGTCCAGTATCCTGTCTCTGACAGCGGCCAATACCAGATGCTCTGGAGAAAGACGCAAGAAAGCCCTACAAAATAACTGTGAATTTTGCATTAAGGGACCAGTGGGGAGATTTCTATCTACTCCCAGGCAGTTAGTGATTGGCTAGTGTCCCAAAGCACCCTTAGAAAATGTTATCCTATCTCATGTAATTCTAGGTACTGGGCCAGATGCTCAGCTGGTGTGAATCAGGGAAGTTCCATGGAGCTACACAGAACTACACATGTGGCAGAGCTGGCCCACTCTTAGTACCAGTCATACAAATGTCTACCCTTTTGTTGAATTCTGTTGGGCTCGATGCTTGGTGTCAGTGAGTTCCATGGGTTAGCTGTGCCTTGTTTATGGGATTTCCTTTAGACATTTGAAATGTATTGCCTTTCACTTTCACTGACTGTTCCCTTGCTCGTGTATTGAGAGAGAGGGTAAATAGGAGCCCCCAATTTTTTTAACTACTTCTGAAAAGTGTTAGGTGAGACTGTCCAGGCCTCTTTAAGAGGGAGCAGGCCTGGCCCAGCTGTGCCTAGATGATTTCCTTCTGGGGGGACTGAAGAAAAGACACCTGGCCTACCTAAAGGGTCAGGCAGTGGTTGGGTTCCCTGACCCTTTAGGTAGGGACCCCCAACTGGTTCCCAAAGAGAGGTGGGATGGGGCAGCTGGGATGTGGGGGAAGATCTTGAGAGACAGTGAACTAGCTGTTGGAGTTTCCTCAGGGAGCAATAGTGGAGAGCTGCTGGCGGAAGAGACCTGGGAAAGTTCCAGACCAAGGGGACTGTGGGAGGAAGTTTGCCCACTGGTTTCTCTAAGCCCAGAGAGTAGGAATGTTCGAGGGAATAGTTGTGACCTGGGGGCAGAACCCAGAAGGGACTAAGAGATTAAGCCCCAGGTGGGTGGGCCTTGGTTACTTTGCATCTTCATTAAGCCAGCGTGGGTGGATGATGTTTATTCTGTGCTTTTTGTTTGGGCTTTGAGGTCAGCTGCAGGTCACCAGAAAGTAACCTGCAAATCTGCCTGCTTTGATTGAAGAGGGAGTCTGAAGAAGAGTCTGGTCTGGTATTATGGTGATTGGCAACCCCGGTGACTTTGGGAGCATTTATGAAAGTAAATTAGCTGGCAGCAAGGGCATTATTAATCTAAAAATTATAGGGACCATGCTGAGGCTGGGATGCCTGCGAGGTCACCTCTAGCCATCAGGAGCACTGCAATTTTAAAATAAAGATGGGAAGTTTTGGTAAAAGATCTGCTCTAGGAATTATTATGGAGACGTTTTCTGGCTGGTGTTGCACAGGAGGCCAGACTAGTTGATTACAATGTTCCCCTCTGGCCCTGGAATCTAGGAATATATAAAGAGATTGGTATTATTAGGTGTCTTTTAACTCTCTCTTTAATAAATGTTTCAATTAATGTTCTAGACACAGAATAAGGCTTAGTGATTTCCCTGATCACCCCTAGCAAGGAGATGCATGACACTTTTTGTTCTCAAGTACCCTCTACATAGAAGCTGATTTTCAGTACATATTTTCATTAGCAGTTCAGCCCCTTCTTTGCGATTCATCTCAGAAGGGATGTACAGTGACCTTCAACCCCTCCCAGAGCTGAAGGCACCTGACCCAGCTCTGACTAGCCCTGAACTGCATGTAATCAAAGGATCCCAGACGCTCTCAGCTGCAGTATGGCAGTCATAATGGGCCTAGTGAGAAAGGTGGAAGAACCTGATGGAGTATTTGGTGATACTGGACTTTTGAAAAGAGATCCAGTACAAATAACCTTAAGAGACAATCCGGAAGCATCCCGTTTACAATCATCTCTCAGCATTCCTGTCCCATTACTTCATAGATGGAAACTGGATTAAAAAGAATGAAATGGATTGCCATAATTGAGAAAATCTCTGAATCAACAGCACGGTGGGCCTCAGTGGTATCAGTTATAAAGAAAAATGGAAAAATATGAATTTCTGTGGATCTTAAAATGTAATGAAGCAGTTGCAAGATAAAAATCTATCCTCCCAACAATGGATGACTTCCTCCCCAAGGTAGAAGGAGCTACAGTATTTGGGATATTTTGCTTTCAAAGAACGTCTTTTGGGATTCCCAGTGCATCTGAAAGTTTCCAAAGAAAGATGGCAGAACTGCTAACAAACACAAATGGAGTTGTAGGTTTTCATTGATGATATCAATCTTCGATGGAAGAACACAACAAAACCCTCAGCAAAGTGCTAAGCCTAATCAGTCGGTCTGGACTGAAGTGAAACAAGGAAAAATGCATTTTCATCAACCCCAAATTGAGTTTCTGAGACAGACAATAAACAAAGATGGAATCCATCCTAGCTCTGAGAAAGTAAAAGCAATTAGAGAATTGAATGCACCAACTAATGTACCAGAACTGAGACATATACTGGGGGATGGTAAATTACCTTAGCTGATATCTACAAGGCGTTTCTACAGTGACGAAACCACTGAATGAACTGCCAGAAGTCCAACACATACAAAGAAAAACAACATGCACAGGTTGAAAATGAGTGCCTTGGGAGTATATAGACGTATGAGAACTTTAACAGATCTCTGTATGAACTGGATTCATTTACACAGATAAAAAACCATACATCGCTTGTAATCTTCATCAACAGAAAATACCTGGACCCAGCACCACTGAGATGTCAATGCCTATTGCAAAGGTTAACACAATTTAACCCAATTGCTAAGTATATTCCTCGGAAAAATCTGTTAGTAGCAGTCTCTCTGTCATGGAGCACAGCATCACACTCAACTTCCCATGAGCTTGAAGATAATGTAAAGCAGCAGTTCTCAGACTGGGGGTTGAGATCCCCCCGGGGGTCACCATACGCATCCAGGGGGGTCGCTAGCTCCTGGCGTCTCTGAAAAGCCACCGAATGAATTACTTCCACATTCGGTGGCTTTTCGGTGGACATATCAAGTGCTCCTGAGTGTTCGCGGAAGTGATTACTTCTGGATTCAGCAGACACTTGGGAGTGCTTGGCATGTCTGCCGAAAAGCCGCCGAATGCAGAAATAATTCTTTCAGCGGACATACAAGGGTCGCGGTTCAGGAAAGTTTGAGAACCGCTGATGTAAAGGCATACATAGATGCTGTGGACACATACAGAAAAAAGACAGCTTCTGGTACAAAAAGCAACCTCAACAAACATGGAACTTCAGGAGGTTCTCAATTACATTACAAGTATCTAAAGGGCATAAGGAAGTGAGAAGAGACCATTTTTCAGTGCATGGACAATTAAGCAAGTCAAATGGACTCACCATTAAAGACAATTGCATCATAATTCCAAATGAAATGAGAGAAGAAATCCTAAACCACATCCATGAAGGACATCAAGGAGTAACTAAGGGCTGTGAATGGGTCAGCCAGTCAGCGTGATGGCCAGACATCAGCAAGGTCATAAAGTATCTGCATCTGAATATTGCAGAACTAACAGAACAGCACAATACAAAGTACCTTTAATAACAACATGTCTACCAGGCAGACCTTGGATGAGATTAGCTGCAGATTTGATGCGAATTCAGAGGACATCATTATCTAGTCATTGTGGACTATTTTTCGAGATATATAGAAATCGTGAACTTGAAAGATGTCACATATTGCAGTATTACTGAAAAACTGAAGTGCACTTTTGCTTACGTTGGCATTCCAGAACAACTATTGATGGTCAATGGACTACAATTCGCTGCAGCAGAATTTAAGTCCTTCCAAATGAAATATAATTTTGATTTTATTCCTAGCAGCCTATCTTACCCACAAGCAAATGGAGAGGCTGAGAGAACTCTATAGGCAGCCAAGAAAATCCTTCAGCAAGAAGATTGATTTTCTTGCTCTTCTAAATTACAGATTAACACCAATGGCAGCTACTGGATATAGTCCAGCACAACTTCTGAAGAGAAGACATCTCAGACATGAAGAGAATGGCCAAAATGGATAAAAGAGCTGAAAAAAGCTTATGAACATTTTTGCAACAGATGTCACTTAGAGAATTAACCGGTTTCAAACCTGATGATCATATTCATGTCAAATTGGCTGGAGAAAATGGATGGACAACTCCAGCGGTCATAAAGAAAAATAATTCCATGCCCGGATCATATATGATTGAGACTGACAATGAAGAGCTCAACAGAAACTATCGATATCTACAGTTTGTTCCTCAGAAAGAACAATCAAGACAGCAAATTCCAGAGATGGTAAATGAAGAACAAGGAGACTCAAGAATTCCAACCCAACCACAGCCAGGTGAAACAACTAACGAACAGCCAGATGACCAAGTTGTTATATGTTCAAGTCATGTAATTAGAAAATCAGTATGATTCAGAGACATTTGACAGACTGATCTGTACTGAACTTCAAAGACCATGTGATAACGTAACTATTGTAAATGGCAGAAATGTAGAACTAAAAGGGGCAGTGTAATGGAATGCTAAACTGTAATATGCTGATGGCACTGTGTATAAAATACCTGCTTTAAACAAACCTCAGCCGTGCCTGGCAGAGCACTGAAGGATCTTGTGATGAATACATCAGGTGGTGTAAGCAAACTGTAGCCAGGCCAGATCCGGTACAGGTACAGGAACAGGACCCTTTCTTCTGGGGTGGAATTCTGCAATTCTCCTAATCTCAGACCAGGACCTGGGTCGCAGCCCCTTGGGTACCAGCCATGACTAATTCACCATGTCCAAGTGGGTTTCCCTGTGGGAGCTTGTGACAGCAGCTTAAAGTGATTCAAAACCAACTACTTCCGAACAAAACAGTGTTTATTCTTTCAACGGTATAAAGCGTGCAGGGCCAAAGTATAAAACAAAAAGTCCTATGTTCATATTTACTTATCTAACCTTAACCTCTGTATCCATACAGGACTGGATTGTTATTTCCCATCTCTGAATTGGGTGAACCGCTGCCTGCAGCCTGATTCCTCTCTAGAAGTATGGTTTCCCAGGCTGTCAGCTTTTCCACTGCCGCATCTTCTGTAGCCTCTCCTACTGCACCCAAACCCTCTCCCTCTTTTATGGGCTTTGATCCCAGGCTTAGCATTGAGACAGGTAACCCATCCTAGCCCGGATGGAGTCATATTGGTAGTTTCTCCCCTCACTGCTATCTTGAACTCCTCTGAAGCTTTGTACATGAGGACGTCACAGTACAACCTTTTCTGCTTCTTTCTGCAACAACCCCTTCTTTGCCTCCCTTGATTTAATTCTGTGCATTTAGACAGGCGGGGAAACTGCGTCACACAGACTATTCATAAAAAAAATAGACACTGTCCCACTTTGTCCCATGTTGTGCACTTGCAGGACCTGGACTTCAGTGGAGACTCCATTGGTGAAGCTGCACTGACAGAAAACTGTTAAAACCCAGCAGAGAATGAGGCCTGTGGACTCTTCCAGCACATGTGGCCAGATCCTTAGCTGGTGTGGTTTGAAGGATACCTGCTCAGTTCAGTGGAGCCATGCTGGTTTACCCCAGCTGGGAATCTGGCGTATGCTATGTAAATAGTTCTGAGAACGTGGATTATGTGTCAGAGGTTTTGTTTAAAACATGGATTAGTGACCAGATGGGTTGTAGCAGCCAGAGCCCGTTGTATAAATACATAAGAAGGGAGGGCTTTGAAAGGACTAATATTTAGCTTTTTGGCTGAGACAGATTGTGCTGCTCTGGGAATATCTATGTAGGGAAGTTTGTCCGTTATATTTGAAGGAAGTTATTGCTACTGCAAGGCAGTAAATTAACAGCCCTGGAGATGGAGTTCATCAGACAAAGGGACAGCACCAGTGGCAGGCCGGGCTTCCCTCAGAGTGTCCCTGCCAATGTCCTCAGCCCTACCCCAGAGGCTGCAAGAGGAGGTCAGCTTCTGGAGCCTAGTCACCTCTCGGCCTCTCTGCTGACACCGGCACAAGGGACCAGCTGTGCCAACAGCTTTTGTGGCACCGATACTAGTCCACTAGACAAGGTGCAGGAAACACGCTTCAGCCTCAGTGCAGTCTCATTTGGGTGGAGGGGCACACCTGCAATTGGTCAATTCTGTCTGGAGTTCAGGAGTGCTCCTAAATTCTTGTATCAGAGGGGTAGCCATGTTAGTCTGGATCTGCAAAAGCGACAAAGAGTCTTGGCTATCTATCATCTCTGGTTGGCTAGGGAGACTCTCCTCCTTGTGAATGATGATCTAGCCTTGGTTACACACATCTCTTGAGTGGATTACAGCAACACGCTCTACCTGGGCATGAAGTCACCATCCTTTAGGGACCTTCAGCTAGTTGAGAATGCAGCAGCACACCTCAGCCACGCTGGCTACTGCAGGCCCATCAGCCATGTCCTCTGTGCACTACGCTGGCTTCCCAGAGAATGCTGAGTCAAGGCCTCAATCCTTATCTTTAAAGCACTTTGTGGCCTGGGCCTAGGTTACCTGAAGGTTGCTTGCAGCTCTGGGATGGGGATTGCGGTTGGTGGCTCTCCACCTCAGGTGCAATAGAACTCTGCTACAAGGGTAAAGTTCACCTGTGCAGGAGACCGAGCTTTCCCAAGGCCCGTCTGACACCTTGAAATGAACTCCCCCAGAAACTAAGGCCCACCCTGAACCTTACCACCTTCAGTTTTAAGGGCAAGGTATGCGTCTTTGACCTGCCTTGCTAACAAACACAGAGCAAAGTGGATATTTAAAACATAAATTGAGAAAAACACTTTTCAGAACAAACCACGCCACTGCACACACAATTTTTCCCCCTGGGGCGAGGATGTGAGAGAATGAATCACTCATGAGTGGAGTTAGCAACATCACTTAATGCAGGACCAGAAGGCACTGAGATACAGCAGTGACGGTGGCAGGATAAAAACTTCTATAGAATAGAAATGTTCTAAGTCCCCACAGCTCTTTCTGTGAGCCAGACTGGAACAATTTGTATAGTGAGGGTGCTGTGAGCCATTGAATCAAACTATTAATTCTGTATATAAATGAAACCACTGGAGCACCCGTAGTTCCAGCCCCTATGTCAGAGGGTGACTTCAGACCCCACCAATCAAAGCCAGATCTGAACAGGTGAAAGGCCCTTATTTTCCTTTCTAGTCTCTGAAGGTATCTAATCCCCCTGTTCACCAACGGCACTTTGTGGATGGATTATCCTGGTGATACATGGTGCTGCTGCTAGCGAAGTTACTCTTCAACTGTCATTATATCACGACAGGTATAATTGGTTGGGGTTTTTCCAGTGAGTCCCCACCCATCATGGACTGGAGTCACTCATTGCCATTTGTGAGTGTTTGAGCTTGGAATGAGAGAGAACTGGGGTCTGCAGAGGAGATCAGAGTTCAGTCTGGCTCTGTCTAGTTCCTGAGTGAGATAAGCCCAAGCAAAACCTCACAGACAAATATTCAAAGCTGGACTCAAACAGTGTGGTCTGGTTCAGTCTCCACGGCTAGACAAATTCCACCCCCTGCGAGACCATACCAAAGTGTCTGTTATGAAGTTACAGACATGACATCATGGGAACAAACTCTAATGGGCTGATCATACAGCCAAATGTATTTGTTATAAACAATTCTGCCAGCTCTGCCTCACAGATAATATGTTTACAGTAACAGCAGGTACCTGGAGCTTGCCATGTTTCTCCGTCCCTAACTGTGGGAAAAAAATCCTCTCCTAATGCTCTTAGAACAACAGGAGACTAAGACAGTTGTGCAAAGGGCCATTCATGTGGATACACTGAAACAGTGGCACCTTCTCTGGGCTCACCCTGTTAGAAGTGCTGCTTGTGAAGGAGGTAACTGCAGGAGGAGGTGAGTAAGAAGAAAATGGCATTGTGCCATGAGTCACGTGGTAGGTTATGTAATTTGGATCCCTGAGCTACTCTCAGATATGTACTCAATGGGCTTACTGAGCCTCAAGGTGTCCCTGAGTTTAGTTGGTGCCGGGGATGTATTTAAGCTATGAAACCATTGCTTTTGTTTTCGCTGTACTGCACCATTACATTTCTAAGACCTTTGCTTGTGTGCATGGACTGTAGCCATTTTGTCTTGGGAGTATCTGCAGATGGTTAGAGGGGAAACGCAGACAGTATGTGTGTGCGCTCTCTCTCTCTGTCATGGAGACTTTGCTTTTGTTCTTTCTTGTTGTCCTCTTCCTTAGCCTATAATGAAAGCCATTTCAGATGGGAAGTGAAGGGTTGTTCTGTGTGTATGGGAAGAACATAACAGGGTTAGTGAAGTTGTAGCACAAGAGGACAGTCAAGGTTACTCATGTGACACTGCTTTCCCAGGAGAATTGAGCCTTGCAGAAGAACTTACCTTTGGCTCATGCATAAAGGCATTTCCCTGTAGGGCAATAACATTTTTAGTTGATGCAAGCTATAACCTTCCTCATTACTGTCCTCCTCCTCAGTTCATTTGCCTACTGCAATGCTATTGGTTACAATTAAGTCAGCTACAGACTAAGTTAGATCTGTGGCACACAGTCAAACAAAGCCATTATCTAAAGACACCAAATAAAAGTCCATTAACTCAAGCCTTGAAAATCAGTGTTTGGAAGGAGTCCATGGACATCACTTTAACTACAGTGCTGAGATAGGTCTGAGCTGCAGAATTCCAATCTGGATCCATGTAAATCCTCAGTTTGTGTTTCCCTACTGAAACGGTCTGAATACTCCTGGAGGTGAGCATATTCCTGAGAGATTATCAATGATGTTTCCAAAGAAGGCCATGGCTCTTGAAACATAAAACATGGCTGACTTTGCTGCAAGTCCATGGGGAAATATTGTCCCTGAGAAGGATTTTTAATGGGATGGGATCATTGTAGAATTGTTGGGGTTTTACCTAATCTGAGCCAGATTTGGGAGCCTCTACAAAGAGACGTTACAACCAGAGCTGTAGAGTGGCAACTCAGAGCGACACATTCTTTTTGCTTCTTACTCTAGGTTCCGGAGCCCGAGGGCAAGGCTCAAGGCAGGTTGCTGGACACTTCAGTTTCCCAGGTAAAGTGCAACATAAAGGAGTGGTATTGTTCTCAGGGGAAGATAGTGGAGGGGGGTGAAGGGTTAGTTATGGTATGGAGAGGGCTTGGGGCGCAGGTTTGGGTTTTTGTTGTGAATTTCATGTAGACGAAAGGCCCTGGCTGAAGATCAAGTTTCTCTGGGTCTCTGCATGGCAGGTACAGCGTGAGTGGCAGCAGTGTAAGCTTCCCTAGCGGCGTTCCTCATTGTCATACTCTGATGAGGGGGCTGGAAAAAGAGGGTCAGGTTTCAAGCAGGACTTAGTTTGGTGTGACACCTGGAGCTCAGGAGTGCAAGCTGGTGATTGGTTGCTCCTGGACAAACACAGGCCTCTGAGAGCATGTAACCCTGGCCTCCTAGCATGTGGAATAAAGATCTCTCTCCTGCAACTCTACCTGCCACATCCCTTCTTGGTAACTAAGCAAACCTGGACTGCACTTGGCAAGACCTTCTCTGGGAAAATGAGAGGGTTTCTCCATCTCGCTCACTGAGGCTCATTCATTCCTTGGCCTCTTTGCTTAGACCAGGGTGGGCAAAGTTTTTGGCCTGAGGGCCCCATCAGGGTTCCAAAATTGTATGGAGGGCTGGGTAGGGAAGGCTGTGCCTCCGCAAAAAGCATGGCCCTGCCCACTATCTGACCCCCACCCACATCTTACCCCCTAACTGCCCTCCTCAGAACCCCCAACCCATCCAACCCACCCTGCTCCTTGTCCCCTGTCCAACCCCTCCAGAGACTCCTGCTCCTAACCACCCTTTGGGACTCCATCCCGTATCTAAACCCCCTGCTCCTTGTCTCCTGACCACCCCTCACCCTACCTGCCCCCCACGACTCACCCGCTACCTGCCTCCCCTGTCCCCTGACTGCCCTGACTTCTATCCATCCCCCCGCCTCCTGAGAGACCCCCAGGACTCCCACGCCCTATACAAACCCCTGCCCCCGTTCCCCATCCCCTGACCATCCCCCCCAGAACCTCCGCCCCATCCAATTGCCCCCTGCTCCCTGTCCCTGCTGACTGCCCCCTGGGATCCCCTGTCCTTTATCCAACCCCCCAGCCCCAGCTCCCTTACCATGCCGCACAGCATGTCTGGCTCTGCGCAGCCCGTGAGAGCTAGACATGCTGCCCCACAGGAGCGTGGAGGACCGCCAAAGCTGCCGGCAGAACCTATGGGCCAGAGCGCTGTCTGTGCGGTGCGCTGAGGCTGCGAGGAAGGAGGGACAGCAGAGGAGGGGCCGCGAGGAGCCTCCACAGCTGGGAACTCGGGGACCGGGCAGGAGGGGCCCATGGGCCGATGTGGCCCGCTGACCATAGTTTACCCACCCTGGGCTTAGACTGTCAACAAGAGAGTCACTTGGTGGCAGTTGTGCTGGTGGTATTTGTCCAGCTGTCCTCTGTGGCCTGGGTGTGAGAGTGTAATCCTGTTTCCATTGAAGTTAAGGGGAGTCGTACCCAGGGCTCCAAAAAGGCCAGAATTTCACCAGAGAGTTTGTGGGCATGCAGGGAGGTGTGGACTTGAGAGCAGGGATTCCTGATGCTTCTGTGACCTGCTAGTCAGTCCGAGGTGTCTCCTCCAGTCGGGGCAAGTAGGGTTGGTAGTTGTGAGGTGTAGAAACATAAGCCATGGGCTAGACCAGGGGTGGGGAAGCTAGAGCCCGCAGGCCGCACGATGTGGCTCATTGCTACTCCAGTGCTCCACCACACGGCTCGGCCCTGCTCCGGCGCTCCAGCCGGGGTGCTGGGTTGGGGGCCACACCAGCGGCTTGGCCCCACTCTGGTCGAGGTGGTGGGTTGGGACCGCATCAAGCGGCTCAGCCCTGTTCCGGCGCTCCACCACACAGCTCAGCCCCGCTCCAGCTTGGGGGCAGGGTCCAAGCTGCACCACGCTTAAGGTAAGTGCTGCTCAGAGCCTGTACCTCTGAGCCTCTCCCCACACCCCTGCTCCAGCCCTGATCCCTCTCCTGCTCTCCAAATCCCTCGATCCCAGCCCAGAGCATCATCCTACACCCCAAACTCCTCATCCCCAGCCCCACTCCAGAGCCTGCACCCCCTCCTGCACCCCAACCCCAATTTTGTGAGCATTCATGGCCCGCCATATAATTTCTATTCCCTGATGTGGCTCTCGGACCAAAACGTTTGCCCTCTCCTGTGCTAGACTGAGACTATTTCACTTGTTCTGCCCATAAAATGGATTGGTTGTGAGCTCTACTCTCCAGAGGGGAAAGTTGAAAGATTTAACCAGAGATGGGTCTGAGCTCCAAAACTGCCATTTGGCTCCAGCCTTTGAACCTGTCCTCACTTACCTACTAAAGTTTGGAAGTTGGGTTTTGTCTCAGCCCTGAAGCTTGTCTGAGGGGAACTCAGGATACAGGCAGGTGGCACTGGGGGGACAGGCTGACATGGTACACCAGAGACTGTTTTGATTGCTTCTTGATTTGTGTGGTTAGGAAAGGGAGGTTAGCTACTGTATGGTAGCATGCAAGACCTCTTGCCTCTCAGATGGATCCTCTAGTGGTGGTCATAGTGCTGCATGTTATGGATGGGTGGTAGATTTCCCCACTTGGAATTGCTGACATCTCTGCTAAGGAGGGTCCCAGGTACTCTGTGATGTCCAGGAAGGGTGGGGATCTCAGTCACATGGCGGTGCCCGGATTAGTCTCATTTCAGCACTCCCAGATGAACACAGCCAAAGGATTTTGATTGTAGTGAGTTTTACCTGCGTTTGAGCCTGGAAGAGACTGCAATGCAGAATTGTCCCCTTTGGGTCTGGGTTTGTGGTGAACACAGCATTCTGGAGCCATGAGGGTGGCACCAGGGGACTCAATCAGACCAGTCACTGTGCTGCAGACATCTTGAAAAAATTCCATGACTCCAAAACTTAGGTGGGGCTTGCTGGCTGCTAGCCAGGCTGGCTAGAGAATTAGAGAGAGCTCAAGAGCAGCATTCTTGCTTGGTCTTTAAAGGATGAGAGGGGAACACAAAGAGCATATGCATGATTATATCTATGACTGGAAGCACTGGCTAATGGCCTGGAATCTGTTTTGAATTAGCTCGTCTCCCACTTGGCAGCATCCCAGCGTGCTGGCGTGACTCGCCCCCCGGGGCTGGGCTCAGGCAGTGCTTGGCTCCCGTTACAAGAGCTATCTGTGTCAAGCCCTTCTCCGCAAGAGCTCTCCCACTTCAGGAGTGTCTAACCCCAAGTCCCCAGGCACTCACAGCAGATGCTGGGTTCCAAGAACTGAAACAACGCAAAGAGGAGATGGAACAAAGATACATCCATTATCTGGAAGGGAGGCTGTCTGGTGCTGGACCTGACATGGTCAGGCTTTACCTGGTCCAAGATCCACTGTCAATCTTCAGTCCAGGTCTCAGACGCTGAATAAGAATGGGGAGAAAGACAGAGAAAATGAGACGAAGGATGGTCTGATGGTGAAGGCCATGCCCTGGGACTCAGGATGTCTGCGTTCAATTCGTGGCTCTGCCACAGCCTTTCCATGTGACCTTGGGCAAGTCCTTTCATCTCTCAGAACCCAGTGCCCAAATGGGATAATAATGCTTCCTTTGTCTATTGAGATTGATCTAGGGCCTTGTCTCCTCTGTACAGTGCTAGCATAATAGGGCCTTGATCTCGATTTGGGGCCTGAGGCCCTGCTGAAATAAGTGTTCTATTTGTCCAGATGGAGCAAATATTTAAGAGCCAGATTCTCAGCTGTCATAAACTGACAGAGCTCTGGTGACTCCAGTGATTTCAACAGAGTGCTGCCAATTTGCACCAGTGGTGAATCTGGCCCTTTAATCTTTAATGAAGAAGAGCCCAACTGAAAACGTGGCTCAGCATCTGAAGAGGGGGATGGCCTATACTAAACAATACTCGAGCACAAAGGAGAACTAGCTATAAAGTGCCACCCATAGACCGTCCAGGCCCTGCAGCAAAAGGTACATTTTTCTAACTGCCTCTTTGAAAATGAGGCAAGAAGCACCAGTCAACTCAGAGAGGGTGCTTAGGAGACCACTAGAGAAGCACAGTCTGGTGGATGGGGAATGAGATTACAAATAAAAAAAGCTGGGTTCTGTCCCTGACTCTGACCTGCTGTATGGTAATGGCCTCTCCCTGCCTCAGTTTCCCCTTCTGCAAAGTGGGGATCATATTACTGACCTGCCTTTGTTGAGTGCTATAAGATATATGTAGGAAAGGGCCATTATGAGAGCTAAGTATAATTATCTTGCTTGCACTGCTTTAGCGGACTCACTCCTCATTTACACTGGTACCGGTCAGACCAGAATTGAGTCCATTGAATTTTTAAGTAAGCACAATCATTCGGTACCCAGGGACACAGCATCTGGGAATCCTACCTAAACACAAACAGACTGATTACAGATTGCTGAGCAACGCTTGCTTGTTAGCATCCTTGTTCCCCATTACAGAACCCTGGCCAGACTGATACACTGAGCCCTGGATCTCATCAAAGCCACTGTCATTTGATGGGCCCGCCACTGCAAATGCTGTCAGGGAAGTCTAATTCCCACAGCTGGCAGCAAGAGCAACCCAACAGCTCTTAACATCCCGAGCACAGGAGGCAAAAGGGCAGCCCATGAATTATGAAGACACTAACTAGCATTTTACGGTTCCAAGGCTATCACTCCCAATCAAGTAGTAAATTGGATTTGATCTACAGCCCACATGTACGTTGCACACAAGGCATTGATTAAAGATAGAAAGCTGGGCTGCAGAGCCTCTGCGAGGCTCCCTAATGGTGCTGAAATTGCTGTCATTAATGCACAAAATCGCTTACATGTCGATAGCACCTTTCGTCCCAAGGCATGAGCGAACGGGGTGGTCTTGTGGTTGAGGTCCCTTGCCTGGGACACAGGAGATGTGACTTGAACTCCCAACTTTACCATGACTCACTCTGTGACCTTGGGCAAGCTGCAGCGGCCCAGATCCTGAAATCAATGGGAGTTAGGTGCCTGAATACCATTGAGGACCTGAGCCTAGGAGCTGGATTTTCCAGAAGATCTCCATACCCAGAAAGTTCCCTTTAGAACAATGAGTAAATCAACACAGCTGTATTAACAGAGGTATCCTCTGTGCACTGGTGAGTTTTGCTCCACTGTGTATGTTAGAATTTTGCTCAGTTGTAAATTACAGTGACTGCAGATTTGCACACACAGCCATGGTAACTGAGCAAGCTAAAATGTAGGGAGTAACACTGAAAGTGCAGCCTACCGTGGGTAGCAAGAGAAACATGTGAAGAGCACTGGGACTTTAGTGGAGCAAAGGGAGGGAGTTCCAAAAAAGCCAGACAGATGGTATGCCAGTCTCCTCCATAGCCATGGGAACTAGGAGTGCAGGGGATGCTGGAGCACCCCCAGTTTTTGTGTGGGGTCCCAGCCCTATGCCCCGGGGTCCGCTACAAGCTCCACATGTAGGGTCCTGGCTACCACCGGACCCAAGCCCAGGGCTCAGCTCCCGGACCTGAGCTGTCAGAGTGCCTCCATTCTCTACCACTATACTATCAAGGAATCCATGAAAGTTAGAACAGGAGTTACAGTTCAGCCTCTTGCATATTTTGTTTCCCCTCAGAGTTAGCAAGATAAGCTTGCCCTGGGGTATTGGAAGTGCTTGTGGGAAGTTCTGCTATTCTGTTCAGGTAAGAAATACTATGAGAGTAGTAGCATTGCATGCAAGGCAAATCTGAATAAACCTGGCCAGTGATCTCCCCACTGCCAAACTTTCTCCTATCGCCCGGCAATGCAGGCTGGGGCATTGAGGCTGACTAATTGGATGGCACAAAGAATGTGCCGAGAACTGCCCTGTGCAGTGCGGTGGCAGGGAACTTGGGGGGTGGGCACTTGTACATAGAGATTTCCTGTTAAATGTGGAGGTAGTGGAACCTACAAGATGACTTAATCTAGGGTTTAGATGAGGGGCCTCAACTATCGTTTCTCTATTTGTTGTGCTTTAAGAGCTTTCTTTTCAATGTATAGGGAAAGTGGAAGTGTCTTACAGCTATAAACCTGCTCCCCCGAACATGCACGCGGGATCCCAGCTGCAAGACCCATACCTGTGGCTCTGCTCCAGCCCTCAGCTCCTGCCCTCAACCTTAGCCCCCTTACCCCTGTCCACATCACTCCTGCTCCTGGAGCAAGCTCTGGGAAGGGGGCACAGGAGTGAACAGGGGTGAGGTAAAAAGTTTGGGAACCACTGGCTTTCAGCAACCCACACTGGAAAAATTGTTCTAGCACCACTGGTCTCCTCTAAACCTGGGCCTTGCAAAGGGAAGAACATTTTCCAAAGGTGAAACCTGTATGAGGAGCCGGTTTGGAACTGCTCATCAAACCATTTCCTCCAGGTTGATTTCTAATGGCAACTAAGTGTGTGTGTGTGTGTGTGTGTGTGTGTGTCTCTCTCTCTCTCTCCCTCTCTCTCTCCATTGTCCAAATATTCGATCACTTCCAGCCATTAGCGACTTTACATATACAGGGAAGTGGGCAAGCATGAGCCTCATTTTACAGATAGGAAACTGAGGCAAGGATCTATTAAGTAGAGTTGATCAAAGAAAGTTCAGCAAAGCGGTATTCTGTGGGAACTCTGACAATGCTGAAACAGCTCATTTAGATTATTATGTATCACGTACTACAAAATAAAAGATACCAACCCAAAAAGGAAATTTGGGGGTAATTTTCAGAGAATTAGGAAGTGTTTGGTTTTTGTTTCAGTTTGTATCCAAATCTCAGAATTCTCTGACAACCGGAACTTCCACCCTCCACTCAGCTCTGATATGAAGAGAATACCCTGAAGTCACACAGGGAATCTGGAGCAGAGCAAGAAACTGAACTGAGATTTCCTGCCTCCCATTCCAGTGTCTTAGCTACAAGATCACCCATGTCACAGCCATGGTAGCCTCTCCCATGAATGCATTTGGTCAGAGAAGCAAGTTCAGCTAGCTGGATTTGGGAGGAGGGTCACTGCATTTCATCCGCTTCTGTGTTGATCCAGATTCAGTATCACAATGTGACACGGGAATCACGGTGGACTTGTGCTATCGCAGTGTTCCATCACGGTCATTGTCACGTTAAGTCAGCAAGTCCCAGTTCCAGTCATTTGGCAGCATCATCTAAACACCCCTTAGCATGGCTGGGGTGGCAGAACACAGTCAACTGACCTTATCGACTGAGTTGTGCTGTGGCTCTCAGACAGGGCTGCCTCTTCATCCCAGTTACCTGCAGCAGATGCTGAATTATTAACCCGACATCTCTGCTGAGATGGGGCTGGGGGAGAAGAGGGAGCTGTAGGAAAGGCCTCCTGAACGGCCATGTCTCCTTCCTCTTCCCCAAAGTGTGCAAAGCCTCTGTTACAGATTCAGTAATAACAAGGCCCCTGCCTCGCACTCAGTAGGTCAGTACAGCCTCGGCAGGGACCTCTCCTTTCCTTCCCCCTCCAATCCTATTAGTATTAGAGAGTGCATAGAGCTATAACAGGAAAAAAGCCTACCTCGGAGCAGCCCGCCCGATGGCTTGCCTTTTAAATCTTTAATAAGCATTAGCTTTAGCAGCAGCTCCAATATGCTGGGGAATGGCATAGGAGTGGAAGCCTAACCAGTGTGCCGTGCTGTTTAGCTGCTGAGAATGGGTCCGGGGCCAGGTAGCTGGATGTGTGGACGGGAAAGCTCAGTTACTCTCATGGGTGTTTTTAGGGGGGCTGTGCACAGTATTTATACATGGCTGGTAGCTACAATTCCATTTAAACCCTTCCCTTCACGTATCGGCCATGACCTGAATTCAGGGGCTACGTTTCCCTTCCAGCGCTGACATCACTGCAGCTGCTTTCCGCTGCGTCCCCTCTGAGCTCATTGCCATCCACCCAGGAAACATGACGACCTGACCTCAGGGCAATAAAAAGAGGAACTGATTTGCAAAGCTGTAGTGGAGATTAATTTTCTAGGGGTAACCACCCCATTCAACTCCTTTAAGAGTCACCTAGGGTGCAGTGATATTACCTAGCCCTTTAGAGTTTCATTCTGTTCTGGATTTGGGACCTCAAACAGTTTAGTTTGCATGCTTGAAATTTATAATGACCCTTTTCATTTGAAGATTGAGGGACAGATGGTGGCTATGCAAACATTACCAGCCTGCATGGGTGATCAGTGACGTGGGAGGCATAAGGGCCATGTTTATGGCTTAGGGAGGAGTTTGTAGACAGAGCAAATGAGATTAATTAAAATAGACTCTAAAAGTGCTGCTCTTTGCACCTGGTGTCACTGGCAATAGGTGCTGAGCAGACTTGTACTCTGCTGCCCTCTAATGGATGGATTATTTTATTCCTGCCCATGTCTATAGTGGCTCCCACAGGCTGAGCTGGTTGTGGAGCACATCGTACTCGTTATAGCCATGCTTCTTACATTTAGAAGTCCTAATTGACTCAGCCCTTTGCTTTTTGGAGCTAGAGGCATTCAGTCCCATCCCATCCTTTCCGTTCACATTTGTGTCTAGCTGGTGCAGATGGACGTGGAGGATTCCTTGACATGTCTCCTAATACATTTCCGATGTTCGTGACCAAACCCATCCCTCCCTCCCCGAGAGCAGGGCTGGCTGCAGTTCAAGGCATGTTTTTAAAGTGCAGTTCCATAAAAGGAGCAAGGTTCTAATATACGGCTATTTCCTGAGAACATGCAACTCCATTGACTTCCATTAGAGAGGGCAAGTGCTCAGGACTGTTCATAGCTGCTAATTAGCTGCTATGTGAACTCATCAAATAGAGAGGTCTGTTGGGCTGGAATTTAAGATCATCATGAGTCCTATTTAATAATGGGCTCTTCAGTCTTGCAGAGAAAGGTATAACATGATCCAAAGGCTGGAAGGTGAAGCTAAACAAATTCAGGCTGGAAATAAGGCATACATTTTTAACAGTGAGAGTAGTTAATCGTTGGAACAATTCACCAAGGGTCGTGGTGCATTCTCCATCACTGACAATTTTTATATCAAGATTGGATGTTTTTCTAAAAGCTCTGCCCTAGGAATTATTGTGGGGCAGTTCTCTGGCCTGTATTATACAGGAGGTCAGACTAGATCAGGGGTCGGCAACCTTTCAGAAGTGAGGTGCTGAGTCTTCATTTACTCACTTTAATTTAAGGTTTTGCGTGCCAATAATACATTTTAACATTTTTAGAAGGTCCCTTTCTAAAAGTCTATAATATAGAACTAAACTATTGTAGTATGCAAAGTAAATATGATTTTTAAAATGTTTAAGAAGCTTCATTTAAAAATTAAATTAAAATGCAGAGCTCCCCAGACTGGTGACCAGGACCCGGGCAGTGAGAGTGCCACTGACAATCAGCTTGGGTGCCGCCTTCGGCACTCGTGCCATAGGTTGCCTACCCCTGGACTAGATGATTACAATGCTCCTTCTAGCCTTAGAATCTGTTAAACATGCACTAGGAAAATTCTAGTGTGCAGCACATTGGTACACTTTAGAATTCACACCCTTCCAATGTGTGTTGGTGCACCGTGTAGACCAGCTCTTAGTGACCTGTTCAGTGTCTTCTCTGGCAAAGCCAACAACTCTGATCTCCTGAGTTACAGTCTGGTTTTTTAACCACCAGATCATTTTTCCATCTGTCTGCCAACTAACTTGGCTGCAGACTCCGGGTGGGGAAGTGGGGAGTGCTTTGGGAGAAAGAGAGATGTTATGGAAAACTAGATCCCCCTCTGTCCTACAGCAGGTACACAGCACAAATCACTTCTCTCCTGGCAACTTCTTGAGTAGTGCCCTGGCTGCGCAGAATGCTCTCAACACCACTTCACCTCATCAGCACACACCCAGAGCCCGAGACTCCAGATTTCTTCAGTAATTGAGTCTTAATTTGCTGTTTACAGAAGTCTTTTTTTGTTTTGTTTTTTTACCAATTAGCTGGAAAGGGGAAATCAAGAGAGGTAGGGGCAGGTGGATGGAGCTCCGAAGAGACCTGATGAATGGTGTTGGCACTTACAGGATATTTCTGCTGCAGGTGATGGGGTGGGGAGGTGTCATTCAGAGCCCAAGCTGGGTACATTGAGCAGCGAGGTGATCTGTTTCACACCTGCTGGCTTATATTACAAGCACACCATTTCCTTTGCTACCCTCATAGCCTGGGTCTTCTGAACATGCCCCACACAAAAGAAGGGCCATTAAAATAACCCTGTGTGTTACAAAGAATCAAGCATAAGGAATACTCCCCAGAGGAGTGTGCATCTGAAGAAGTGGGTGTTAGCCCACGAAAGCTTACGCTCTAAAATTTTAGTTAGTCTTTAAGGTGCCACAGGACTCTTTGTCACTTCTGCAATTCCAGACTAACACGGCTACCCCTCTGATTCTTGACTCCCCAGAGGGGTTCTTTTCAGAAAGCTGGGTTGATATTTTTAAGCAGCATTCCCTTAATTACATCACCTGAGCTGATACTGTGCAGGCTTCTGGAAGGTTTAAATATTCTTATTTGATAGTGGTGGGGAGATAGTTCATATGCTGATGGGTTATTGAGTGGAGATGGTTGGGAATTTTCCTACAAAATGTTTTTCTATCAGAAAATGCCATTTAGTGGAAATCAAAACTTTTTGCGGGAACATGTTGATTTTGGTGAAACATCATTTAGGAAAACAAATCAAAACCAAGCATGTCAGTGAGGTCATTTCAACCTCATCAGGAGGGGAATGCTTTTATTATTTTGTTTGTTTGTTTCAAAACTACTTTTGGGTTCAAAGTTTATTTCATATTATAAATATAGTTAATATAAGATAAAATCAACAAGGCCAAATCCAGAATGGATCATTTAAATCAGAATAAAAAGTTTTGTTAGCTACAAATAAATTTTTTTGGTGGGAAATTATGGAATTTTGTGTTTTCATTTTGATTTGGAACAAAAATAAAGGTCAAAGGTCCCGAAATTTCCCACAAAATGGAAATTCTATTTCCTGCCCAGCTCAGTCTCACAGGTTTAAATAGGCATCCAGAGGCTATGGACATTCCCCTTCTGGTGAGGTTGAAATGACCTCACTGACATGCTTGGTTTTGATTTGTTTTCCTAAATGATGTTTCACCAAAATCAACATGTTCCCGCAGTAAGTTTTGATTTCCACTAAATGGCATTTTCTGATAGAAAAACATTTTGTTGGCAGGCTGTCTAATGTTGGGTATGATAGCAAACCAATACCAGCAAAATGTATCTCATGGAGGAAGAGTGACTCGGAAATTGGGATAGCCGGGAGGTAGCTCCCTCTTGTAAAGAGGTTACGTTCTACAGGCAAGGGAAAGGTGGAGAATAGGACTATAGAGCATTGCTCCCAAAATTCAGGAGAAGTGTGACAAACCCAACTCACACTCCATCAGCAGATCAGTAGCATAATGGGAGGGGAGTGGATTCCATAGGGAAACTCAGGCAAGAAGAGGGAGGAATTCCAGCTGGGAGAGATCAAAGGGATGGAATGGTCTAGCAGCTCCCATAGACCTCATGTCTGCACACTGCAGGCAATGGGCACCTATGGCCTAAAGAGAGTTCCCTTCCCTCTTATAAGAAGGTGCTACTGAACATTGTTCAGGCCACTAGTAATCTTCTGAGTTCTCCACAGCTGACAGCGGCATCAATTGTCTCTCCAGTTCTGTCAGCCCCCTTGACAACAGGCTCCCTAGAGCCTGACAGTGACATATCACACCTGCAATGACTCTGCCAACTGACAGCTGGCAGCAGTGCCTCCAGGAAATGTGCCCCCTTTAGACTTTGATGGTGTGGGGGGACATCAGCAGTGAAGGGAGATGTTCCCCTGCCCAATTCACTCCAGCATGTCTTTGTGCTCTCAGCTCTTTTCCCTCAGATGTCAGCCCTCCCTATGGCATCCTCTCTCATCCTCCCCGGTGCATTCTGGGTAATCCCTCTGCCAGCTTTGAAGTTCTAGATAGCTGTATTTGGTATTTATCACTCCCTGTTAAAGTTCTCCTCACCTCCCTGTGAACCAGCTGGATGAGGCAATGAGACATTCATGGGCTCCACCTTGATGCTTGGAAAGAAGCCTCTCTAAAATGTAACTTTTCCAGGGGAAATAATATTCTCTTCTGCCCATGGCATAGTTCTGATGGGGCCAAGAATGACACCTTTTATGCAGTCTGTGGGCTATGGCTGAGGTCAATGATTTCATAAACAGAATAATATTTGGCGGTGCTCTGATCCAGTGGCTCTCAACCTATTTAATAGGGCCCCCCTTCTTTGTGTTGTCTGCAGTCCAGCTCTGAAAGCAGTGCCATACCAGCCACAGCACAGAAGTAAGGGTGGCACAGTGAAAAGTGATATTCATCACTATCAAGAGCGACTTCATTGCAGCTGTTCTTGATTGTCCTCAGTGAAACTGGTCAGGATCTGGGCAGTGGAGTAGTACCTTATTGCTCAAGTAGTCACATTGGGCCTTATTCTCCTCTGTTTTTACACTGGCATCATGTCCGTGATTCTAGGAGAGTGATTCATGATTTACTCCCATGTGAGAAGATAATCATGGCTACAGATGTCAACGGGATACCCAAGGTGTGAGGTGCTGCTCAAGGCGAATAAGGGTGCCGCTCACTGGACCCAAAGGAAAAGGCTATAGGACCTAGTTCCCCACTGACTTGCCCTTTGTGTTGGCAATGTGCAAAGTGAGTTCATTTGTAGGAACATTTTACACTCTCTCCTAGCACGAAGGGCCTGGTTGGTCTCATGTGGCTGGAAAATTGCAAAGCCACATTTTAAGTACATATGAAGATTAAGGGGCTTTTCTTGGCTAGATGTTAGCCAGAGAGGAAAAGAATTCTCTCTTGGCCACCAAACTTAATGCCACAGCTGTTGAAAGTGAGAAACCAGAGATATTAGCACCCTTTGTTATATAATTTGTAAATAGTTGCGGTGGTCTGTTGTTTGGGCCCAATATTGTAAAACTTGACCCTTGGGGTCGTGTGTGTAACTTGTTTAAGCTGGAAATGAAGGGGGAAGGAGAAAAGGGAAAGATAAGGAGCAAAATGATATTTGCAATGCATTGCCTCACTTGTTTAGCATGCTGAGCAATAACATAAGAGAGCTGACAAAGAGCTTAAACCTAAAACAAGATCAAAATAGGAAATTAAAACTATAAATGAGCAACTGGAATAGTCCTCTTGCCTACAGTGTACAAGAAACTAAGGGAAGACTAGGAGATTGTCAGACGAGATGCAGCCAGCAAAAGGGAGGAAAATTAGGCTAGCAAAGACAGGCTAAATAGCTTAGAAAATGAGTTGCTCAAAACCAGTGCAGACAAAAATAACAACTGCTGAGTAATTTGCATGTGTGTGTGTGTGTGAGAGAGAGAGAGAGAATATGCAGAGATGAGAATGTAGGAGAGAAAATGTACACATATGTCTGTCTGTCTGTCCATCACCCCTCTTAACTGACACCATGCCTCACCCTCTACACCACACCCTCACATCCATACCAGAGTAGCCCAGAGGTGGAATGCAGTAGCCCATTCTCCAATGAGAGTGTGTCAGTGCCACACCCCTGGGAGCGCATGCTGCTGCGGAGCAGCTCTCAAAAGGTGAAACAATCTCACATAAAGCATAAAGCAATCAATGGAAATGAAACAGCCTAGATTTGGTTCAACCTTAAGATCCAAAGGGGGCATTTACTGTTATTGTTGGCTTAAGCATTTTGTTCCAAATACCATAGTGTGGAAAATGCACTGTCTGAATGGTTCTACTGGTCCTGTATGGGTAGGGGAGTGATTAGAGTTTGGCCGTTATGTTATATCAATCCTATTAAAAAAGAAATATCTATTTAGCTACCTCTTTTACAGTATGCAGGGTAGTTTCTAGAAAGGAGGGAAGTGGGTAGAGTGGAGAAAGACTGAATTGCTAGTTGCATTCTATGATACGCTCTTGCACAGAGCTTCTCTGCTCCTGCCAGTATATTTTGGGGCCAGACCAAGTCTTGAGAGCTGGAGATAGGAAGGGAGAGAGAACAGACAAATAGGGCTGGTTGGAAAATTTTTGTCGAAAGAGTTTTCTGTCACAAAATGCCCATTTCAACAAAACTGAAAAGTTTTATGAAATTACGTCAATTCTGATAAAATTTCATTAAAAAAAATCAGAAAATAGTTTGAACACCTTGTCCCATTTTGTAATTTTCTGACAAAAAAATTAGATTTTTCATTTTGAAATGGCTTTTCATTTGGACACTTACTTTATCTGAAGTGTTTTAGGGGGTTGGAATCAAAACAGTGGTTTGAATTCATTTAAATGAAATGTTTGGATTGACTCAAAGTGACTTTTTCTTTCATTACTTCATTTTATGAAAAATATCAACATTTGGGCTCTTTGTACTAAATTGGGATAGAAGGATTTTGAAATCTTGACATTTTTCATGGGATGGGAAAGTCTGTTTCTGGACCAGCTCTATGGACAAAGGAAGAGCAGAAAACAGAAAGAAAGAGACAGATCTCTTTAAACTGAAAGAGAATTATAATGCTCTCCCTGACTGTAGAGTGTATGCTGAGAATCCTGTGGTTTGATCTTCACGTACTACCTATGTGAGGTACCTTCAGCTGGGGAAGATGCAGATTAACAGGCTTGGAATGTATTGGAGGAGAAGCAGCATCTGATGATGTCTGTATCCAAGTGGGCAGCAAGACCCTTGGAATGGGAAAGATTTCATAAGACGGTCTCTGCACTCCTGTTACATATGGACCTTGCCGTCTCTTAAGTTTTCTGGTCAGAAATCTCACCTTAATCACTCTCTTTGGGTTGGGGGTTTTTAGGTAGCTTCTGCGTCAGCACGGCTGCTCCCCCACCTGCAGATCTCAAGCAGAGCCTTAAAGAGCATCTCTCCTCTTCTGAGCCCACATTGGACCTCAAGGCAGACAAAGCTGCACTACTTCCAGGTGAGAGCATTTGTCAGTCGGGTCCCACATGCCATGCAGGGTGGGCACATGAGGTCAAATGCAGGCTCTTTGCAGCATCTCAGTGTCTTGTTGCCACAAGCAGAACAATTAATTCACTTGGTGTCACATTGGCATCCTTGCTTAGCAGCACCTCTAACATGGAACTGGGTTTTATAATCATCCAATTAGCAGGTAGGAATATGGTTATTCCTGTTGTGACGGTACTTGAAAGCCTTAACCAGAATCAGGGCCCTGCTGTGCTAGGTGCTCTACAAACCCATAGCTCTTGCTCCGAGCTCAAAGTCTATTGAGCTGAGGTGGAGAGAGGAAATAGAACTGTTCCCATTTTATAGGCGAGGAATTTCAGCACACAGCAATTAAAGGCAAAGTTTTTTAAAGGGATTTAGGTACCTAAATATTCAGCCCTAAGTCAAAGGGGGTCTGGTATGCTAGGAATTGAACCCAGCTGTTGTAGATTGTAGTCCAACCTCTTAACCAAGAGATCATCTTTTTGTTCCATGATGGCCTAAGACTCCAGAGGACTCTTACTTGGCTATGAGTGTCACTTCATGAGGTCCAAATCCCAGTCGTTACCCAGCAAAACTCCCACGGACCTTGTGAGAGCTTTGCTTGAATAAAGGATGAATAAGAGGTGAGTCGTCAGACTCTGTGGTCTTGTTCCTCTATCATCCCACAGGTGGTAACAGCGAGAAAGCCACAAAGCTCAGCCCTTCTGGCTCCAGCACTCCAATGAGAGGAAACTTTTTACCATAAGAGGGTCCCTTTCCCGCTGCCAACAGCATGGATTCATGTACAATACACTCTGTTAGCCCTTTCACTAGTGCTGTCAGCTGCACCCTTTGAGTGATGGTGGATTTTAGCTGTGGTGTATTAAGCGCTTATGTTGCACTTCAGGAAAGATGTAACTGACCAAGGTTCAGCCCGGGAATTGTAGTTTTCCAGTCCATGTCTGATGTGAGTTGTACAGCACTCAAGTGATTAATAGAACATCTTCAAATTCCCTTGGCTCCAGAGTTTTCCAGAGAGCATAAAACATTTTTAGGAAGGCTCTGGACACATCAACACTGAAGAGTTGTCTACACAGGGGAGTTAGTGAGGAGTAACCGAGGTTGTGAATTTAAAGTGCACTAGCCCCTCTGCACTAACTCCCTGTGCGGACACTCCTGCTGTTCACTAAAAGCACCCCCTGGTGGTTTAGCTTAATGCACTTCTGAAATGCACAGTAAGTGTCCACCTGGGGAGGTAAAGAAGAGTAACTAGTACATACTATCTACTCCGGGTCATTTCTCTATGTAGACAAACTCTGAAAGAATCGTGATCCAGATTCTCAGGTGGTATAAACTGGCATAAAAGCTATTGACTTTAATGGAGCTATCCAGATTTATATCACTTGAAGTGCTACCCCCAGTGCCCAGTAGGTCAGGTCAGTTATGTGACCTATTTTGGTTGCCAACAGATATCATACCGTGACCACATTTACTTCCTGTTTTATTTGGAGGGGAGATATGTGGTCTCTCACATGGTCATTGCATATTAACTAATACTAAATAGTGATCTTGTAATGGCAACCACTGTATTTTAAAATTGATAACTGTAGGTGGAGAATAACATCTGGATTCTAAGGGTGACAGCCTGATTCCATTGGAGTCAATGGAAGAACTTCTATGTTCTACATATGGACCAGGATTTCACTCTAAATATCGAATTCTATATCTAATATCTGTATGTATATAATTATTGCAATATAGCTCTAGATCTCTATCTAGATTGTGTCTCTCTAATCTCCTTCTCTCTATCTGAAATATATCTCTATATATTCCTAGATATTTAAAATATATCAGTACCTGTCTATATGTTTAAATTTAATTATACTATTCCTGATTTAAAATGGCAAATCTGAAACCAAACTTAGATTTCTGTAAAAACCAAGCATTTAAAAACTATATTTTTAGTGACCCAAATATTTGTATTTTAGCTCATTCCAATGTAAGCAGTTTATCTTTTTAAAAACCAAACATTGCCTTCTCCTGTCTGCACTCTCCATGTTACAGCATTGTGCTAGCACATGAGCACTTGAAAGTGAAATTGACTTGAAACTGGCTATAATAAAACATTAAACTGACCGGTCTCATTTTCAGTACTCATACTGAAAAGGAAAGGGGATGGGGGGAAGAGGCAGGCAGCAAAACTGGGTAAAGGTAAATGAGTTCTTTAAAAAATCTTTCTAAATGATCAGAGGCATTATTTGTAACAGAGAAAAGGATTATTTAGAAAAATGTATGATTTTTAACCTGTTAGTTAAAATGGACAATATTTATATAGAACCAACACGTATTTTTGTTAAGTAGTACATACTTGGCAGCCTCCAGTGTAATTTTCTGTATTAGAAGTTGAACCTTTTCTTTATGATTGTGGTTCAGGCCCTATTCAGTTTCCTCTGAGTGTGATGACGTGTGATCTTTCTTCGCACTGATGAACACTTCTGATACCATCTGGACAGAAACAACAATCCCACTTAAACCTTTGGTCCTCTTTCTAGGGCTCCTGTGTCCATCATTGCTCTGGGTGAGGTGATTTCCCTCTCCTGATGACTCGCTACCACGATAGCATTTTTGGTGCTATTGTTTTGTTTCATGGAGGGATTCTGGGCCAGCTGTAATGGGGATGTGAGGGAAAAACAGAAACATGACCCAAATAGGATAGGCAGAGGTGAGATATGAACTCACAAGAGACATATGGAAAAACTGGAGACAGAGGGATCTAGCTTATGTCTCACTTGTTTCTTTTGAGGACTGATCAATAAAATAGAACTAAATGAAGAATTCCCTATTCCCTACAGTTGTGGATGCATGTACACACACCTACACTGCATCGTAGACAATTTCTGGCTGCCAACTCACACACCCTATTTGTTAGGCAGAATCTGGCTATGCATACATATGCATGTACCTGCACACACACAAAATGAGTTAGGTAACTTCTGTCTGTACCCAGACATGCACACACTCTACATGCATTAATCTCTCTCTTGTATACATGCACATTTATAGACCCACTAAAAAGAATGCTTATTACACTGTAGGTGCCCTTGACATGACTTAGAAAACACAGCTAAACGAATACCCATACATAACTAATCTGTTATATACACACAGTATACGTGTGTATGTCATTGATTAACACAATACATTGTATGTTGCCGCTGCAGGCTCTCCACATGCACAATGAATTGGCCGTGCTCAGGTATATCAAGAAATCAATTTGCCACGACCCAAGCAGGCTAAAATGAAATGGTGCATGTAGACATGGTTGCGTTTCTTCTCTCTGATTGGGTGGCAAACCTCTTAGAAAGGAAAATAGAAAATGATAAAAAATCCTCTTGGTCATACATCAACAACCTTTACCTCCTGAAGAATGAACAGCTATTTGCCTAACTTTTGTGTGAACAAAACTCATTTGTTGGAAGCTTCAAAAAGAGGAATGAACATGGAGTCCATGCAAACCTGCTAGAAATTTAAATGAATATTTGTGGACAGTGTTTAGCAGGATTCACCCAGCTCTTTTAAGCTCTTTTGAGGGGAAACAGAAATCCAGTTGGTAAGAATTCATCCCCAGTGCTTGTAACCCTAGAAGGAATGATGTCCTTACACCGTATTGTACCCAGCACTCTAGAGATTGAATCCTCTCTTTTCCAAAATCAGTTCCAAACCATTTCCAGATTAATTTTTGAATTTGCAAACTCTGTTTCCCAGTAATCTTGCTACACCTGATCAGTGAGGCTACGAGGGGTATTGGGCTGTCCTTACACAGCTTTGGCTGGGCCAAATTCTGCTGAATGGCAGGATAAGGGGATTATTGAGGAGGAGAAAGGCAAAGAGACATAAAATAATCACCTCTTAAAATCTGCCAGTGGCTTCCGCTAACTAAACAGCATTTCCTCAGTATTTACATCATTCCTTACCCTCTCCCAGAGCGAGATTAGGAAACAGTGCAAATATTGATGTAACCTTTATCTAAGGAAGAATTGGCAATGCTTTAAGGGCAACAACAGCTGTGAAGTTACTGACATTATTAGACTGCAATATGCATTTCTAAGGCATCCGTCCCCTCCATGACCTAGGTGCCATGACATTCATGTATAAGTGTGCCAGAGGCCCTTCAGAGAGTTATCCACTTCTCATCATCTCCCCTGAACTTCTGAGTAGTCAGATACAGATGGTTACCTCCAGGGATATGTTTTTCCACGGTCATGCCACAGCCTAGAGAAGCCCACACACAAAGGCGTGAGTCTCATTCAGTACACCAGTGACTTGACTGCTGCTGTCTCCAACCTGTATCTAAGCACCACTGCTTTGGATCTGTAGATTCTGACCAAGGGAAGAGACTAAGTGGTTATAGAGGTTGACTTTGAAATTGTCATGTTGGCAGTACTCCTTTCCTTGGAAAATATTTGCCATGTGTTACCCTGCCACCTTGTGCCTGATGTCCTATAAGGGAGCTGAGTAAAGATTTCTGCCTCAGAGACATCTCTGGTCTGTCACTGTAGACTTCCCCATCAAATATGATGAACATTTCTGTAAATCTTATTTCATCATATAAAGGAAAAGGTTCTATCAATCAAGGATCAGACACATTACCTTGTAGGTTATTGAATATTCCAGATCTTGCCCAAATACACATGACAGCCAATTCTTATGAACTAAACTAAACTTTATTAAAAAACAAGAGAGAAATTGTTGTTAAAAGATCAATATACATACAGACATGAGTTCAATTCATTTAGGTGCAGATTCATAGCAGAGATGGTGAGCTTCGTAGCTGCAAAGATTTATTTTAGAAATAGTTCATAGGTTATAGTCCAATGTCCAAATATCATATTCAGGGAGTACCAGCATAACTGAGACCTTAGTCTTATGACTCAAACTTCCTTGATGAAGCCTAAGCAAGTTTGAGGTGGCAGAATCAGGATCCAAGGATCTTTTATACAATTTCATGGCTTTTGACTAGTTGGAGTCCAACAGGTAATTAGCATGACTTTGAAGGTGGTCCATCAAACTGTAGAAGTAACATACGGCAATTTGCTTGTTCCTCCACCATTTACAGGTTATTTCCTATACATTTCAAAGAGAGATGAATTCAGAGATATGCCGTTTTTACAATTCATTTAAATTATAGGATGTTCTTTTGACCTCTGAATTATCAGAATACAGCATAGACAGTGACTGTTGATTACATTGTCCACCCTATTCATACATATGTAAATACACAAAAACACAAAAATTATCTCCCCCATGTCTTTTGAGAGTTATTTATTTTGCAGGATGTTTAACCCTTTCTGACCATGAGTCACAATCGAGCACAGAGGGACTATATAACACACTGACCAGGGGATTACACAAGCATTATGAACAGATTCAATCAATGGCACTGTCTCTCTTTACAGAGCATGGCGTATGCGTCAATGAGTTCATTGATGGCCGCTGAGTCTAATGCATGAGTGACAGTCCCATCCACAGTAGGGCACACCCATGCGCTAGCAATGCTATTAATCCAAGCAACAGATTCTTTCCTCCTCTCATGCCGGTCATCCAGTCCTCCTCGCTCCATCTACAACCTGGCTCCGCCAGTCACAGCGGCATTCTGCACTCCTTTAATCATCCACAGAGAGTCCAAGGGATACTAAGTGCTCTTTACAAGCATCCTGAAATCCCCGCAGTGGCCTGCCTCTCTTTCTAAACCCTTTGCAAGCTTCAGAGTACAGACACTCTTCGGAATCCTGTAATCCAGCATTCGTGTGACATGTCCAAGCCACCTGAGTCTTTTCTTACTAATGTTCCCGTCAATTACATGCCATCATGATTTAACAGTTCCGTATCTGTCACCCTATCTTGCCATCTTATTCAAAAAAAATTATGCAAGCATCTGATATGAAAGATCTTTAGTCTTTTGGTATGTTTGGCATAAATCATCCATGTTTCTGAGCCATAGAAAAGAATAGGCAAAAAAAAAAAAGTCTCATAAATACGGCTTTTCACTTTAATTGACAATTTGTTATTGTTCCAGGCTCTGTCTTGCAGTTCAGCTAGTGAGCTCAGTATCATGATCTCTATTGCTGGTAACAATAGAGTCAACATAGCAGAACTGCTCAACAACATCTATCTAAGGTGCTGTCTGGAGCTGGTTCTGAACAGCCTTGGTGTACTGACAGATTATGCAAAGAATAAACCAGGAAGAGAGAGGCCTCATTATCCAGGATGTTTCCATATAATTCTTCCCCCACTATAATTCCTCCCCTTCCCCATCCCAGATATTTTGAAGGTGCTCAGACGTAACCATGGAAGCAACCATTGATCCACACATCCTCCTTCCACTTCTAGAGCTCAAAGCCCTGAGGGGTGAGTCCAGTGGGGAGGCCAGCAGCCCAGATCTCACATGGCTAATTAAAATGTGCCTGCTCTGCCCCTTAGCTGACAGCCGCTCCTCTTTGATTTTCATTTCACCTGATGCTGCGCGGCCCCAGCCTCTCACTTTGCCATTCCTGAGCGCTGAGTCCATGTTGCATCCCCCTGACAGCGAAGGACAAGCTGAGTGGCAGAGGGAAATCAGAATTATGATTTACACTCCGCCAGGTTAGTTCTTTCAAGGGCTCAGGCTTCTCTCTCCATCCCCCGCCCCCCACTTTGGTGCAGCAGCTGCAGAAGTTCATCATGAAAAGCTGCATTTGGAAAAAGGGGACTTAGAACAGTTGGGGAGTCCCTGACTTTCAGCTCTGTTTGGAGTCTGTCTTGGGTCACAGGTGAAACGAGTTTTGTCTGAAGCTGGTCTCTGCTTGTGCACATCACAAACACCCACGTGGTGTTACCTCAGCTCAAGATTAGCAGCCCCTGCTTCTCAGGATATGTCTACACTGCATGCAAAACCCAGGTTCTGACCTAGGTTTGAGCCCCAGTCCTTCTGACCATAGTCTGACTCAGGTCAGCAAGCACTCAGGACCTGGATCCTAGAACCCTGCTGTTGGGACTTGGATCCAAACCCTGTGGTTTTGGAGTGTGGCTTCAGTTCAAGCCACAGTCCTGAGGTTTGGGTAGCTAGCACAGATGCATTAGCACAGCTGAGAGACCTGGGTCCAGCAACTGAAAGCGTGGATTTACCATGCAGCCTCGATTCTCAAGCATAGGGCTGGAAACACCAAGTCCACAAGCCCAGATCCCACAAACTGGGGTTCACAATGCAGTGTGAGGGTAGATCTACACCGTGATAAAATTTAGGCTGCACTGAGTCTCAGAGCCTGGGTCAGCTGACTTGGGCTCGGGCTGCGGGGCTATAAAATTGCTGTATGGAGGTCTGGAGCCCGGTCCCTGATCCTCCCCCATTGCAAGGTCTCAAAGCCCGGCTCCAGCCCTAGTCCAAACATCTACCCTGCAGTTTTATAGCCCCGTGAGCCTGAGTCAGCTGACCTGGGCCAGCCACAGCCATGCCGTAGGTCTTTCATTTGCAACGTAGACCCATCCTGAGGGACCCAGGACTGAACTAGCAAGGGCCGTTGCAGATCAGGGCTTATTGGCATTGGCAGAACTGTTGGGGAGGAACCAGATAGTGGAATAGCAAGGGGACTGTGAGTCAGGAGGGAGGCACATTGGCAGAGCTGTGTGAGGGCCTGGGATCAGAACAGCACTGGGCGCTGCAGATCAGGAGTGAGGTGCATTGGCACGGCGGCAAACGTGAGTAGTAATTGCTAGCCATAAACTGATTCAAAACTACAGGCTCTCTGTTGTTTGATTAACCTGGAGCAGGCGCTCTGGGGGCACAGATGGGTTGCCATGGCAGTTAATCCAGCAGCAGTGTTGACTGCATTGCAGATTTAACAAACAGCCTTTGCTGGTGCAACCAGCCTTAGTGAGCAGGGAGCCGCTCAGCAGCCATGGGTCGGAGATGCACATTTACACAAAGTCTTGCTCGTCCCTGATGGTGTGTCAGGGATCAAGCCATGAAGAAGCGGCAGCACAGGCTGACTTTCCCACCTGCAGTCTGCACAAGTGCAGGAGCTGAGATTCGTGTGTTCCAGGAGCTGCCCAGATGACACAATCATTCTGCATCAGCCCCATTTGTCACCTGGAATGAACATGTGGGGTGTGACCAGAGTAGCCTCTCAGATCAGCCTTAGGCCCTGGTTACACTGTCACTTTATAGCGCTATAAAGCTGCCAGGAGCGCTATAACCTCCTACCCGTCCACACTGGCAAGGCACTTAGAGCGCTATAACCGCAGAGGTATAGCGCTCCTGGCAATCCACCTCCGCATGGGGAATAAGGGCTGTAGCGCAGCTTCTGTAGCGCTACAGCGAGAATGTGGACACTCACTGCGCATTAATTGGCCTCCAGCCCGTCCCTTAATCCCCATTCGAGCCACTCTGGTCATCACTTGCAAACTCTTTTGTCCTGTCATCAGGTGACCACACATCAGACCCGCCCTTTAAATTTCCAGGGAAATTTGAAAATCCCCTTCCTGTTTGCTCCAGCCAAGCGTGGAGTGCTCTTAGGGAATCCTTGCAGGTGATCGTTCTGCTTGATCATGACTCCACATGCCATGCCTCCTCACAATAGGCGATCCCCAGCGTGGAGCAATAGCGAGGTGCTGGACCTCATCAGCTGTTGGGAGGGAAGAGGCTATTCAGGCTCAGCTGCGGTCTAGCCACAGGAATTATGATACCTATGGGCAGATATCACGGGCCTTGGCGGAGAGAGGCCATGAGCGGGACACTCTGCAGTGCCGTGTTAAGGTAAAGGAGCTTAGGAATGCGTATCGCAAAGCCCGCGAGGCAAACGGCCGCTCCAGGGCAGCCCTGGTGACTTGCAGATTTTATAAGGAGCTGCACGCGATACTTGGTGCTAATCCTATGTGCACTCCATCGACCACCACGGACACTTCCCAGCCCACCAGTGAAGTGGCGGGGGAAGAGGAGGATGAAGAGGAGGAGGACGAGGAGGAGGAGGAGGCGGCAGTGACCCAGGGCACGGAAGAGTCCCAGGACACATGCACCCAGGAGCTCTTCTCAAGCCAGGAGGAGGGCAGCCAGCCGCAGCGTCCGGCAGTTGCAGGGGGCAGCTCAGCAGTGGATTGCGGAGGTAAAGCTGCTTTTCTATTGGGAAGGCAGGCAGCTTGGGGTGGAAGGAGATGCTTGCATGCTTGCCTACATGTGGAATAGTGCATTGATGTAGTCTATCACATCGTGGTAGTCGTCATCAGTAATCTCTTCAAAGGTCTCAATGAGAGCGCTTGCAATGTGCCTGCGCAGGTTTCTCGGGAGAGCCAGCGTGGCCCCCGTCCCGGTCATAGTCACTAGTCCCCGCCACTGTGCTACGAGGGGTGGGGGGAACATTGCTGCACAGAGGCAAGCTGCATATGGCCCTGGGCGGAAGCCGCATCTCATTAGAATCCCCTCCCTTTCTTCCTCAGTGACCCGCAGCAGCGAGATATCTTCCAGGACAAACACCTATGGAGAATGTTGGGACAATGTTCAGAGTAGGGCTCCCGCCACTTCCCTGCACTCCCCCCCAGCCATAGCACAGCACGGCAGGGAAACAATCATTCCCCCTGCATCTGGAGAGGACTCACCATTGCAGGGGCTCTGTTGTTGTCTGTGTGCTCTCTGTGGGACAGGCAATCGGGGAATGCGGGGGAATCATCGGCATGTCTGCTGTTTAAAAGGGAGCCTCTGTAACATGTTTCATTTTCCCTGTGTAGGATCAACCTTGAGCCCTGTGCCATCGCTGTTATCAACAGCTGACAGGCTGAGGAAGACGCCACGAAAGAGCAAGAGGATCTAGTACAGCAAGTAATGCAACAGGCTATAATGGAGAATCGAATTGCACAGAGGTGGAGGGAGAACGAGAGCAAGTTGAAGGAGAAGGCGCAGCAGGAGAACGCGATTCACCGGCGGAAAACCACCGATAAGCTGTTCTCATTACTGCAGCTTCAATTAGAGACTATGCAACGGATTGTCGCCATTGAGGAGTAGAAGCACCGCGCTCTCCGCCCCCTTTATCATTTGCCCCAAAACACTTCCCCTTCTGGCCCTCTGTACCCTCCGGGCCACTATCATCAGCTATCTGGTTATTACCACCCACAGCTGCCTCCAACCCCCCTGTCTTCACCGACCAACCCCCAAACCCAGGACCCTTATCCACTGCACTCAACCCCTAATAACATGACTTATTGCCCTCCGCAAATGGGGTTCGGAAGACACGGCAACTCGGAGGGCATTGGAGAGTCTGAGATCCGGACATATTCCAATCTCTGACCCCATCGCACCCCAATTGCACCTCCCCCCGCTTCCCCCACACATGCATCATAAGCTTTTCTTTCAGCAACTGAAGTAGCTGATGAATAAATGAATTGTCTTTTTAATAAATGGGTTTCTTTATTCACTGTACATAGATTATTAATGGCTACAGAAAACCAAATGCCTTTTCCTATTAAAAGAATGCACCCTCCCTCCCTCTGCACTTCCCATTAGAACTGGCTTTCAGCCTCAAAATGGTCCCTCCAGGCATCCCTGATCCTAACAGCCTCGCACTGGGCCCCTCTAAGAGCCCTTGCTCTCTGGCTCTGTGTATGTGGCCTCCAGGTGTTGAACCTCCGAGGACCATGAGTGAAGCCTTCGCCCTTCCGCTCACAAAGATTATGTAGGGCACAGCATGTGGAAATAACTGCGGAGGTACTTCACTCAGCCAAGTCTAGCTTCTCATAAAGACAGTGCCAGCACGCTTTGAGACGCCCAAAAGCACACCCCACAGTCATTCGACACCGGCTAAGCCTGTAGTTGAACCTTTCCTGGCTGCTGTCCAGGCTCCCTGTGTAGGGTTTCATGAGCCAGGGCATTAAAGGGTAAGCGGGGTCGCCAAGAATCACTATGGGCATTTCGACTTCCCCCACGGGGATCCTCTGGTCTGGGAAAAAAGTCCTGGCTTGCAGCTTCTTGAACAGGCCAGTGTTGCGGAAGATGCGTGTGTCATGCACCTTTCCAGACCAGCCTGTGTTAATGTCAGTAAAACGCCCACGGTGATCCACAAGTGCCTGAAGAACCACTGAGAAGTACCCCTTTTGGTTAATGTACTCGTCTGCTAGGTGGTCGGGCGCCAGAATAGGTATATGGGTCCCATCTGTTGCCTCTCCACAGTTAGGGAAACCCATTTCTTCAAAGCAAGCCATGATGTCATGCACGTTACCAAGAGTCACAGTTTTTCATAGCAGGATGTGATTAATGGCCCTGCATACTTGCATCAACACAGCTCCAACAGTTGACTTTCCCACCCCAAAGTGGTTGGCCACCGATCGGTAGCTGTCTGGGGTGGCCAGCTTCCAGATCGCAATAGCCACCCGCTTCTCCACCGAGAGGGCAGCTCTCAATCTGGTGTCCTTGTGCCGCAGGGCGGGGCCGAGTTCAGCACACAGTCCCATGAAAGTGGCTTTTCTCATTCGAAAGTTTTGCAGCCACTGCTCGTCGTCCCAGACTTGCATGACGATGCGATCCAACCAGTCAGTGCTCGTTTCTCGTGCCCAGCAGCGACGTTCCACAGCCGTGAGCATGTCCGTTAATGAGACATGAAGCTTCGTGTCAAATGCGTTAACCACTTCAATCTCGTCTTCAGACTCATCACTGTCACCTTGCATATCAAGGATTGACTCCACTGCACACTGACATTTGCTGGCGACAGTCGTCAGCATGTTTCTCAGCAGTTGGAGATTCATCGCGGCACACGAAAATGAACGACGGAGCGCGCCTTGCTGAAACCATTGAAAGATGGCGCCTGAGGTGGACGGAAACACAGGGATTACTGGGATATGACATGAAGTATCATGGGTAGTTGGAACAGGATGCAGAATGCCCCGTAAGCGACACCCCCCTACCACAAGGCATTGTGTCAGATCGGGAAGAGGTGCTCTGTGGGATACATGCCCTAATGTGCTGCTCTTAATGCCGCCTGAAGTGCCGCAAATGTGGCCATGCTATACTGCTGGCGTGTCTCAGTGTGGACACGCAATAGCGCTATACCTATTGCTGTATACGGGGAGCGCTATAACCAATAGCACTTTAATCCTGTAAGTGTAACCATGGCCTAACTACCTTGAGTTCACTGGCAATCAGCTCACGTGAGGTAGAAACCTCTCTGTCGATGTAGCCTGAACGACCTTGGTGGAAAGCTTTGCCAGTGACACAGGGTGGTGGTAACCATCACAAGGTCAACATACAGCGTCGTCCATCACAGCACACCTACTGCTGTGCTCGCTTTCCATTCAGGTTCCCTCCTGACTGTGGGTACGGGAGTCCCTCTAGCCATGAGCCTGTGACTAGAGCCCTAGCCTGGGCCGCCTTCAGGGAACAGTTTTGGTTGAGATGAAGAAGAGGACATCCTTGGAGACCATGGTTGAGATGGGGAGCCCTGGCCGGTCCCCTTTGGCTGAGATGAAGAAGACACCTGGGCCCCCGATTTGTGGAAAGCTTTGTTCTCTCTGAGCTAAAGGAGGGAAAGGGGGACAGCAATGTAGACACACCATGCTTGGAGGCTGGCAGAGTTCCTGCGCCTACAACAGCATAGAAGTCCCCAGGCTGGTTATGAGGGCGGAACCTGAATTAGCTGCTTCTTCCCATCCCACACAGACTCCTGGGTCTCTCTATGGTTGTTTCTTGGGAAGCCGCATTATTGCTCCTGCTAACACAGTGCTGGGTTCAGCGTCCTCTTTGTGTTTCTCACAGCCCTGAAGGCCTTGCTCTCCCGCACAACCAATCCAGCTGGAGTGAAAGGGAGTTGGCTCAGCTGCCTCGCTTGAGAGGGAGATTTTGGACTCTGGAGTGGAGGAAAGATAGAGATCCACCTGGGGGAGCTGCCTCGGCCTGCCATTGGATGGCTCCACTACACCCTGCTCATTGCTGTGCATTGCTCAGCTTCACTCCTAAGTGCTGGGACCCTGCAAAGAGCCATTGCTGGCTTCCTCCCAATAGGAATGTTCTCCCGCTTTCCTCTTCTATTCCAAAATGTTTGCAGAGCGCAATGACAGCCCAAGGACATGTCAGAGACTTTGGGTTCCTTCCCGGATCTTGGATGCTGTGAAAATCCTGGAGCTGGAGACATCAGACAAAGGAGTGCACTGAATATTCTAACAGTGTCAGGGGGTCCCGGGGCTCCCAGCCCATGTTAAATTAATCTTGGAAGTAAATGCTGACCCAAGAGATCCAAGGGCTGGGATACACATGCATGGCTCCCGCTCCAAACTCCTAACATAATTGAAGCAGGCAGCACATTAATAGCTCCCAGCAGGATTCTGACAAACAGAATGGTGCAGAAGAACTATTTGGTAAATGTCACTTCCCTGCTCTACCTTACTCACTGAAACAGACAGAGGAGCAAGGCCAGAAGCAAAAGCTTAAGAAAAGTGAGGGATGAAAAATTCAGACTAAACACCTAGGACTTTTTCCTGACGGAGCAGCTGGCCCAGGAGGTGTGTCTAGGAGCAGGTTAGCTAGTTCTATTTATTGTTTGTACTGCGATAATGGTTTGAGCCCCCAGCTGAGATCAAGGTCCCGTGGTGCCAGGTGCTGCACAAACACAGTAAGAGACAGCCTCTTCCCCAAAGAATGTACAGTCTACATAGCCAAGACAGACGCAGAGCACAAGGAGAAACTGAGGCTCAGAGCAAGGATGTGACTTGCTCAAGATCACCCAACAGGTCAGGGGCCCGGATAGGTCCTGGAAGGATAAGAGGATAAGAGCTGAGCTGACAGATAAGAACCTGTCCCAAAATGAGGACGGGGGGTTTGATCTCAGGGTTTAGTCCAGGCTAATCTCTGTGTTCCAGGACTCACTGAAGTGAAGAAGGGATCTGAACTCTCGTCCTTCACAAGCACCAAGCTGTAACTGATGGGGTTGATGAGTTGATTATCCCACAATTGCCCACTTTTGGGTTTCTAACACCTTTCATGGAAGCATCTGGCCACTGATGAAGACAGAATACTGGGCTGGATGGGCCACAGGTTCCCCTTGTTTGGCAATTCCTACATTCTGTGATAGAGAGAGTCCGTAAAGCACAGGGACACCAGGCTCAAATGATCTCCCCATGTCTGTACAGCTAAGAGTCCATTTCCTTTGTGATCAGTTCTGGATGGACAGAACAGCATCTGTGCCCCATGGCCTTACGGGATGTTACACTCAGAGGACACACGTGAACCGTGGGCAGGGTGTTTGCAGGGGAGACGGGCATGCGGACAGCATTGGCTGCGGACAGCAAAGACCTGCTGAGATCTGCACTGCTAGCAGAGCACAGATAATTACAGCCATTAGTGTAAGGGCCCTGCCGGATGGGCTAAGCGAGGACATGCTCTCCGTAAAGGGATAAAAACAGGCTAAGCCGATATCTATGTGCTATTACTGAGCTAAGGCATTTCCAAGGGCCAGTGATTAGCATCTGCCTGCTTCTAAATGCAAAGCCTCTCACGCACCCGGAGATGGCATCATTCCCCTCACACTGAGGAGGTCCTATCACGCAGCCTTGTGCTGTGCAAGCCGAGAGGCGGCTCCTCTGTGGAGCATAAACCACCCAGCTCAGTGGAGTGCTGTCGATTTACACCAGCTGAGGATCTAGCCCTGAGCATTCGCGTGTGTGTACGTGCATCTAAAGCTATGTAGGGGAGGCCTGTGCGGCAGGGCTGGGTACCGCACTGTGGCGTTTGCTGCAGTCTGTTGCAGGGCGCTTTCCCAGCCCTTTTAACAGTGAGATGCAACCTCTGTTCAGGAAACATAGCTCTGGTGAGGGCTTTTCAAAAGCACTTCTGGGATTTAGGAACACGGGTCCTATTGAAAGTTAATGGGACTTGTTCTCCTAATTCCTTTAGGTGCTTTAGAAGATCTCCCCTCACCGCACAGCAAAGCAATGGCATTCACCAGGATCAGTGTATGCTCGACTTATTCCGAACGCATCCCTCTGGAGACCTGCTCCTTAACCCCTCAATGTCCCTCTGGGCTTTCTGGAAGTAGGGTATTCTGCATCCAGTCCGATCCAAAAGGACAAAGCAAAGCCAGAGACAGAGAGAGCTACAGGAGCAATGCTCAGTATTGCAGAGAGTCCACAGTTTGTCTGCATTGATGCCTCTGACTCAGGACTGAGGTGCATTGGCAGAGCTGTGTGTGAGCCCAGAGCTGGCCTGCATTATACCTCGCTTTGCTCATGATACTTTAATGACCCTCCCATCTTTTCAGTGCACAATCACCTGTCCTGATTGCTGATGTTCTGTTTGTTGTGGATTGTTCTCCCCAGGCTCTGGAGTCAGTGACATACCCCCAGACGGGCATGGATGTGAAGAGGAGTTTGGCACAGGAGCAGGCAGTTCCAGACAGGATGGGGTTCACGAGTCTGAAGGCTGGTATCTGATGGGCCTTTATTTGCAGCTCACCCACCCCACAACACACAGACAGTGTTGCCTAGTGGATAAATCATGGAACTGGGACTCAGGAGTTCTGGGTTGTAGTCCTTAGCCATGGCCCTGCAGAGTCACCTTGAGCAAGTCATGGCCTTGCTCCAAGACTCAGTTTCCCCATCTGTAAAATGGGGATAATGACACTGACCTTTGTAAATTGGTTTGAGATCTGTCACTGTTATTCAAAAAAATTCCACTTTGGGGAACAAAAATTCCCTCCATATGACGCAACCGATCTAAAATTGGCAATGTAGAATGACAACAGAAATGGAAAACCAAACAAAAATATTTAGCAGGCTTCTTTCCCCCTCCCCCCTCCCCCCTCCCTCCGCCCTTAAAAGCCTCTAATGAAAATATTTGGAATAAGGGATTTGAAAAAGAAAAAAAAAGTTTTTGCAAAAAATTCTCATTTTGAGAAATGGCCAAATTTCCACCACCAAAAAAAAAAAAGGTTTTGTTTGAAAGTTATAAACCAACTCTAGTTGTTTGCAATTTGCACTTCAGCTATAACTCAGAATCAGACTAGGGAATTGTGGTCTAGGTTAGTGGTTTTCAACCTTTTTATTATTTGCGGACCCCTCAAATATTTTGAATGGAGATGCAGGTCTCTTTGGAAATCTTAGACATAGTCTGCAGACCCCATGTTGAAAAACACTGGTCTAGATGAAATTACTATATGTGTGTGTATAAGTGGTTGAAAAAAAACATACTCAAAGAGTAGTTATCAATGGTTTGATAGGAGGACATATCTAGTGGGGTTCCACAGGGGTCAGTCCTAGGTCAGGTACTAGTCAATACTGTAATTTCATTAATGACTTAGATAATGGGGTGGAAAATACTCTTATAAAATGTGGGGATGATACCAATCTTGGAGGAGTTGCAAGTGCTTTGGAGGACAGGATTAGAATTGACAACAACCTAGACAAACTGGAGAATTGTTCTGAAATCAACAGGATGAAATTCAGTAAAGATAAGTGTGAAGTACTACACTTAGGAAGGAAACTCAGATGCACAACTACAAAATGGGGAATAGCTGTTTAGGTGGTAGTACGAAAGAAAAGGATGTGGGGGTTCTAGTGGATCACAAATTGAATATGAGTCTGCAACATGATGCTGTTCCAAAAAAGGCAATGTAATTCTGGCATGTATTAACAGGAGTGTCGTATATAGGACATGGGAAGTAATTATCCTCTACTTGGCACTGGTGAGGCCTCAGCTGGAGCACTGTGTCCAGCATTGGGAACCGCACTTTAAAGAAAGATGTGGACAAATTAGAGAGAGGGTCCAGAGGAGATCAGCAGAAATGACAAATGGTTAGAAAATGTGACCTCTGAGGAAAGACTGAAAGACCTGGACCCCTCCCCCCCCCCCCCCCCCCCCCCCCCCCCCCCCGCGGGCGGTCTAGATAATACTTAATCCCACCACAGAGTGAAGGGATGGGCTAGATGGTCTCTTGAGCTCCCTTCCAGCCCTATATTGCTACTATAACAATATGTGGCTAGAGAAAGACATCGCCCTGCATATAACGCTCAGCTCACTGGTCTCAATGATCTCCTAACTGTTTTATCATTTGGGATGATTACATGGTAGCAACTTCTCGTATCAGTGATATTTCCTGCATGCCCAAGCAGACACATGCATGCTGGGAAAATGTTTGCTTATGCAACATCAGTTACCCACTGGGTTTTTTCTACCCATAAGAGAACCTCAGGGATGGCACTGCCGTGATAACCTGCAGTCTGCAGCCGTTTGGTGCATTTAGGGAATCAGCCCTGTAATCTCTCTGCATCGCTGGACACAGAGATCAGTAAAAGTCTCACTCCCTTGGGTTCTGCGGTGGCTGCATATGCTGCTTTTCACTAACTCAGGGCAAGGGGACATGGCTGACCTTGTTAAATGGTTTAGTATCAGTTTCCTTTCAAGTTCCTTATTTCATGATTTGTTTCTGTGGCTAGAAATTGAAACATAGTGCCTGTTTCCAATACAGAGTCACTGCTTGTTTTCCACTAACGCTAACAGAGACGCGCCGTGACTGTTACAGGCCAACTCAGCAGCTAGAGATGTAGGAAGCTGTGCAACTTATTCTTCACTTTCCAGTTTCCATTCATCTTGGTTCATGACTGAGTCACTCCAATGCTCAGCCTGAAATCCTTTGAAACCAGTGAGCTTTACACTATTTCTACCCCAACACACAGATCAGCCCCCAGGCGTGGCCAAAGTTTGGCCCTAGGCTTGCTGAATGATTCATGAACACAGCCCAATGTGTAGCAAAAAGCCTGTTTCAATGCAAGAGTTGAGCCCAGCTCTACGCATCATGCTGAATACTGTTACCCCTTTTCAACCCGAGCAGCTAGTCAGTTGGGGCCCTGGGGACATTCCAGTTGGATATAGAAGTTAATGTCGTTTGGTATTTTCTTTGATGCAATCTTGTTTATTTACAAAGAGTGTACAAAGCCCTGTGTCTCTGAATGCAGAAGGAGCCAAGAACAAAGGAGCAGTTCCTTGGCTTACAGCCCCCAGGCCTCGTTAGTCAACACCAAGCCCAAAGCTCTCGCTCTAGCTTTTTCCAGCATCACGCTGTGCTTACAGACTCCTGCTTGGCTTTATTAAGTCGCCTTAGTCCCTCTCTCTCTGTTCTTGCCTGATCTCAGCTGCTGTGTGATCTTTCTTCCCCCACCACACCCCTACCCAAAACTATACTCAGCCAAAAGCTCCTGGGTGGGTTCACCCACACGTTTGGGTTAAGTGGGGGTTTATGCTTACAGTTATGTTAATTGAAGGGTGCGTACTCCCCTTTCAATCTCAATGGCGTTTTAACTCAACCCATAACAAGTTTCACTCAGCTCCTAACAATGGCAGTGTTCTGTGTCCTAAATCCTTTGAAACCAGTGAGCTGTACAAAATTTCCACCCCAACCCATAAATCAGCCTCCGGATTTGCCCAACATTTAGCCCCAGGCTTGCTGAATGATTCATGAACACGGCCCAATGTGTAACAAATTCCTGTTTCAAAGCAAGAGCTGTGCCCAGCTCTCCACACCATGCTGAATATATCCCATCGTGTGGGGTTTGACCAGGGAGTGTAAAGAATGAAAAACAGCCAAGCACTTGTGAGAGGCTCTCTTACCGACTGAATCTCCGTTCCCAGCAAGGATTATGGGTGAAACCCTGTCCTCACTGAAGTAAATGAGAGTTTTGTCAGTTGGGTCTGGATTTCAGTCTAGGGCCCCTACTTGGTTGTGTTTGGCCTACAGCAGTGGTTCCTTAACTGTGATCCACGGAACGCTAGGGGCGTGTGGACTGGCCTATCCCTAACGTTGGTCTCTGATTTTTCCCCTCCAGCACCAGCAGCAGACAGTGCCCCAGCGGTGACAGAAGAGCCAAACCCAACCCTGGAGACACACAAGGACTCCGCTGGCATGGACAGCAGCTATGACTTTTCGACCTCCAGCTTGGACAGCCATTGTGAACCTGACCTGGCTCTGGCCCCTGGAGACAGTCTTCCTGACAAAGGTCCCCAGTCAGAGGCTGGTGACCCTGGCTCCACAGTCTCTTTTCCATGGCCGGAGTTGCCGGAGGAATGTCCACCTCAGCCTAACACCCTGGATTTCTTCAACTCCCTCACATTCCTGGAGGAGATGAAGCAGACGGGGCAGAGGAGGAACAGTGACCACTCAAACATCCAGGAGAACGGGGTGGAGAGCTGCCCCAAGGCATCTCCCGTTAGCGAGGAGAGGAGGGCGCTGGAGTTGGAGCTGGGGAAGTGCATTGAAGACTTCAGGAAGATCAAGATCCCCGTCTGCTTCCCCAATAAGAAGCGACAGTGGCAAAGTGAACTGCTGAAAAAATACCACGTCTGAGGGGAGCGGCTGGGACTGATGCCTCCCACCAGGACTGACTGGCTTCCACAGCCATAAGAGGGACCTTCCCCTGCAGCCTGTCCATGGGATGGGCCAGCCTGCCAGGTGCTGGATGTCCTCAGCCCCCATTGATGTCCAGGTGCAGCTCAGCATCTTGCAGGCTTCAGCTGTCTTTGAAGAGGGATTTATGAGAACCTCTGACTTTAAACCAGTTATTTGACGACACTGGGACGAACTGATTTACATCCTGTCGGACTTCACTGACTTTACCCAGATCACTCAGGAGTAGTTGACAACAGGATTTGGTCCATGTATTCAAAACAAAGAGCAGTGGTTTCTCAGTCAATGGGTCATTCCAGGAATTGGTGCTCCACAGGCAGAGATTATAAACCTGCAGCCTGCTTGTTCCCAGGGCAGCCAAGAGTGAAATGTGCGTGAAAGGAGCTGTACAAATCTTCAAAGTGAAAATATTTGAAGGAGTCCGGATGGGAAGGAGGAAACTGATGTTAGTTCGAGTTGTCTGTAGGGACAAACCTATGCCCAAACAATATGGACATTCCTGCCTTTATGACAGCATGACTGTGATTGGAACTCCTGGGTTAATAAATATAGCCAATGATGAAGCCTAATTCCAGTCCCTTCCCAACTCTTTTTTCCCCCAAATGATTAGGTATTAGGGCTGAGCTATTCAAAGCTGCACAGGGGATTTAGACACATAGTTTCTGTTGAAGTGAATGGCAACTGTGCATCTAAATCCCCTAGATTCAGCTGGACTGTTCCAAATTTTTCCATCTAAAATGATTTTCAACAGAAAATTGCATTATTGACTAAACAAATGTTTTTGCAAAAAGCCTCTGCTTTCCATGGAGTTTTTTTGTATGTTTTTGGTAAAAGAACTAAATGCTTGAAAACTGAAAAGTTTTTGCTTTTTTTTTTTTCCTAAAAACTGAAATTCTTTGGTTTGGAAATTCCACCTGGGTACTTCATGGGAGTTGTCGTTGGGGTTGCCTCATGTTCTCATCCTCTGCTATGGACTGGCTCCTGTAGCAGACTACTTCTCCCATGATGTACCATGGCCATAGAAATTCCATAATATGCCACTTCCTTTCACCAGGAGAGAAGACCACAGTGCATCATTGGAGGTGTAGTCCAACAAAGGCCCCAGCCTAGAGAGGAGAAGAGGAGCAAGAAGCACCTGGACTACAAGTCCCAGGAGACACCATGGTAGCTATCCCAACTGAAATATTTCAGATTTGGACCTAAATATTTTGGTTTTGAATTTTTTGATAAGTTTAAATTTTCAATGCCTAAAATCCCAAAGTTCTGACCAGCTCTAGATTCGGCTTTGACGGGACCGTCCTGTCTGGCCTGCCTGAGCTCCTGGCTGGGGAGGCGCAGCCCAGCCCCTCCCCACTGTTCCCCTCCTCCACAGCCACGCTGCTAGTGCTCCGGCCCACTGCTCCTGCCAGGAAGCGTTGCAGTGGAGTGACTGGCTCCAGTGAGCGGGGTGGGATTGGATATGGGGCAAATGGTTTCAGGGGGCAGTCAGGAAAGAGGGAGCAGGGGGCAGTTGGATGGGGCAGAGACTCAGGGGAGGGCAGTCAGGGGAGGGAGAGTGAGGGGGTGGAGTTCTGGGGGGCAGTTGGGGCAGGAGTGTGGATATGGGTCAGGGCGATCGGGGACAGGGAGGGTTGGGTAGGGGGTGGAGTCCCAGGGATCATGGTTGGGGCAGGGGGGTCTCTGAAGGTGGCGGACAGGGTACAAGGAGCAGGGGAGGTTGGATGGGTTGGGGATTCTGAGGGGGGCAGTCAGGGACTGGGAAGTGGGAGGCGGTGGACAGGGGCGGGGGCCAGGCTCTTTGGGGAGGCACAGCCTTCCTTACTCGGCCCTTCATACCATTTTACAACCCCATGTGGCCTTCAAGCCCAAAAGTTTGCCCCACCCCTGGTCTAAAAGATCAAGCATGTCCACCCCAGAGCTGCTCTCTGACCTGGCTGAAATAGTGGTTCCCTTTTTAAATTTAAAAACAACCCAGCCCAACTCTTGGCTTTACTGAGACATTGTTGGGAGTGAGGAATTTCTTGGCTTGTCAGGAAACTTGGCGGGGGTGTGTGTGTTTAGCTGCATTCTTCTTCCTTTTATAAGCAGCCACCTTGGGTAGGAGGAGCGTGTTTACAAGAACCCGGGCGGCCAAGGCATGTGGAATGAGCCTTTGGCTATGGGCTTGTTGTAGTGGACCTGGAAGACAGCAAAAGCCTCAGTGCAGGGGAAATCACGCCACCCTGAATCCCAGTGCACGCTGTCCAGCTGCATGGAGGAGCCAGGCCCAAACACGAGAGCATAGAAATTGCCACAGGGGGTTAGACCAAGTGCATCTAGTCCAGTCCCCTGTCTCCAAAAAAAAAGGACATCACCAGCTGCTATGAGGAAGCTGCAAGAACCACCCCCCTCACCCCCTATGGATAATTATGGAATAACCTTCCTAAGGGGTGCAGTGACTTCCTCATCGCAGTTGGATGATGTCCTGAAGTAGGCAGGTTTAAATACCTTATAATTTCCTTCTGTCCCATTTATTGTTAAGGGATGTTCTCATTATCCATGTACCTGCTTAAGCCTTTTAAAAGTTCTACTTAGCACTTTGACTCAATGATATCAAGTCGCAGGGAGTTCCTTTGTTCACATATGCATGTGTAAAAAAAAATCCCTTGTCTCAAATTTGAAATATGTTGCCTTTCAGTGCTGTTGAATGCCCCTCGTTCCTGCATGCTGAATAAGGGTGGCTAGACATGTCGGGCTGAGCACAACTTCTTGCAAAACTTTCCCCAGTGATGCTCAGGTCTTTATCCTGAATGATTTCTGTACCTTTAGGTAAATCACAGAATGAGGGCAATGTAGGGCTGGAAGGGATCTCAGGAGGCAGGACCACGTAAACCTAGACCATCCCTGACTTTCTCATTCCAGATTGGTTAGCGACCGATTGGTAGCTGTCTGGAGTTGCCAGCTTCCAGATTCCAATAGCCACCTGCTTCTCCACCATCGGGGCAGCTCTCAGTCTCGTGTTCTTGTGCCACAGGGCGGGGGCGAGTTCAGCGCACAGTCCCATGAAAGTGGCTTTTCTCATCCGAAAGTTCTGCAGCCACTGCTCGTCATCCCAGACTTGTATGACGATGTGATCCCACCACTCAGTGCTTGTTTCCCGAGCCCAAAAGCAGTGTTGCACGGTGGTGAGCATGCGAATGAGAGAAGCAATTTCGTGACGTATGCATTATGCGACTCAATATCATTGGAGTCATCTTCAGTGTCACTTTGGATCTTGAGTAACTCGACTGCCAAACGTGACATGCTGGCGAGACTCATCACATGCTCCTCGGCAGTTCGGGCTCCATTCCCACAGAGTGAAAGGGAAGACAGAGCGTGCCGCACTGAAACTGTTGAAAGAGGGCGCGAAATGTGGAGGGGGATTGCTGGCATGCGAAGGGGTGCATCACGAGGCTTTGGGTGTGAAGGCTCTGGAGCTGGAAGCATGGCATCCTGTTACAATGCACTGACTCCAATCACATCATCCTCCCATGCTGAGAGTTTAACCCCAACCTGAAATGCTCCAGAAGCAAAAGAGGGCTCCCATGACCACTTTGCAATATGTCCCCTCCCACCCAAAGCATTACTCCTGACCCCACACCACAGAGCTGCTTTCCCCCTGCAGGAGATCCCAAGTTACCAATGCACCAGGTAGCAGCATTTGCAGCAAGGGAGATTTTACAAGGCTGCCTTTGAAAAGTCAAAAGCAGCTTCTTTCATTGCAACTTTCCAACAGGAGGCCAAGCAGGGCAGAGATGTATGGGGCAGACTTTTAGGGACCTTGCCTTCCCCACCCCATCAGTGACTGTATCCCCACACACAACAGCAAGACAAGTCCCATCTGCCTTTTCCTACTGTACTGGAGCATGACAGCTGCGCAGTAACACAGAACATAGTTAAACACAACTTGCTTTTAGCCCCAGATCTTGCAAGTATGTGGGTAACATCAATCATGTGAGTAGCCCTATTGAAATCAATGGAATTACACACAAGAGAAAGTATGGGATGACTCAACCACATGCTAAAGCGGGTTGCAGGATCAGGGCCTTGCTGAACAATGACATTGTGGAATACATGAATGACACTGTGGAAATTGTTTATATACCAGTAAGCTTTTAAATATAAAATGTTAACAACATCAGTGCTTAGCCCATAACTTTGTAGTGTAATGCTTCTAGGGTGACCAGATGTCCCGATTTTATAGGGACAGTCCCGATTTTGGAGTCTTTTTCTTATATAGGCTCCTATTACTCTCCACCCCCTGTCCCAATTTTTCACATTTGCTGTCTGGTCACCCTAAATGCTTCCTCCCTTTTCTTATATCCAAGAGTTTCCTTGCATCTTTTGTCCTCTTGCATAAAACCATTGGGAAAGAACTGGGGAAGCTGATGCATTATTAAACTCATCATTATCGCCTCTTCCCTGTGAAAACTGCCACTCACTGATCTGCATTTGGAAGCAATCTGACATTTTTCAAGACAACAAAATGAGACCAAAAGTCTAGCAAGGCAGGACAGTTAACGGCTTTCTGCATTTTGCTTTTCTTACAAATTCCAGCCAGGTAAAAGCTGAAGGAAGGGGGTGGTGAAGATAGGGAGGGTGATACAGGGGAGGCTGAAAATAGCTAAAATGCAATGTAATATATAAGCAAGAGTACGGAACAATTAATTATTAATGGCCTCATTAAACTCTTGGGCAAAACAATTAGAGCTAGCAAGCAATTCCTGCAGAGGAGGCACCAGACATCAAGCGATGAAAGGCCCATTTGCATTTTTTCTCAATTGATTTACATTTTTCAGCTGGGCACATCAATTCTGAGCAAAAATGGATTCACACTTTCTGGAACAATATGCAGCAAATTGCCATGAAAGCTAAGCAAGCCACTGGTCATTTAGCCACAGCATTTAGAATGTCCCCTGTCCTTGGCCACCTGTTTTCTGAAGATCTGAGCCGAGAGTAAATTCATTCTCGTGTAGAGGGACAGCATTGAGAAAGACTCATTTAAACCACTGTGGGTATGTCTACACTGCAATCTGAGTAGACATACTCACACTAACTCCACCCATGCTAGCATTGCTAAAATATAGCAGTGTAGACAAGGTGGCACAGGCTTTGGTGCAGGCTGTACAAGCATGACAGAGACTGGGTACGTTCTCGTTTTGCTAGCCCAGGCTGAAATCTGTGCCCCCTGCTAGTTTTGGCCATGCTAACACGGGTTAAGCTAACATAGGTCTATCTACCCATGATGGAATCCCCCTTCAGACTTCAGTGTAGACAGACCCTTAAATTCTTGAGAAAGAGAGTATAACCCACACACTTCCTGGGTGTGGTGTTCTTTCCCATCTAGTGGCACTGTGACCACTTAGAGAGAGAGTAGTGAGTCTGCTTTACAGCCTTGCATAACAGCCATATAGCTTTTAGCTCATGCGGTAGAGGCTCATACACTAAGATCCAGAGAGCCCAGGTTCAATCCCACCTGACGATGACCAGGATCTGTTGGTGTTAAAAGTGGAAGCTTGTCCGGGATTTCAACTGAAAAGTCTCTGAAGCTTGGGATGTGCTTCCTGCACTAGGGGAAGTATGTAACTGTTACCAGGGTGCAGTTTTCAACCTGTCTGACTCATGAAGAACAGCTCCTCTCCCCGCCCCCAGCCTCTGCTTGAACTAAAGCCGATCAGAAGAAAGACTTCCGAAAAGCAATAAAAAGGCAGTGGGAGACACCCCTAAACCCCTGGGACAAGGGTGACAGGATTCAGGAAACCCGCCTAGCCTCATTTGCTTTGAAAGTGGGATGGGGAGGCAACTCCATTAGCACACAGAATGGAGACTCCAAGGCAAAAACTGCACTGAACTCTGGGACCAGGGAAGCAGTGCATTATGGGGGATCTCTGCTCCAGATGTTAATGAACGCACACGTGCACACACTCAGCTCAGTAGTTATCAGACCAATTCTAGTAATGAATCCTTTACTGGTATCCAAAATACTGAAGCAGCCTAACTGCATTGTGAGCTCCTTCCAAGAAACACTGCCCATAGCCAGGAATGATCAGTTCCTATTGTCTAGTGTGAACAAAACAACTTGGGTATACTCCCTTGAGGCATCAGTTTACCCTTAAACAAATTTAATGTTCTCCCTTGAACCATTGTTCTTTCCCTACAAAAACCACTACCCACGCTCAAGTACATATTCCTATGCCTGTATCCAACACGTGCATCAGTTCCATTGGGACTTCATCTTCTCCTGACTGATCATGCTGGGGACTTTACCAGTCTCCAGCACACCGGACCCTCAGCTACCACATCACCTGGGAACCCTGATCGATTCAAGCTTCGCGGAGTGGTAAGCTTCGCTTGCTCTGTCTTGGTAGAGCCTTCTGACCCTGACTTGTGTGATCAGTTATAGTTTTCTCAACCTGACTTTTATAATCAAATTTCAGTTAGATTTAATATTATAACTGTTTTGTTTGTTTTATGGTTATCACTTGGCAATAAATAACTTTCATGGTTAAGCTCGTTGTTTCTCTCTCTCTCCCTCCTCAGGAGTGTTTTTTGGCTTCCTCGTTTGCTCTGCAGCAATGTTCCTTGTACTGAAGCCAAAGATCCCTGCAGCACCCAAAAATCCTGTGGGGTTTGCTCGTGCAGTGGGTTACTACCAGAACAATTGTAACGTGAAACTGGGGATAGGGACGTGCTAAACCTGGCACATATGAGGGTGGCAGCTTGGAAGTGCTGCTTGACCCAGTCTGCTGCGTCCAGGGCCGTATAAGGAGTTAGCTTGAGAGTGCTGATTAACCCGGTCCTCTCAGACGCGCTCTGTTAATGTGTGGGTGGGTGTTTGTCTTGTTCTGGGTTGAAGAACCCAGCCCTAGGGAACTAGGTCCTGCAGGATAGCTCCATTGGGAGGGGACTTGCAGAAGGGAGAAATAGAACTCCCTGTGAGAATACAAATGACACAAGTAGTACATTGATAGAATTACAGAGTAAAGCCCCCAGAGTAACCCTAATAAATAAGTGGACCCCAAAGTAATGAGCAAATCTAGTAACACCTCCTGGGAGTGGTGTTCTATCCCATCTAGTGGCACCGAGACCACTTAGAAAGTGAGCAATTAATGAGCGTGCTTAACAGCTACTTGGTTTTTAGCTCATTCACTAAGCTCCAAAGGTCCCAGGTTCGATCCCGCCTGCCGACGGGTGCGGTCTGTCGGCATTACAAAAGCACACGAGTGGACGCAAGCAAAATCGAGGGAGACAGGCAAGCTAGAGAGTGAGGTACACAGATGAAGGCGTGTGCTCTCTATCTACTCAGTGTGATAGGCTCTTCCCCTCTAGTGGTGGCTGGGCTGCATACAGAGACTCACGAGCCTGCTGCAGGTTGGCTCAGAGGTGGGTGTTAGCCCAGGCAGCAGCGGCACAGAGATTTGAAGCCAGAGGTGCTAAGCTCATTTGCCGTGACCAGGCCCAGTGTTACACTAGGTAGCGAGCTTGTTTTGAAGTCTACGCTTTTGGATGAGCTTCTGCTGCATGGTGTATCTTGGTGGTGCAGCACCTGGAGCAGTGCCAAGGTGGCTTTAAATGACCTTTGCATCCTTCTAATTCTGCTCTGCAGTCACTGCATAGAGAGGCCTCCAGAGACATCTTAAATGATGGCACCTGTGCCTAGCACTTCCAGGATCTCCACAGCATCGTATGCCGTGGACCCACCCTCCTACCTCTTATGCCAGGACTGTTCCACAGTTCCTCCACTGGCTGGATCCAATGCTTTTAAAGCCCCTTCATATTGCTCTGGCCCTTTTACTGATTGTAAAGGGACCTGGAGTGGAAATGCAACTCCCTCTCCTGCTTTTAGGCTCCTATTTTAGTCAATGGCAAGACTCCCATCACATCACTGGGGTGGGATCCATCCCTTCCAGAACAGAATTTTCCAAAGTGCTTTGCAGCTTGCATTCACAGGAAAAGCGGAGCCCCGTAGAAAACCTCCCCTGCTTGGGACTGTGCAAAGCCCTTGTCAATCTGGCTTGGTGCTTGCCAGAAAACCTACGCCAAGAACCCCTATTACAGAGCAGCACAACCTCACTCCCAGGGGCCAGTCTGGAAATCACACCAGGGAAGCCCCCTGGCTGATTGAGGCTGGCAGCCTCTTCTTTCCTCCTCCTCCTCCTCCTCTCAATGGCACAAAAGACCAAATCAAGAGCTGTTTGCTGGGCTTGCATGTGCTATGGGGAGCAGCAACAAGGACTAGCATGGGGGGAGGAAGGGGTTTTATTAACAAGCAGGTGCCATCTAGATCTCTCTGTCATGCCGTGCTCCTTACCAAGTGTGCTGATGTCTTTGGTCTGCAACCCAGATCTCTTCCTGTTCCTCTGGCTGCAAACTCTTAACACCCCAAATCCCAGCAGCTGCTGAAGCAGAAGTAAAGGATTTACAGCAGCTGTGGTGCTTTGCTGATGCCTGCTGGAGGCACACTATCAGAGCTGTGTGCATAGAGGGGCTGCAGGTCAGGAAGCATCAAGGTACATTGATATAGCTCTGTGGGTGTGGCCGGCCAGCCTAGAACTGGAATAGCAGCAGGGCTGGGGATCAGCATTTGGGTTCATTGGCAGAGCTGTGTGTTTGTGGGGGGAGCCTAGGACTGGGGGCAGGGGGCCAGGATGGGATCAAGGTGCACTGACCAAGCTATTTGCATGTATGCGGAGCCTAAGACAAGCCTAGCAGAGGGCTTGTGGATCGGTGCTGAGGCACATCAGCAGAATGGTGTGATGCTGCCTTGATCAATCAGCACCTGCTTACCACACTGCTGGCTCAAGCCAGCCCTACCTGGCCCTGCATTCACTGAGCATCACATTCACCCAGCCATGTGTTTAAAGAGTCCCTCTGGGCCAGACTATCCGTAGCTGGGCTGCTGACCCCTTCTGAGAGGGACACAGTGAGCCCAGGGAAAGAATCCACGCCCTTGCCACAGTGAAGGGAAACACAGCTGCTCCAAACCACTCCTCTCTGGGGACCTACAAGGGCAGGGGATACTTGTCTCTGATGAGGAAGCACTTCTTTGCAATGCTGATACCACCTCCTTGGATGGTATTTCTAGGGTGGGGCCAAGAAGGGGTGAAGAGGCAGACACCAGTGACTAAGACCTGGTCTACACTGGAGGTGGCGGGGTTGACCTAAGACATGCAACTTCAGCTACGCAAATAGCATAGCTGAAGTTGATGGGGAGCGTGCTCGGGGACTGATTTATCGCATCTAAACTAGACACGATAAATCAATCCCAATACATCGATCACTATCTGGCGGGTAGCGTAGATGTACCTCTAAGATCAGCCCATTGCACTGAACAAGAGGCTTCCAACAGGATCTGTGCCCCTCCTTCCACCTCCATCCTCTGTATGTTCCTCCCTGCTCCTCCTCTCTGCCTCCCCTAATTAATTTCATTTCAGTACCTAGACAGAAATAACCCAGCAGCTGAACTGCTTGGGTACCTCAGAGGGGGGCTTCTGTGAGGAAAGAAGGATATCCCCCCTCCCCCACCCACTTCCTTCCCCTCACATCTTATCCTCCCACCACCGCGTCCCAAGTTGTGATCATGGTCTTCCAGCTATCGAAGGCAGGATCGGGCTTCTTTCAAGCACTCCTCACAATGAGTCATGAAGCTACCTTGCGGGCTCCCCTCTGTCAGGACAAAGGGGCATCTCACAGCCAGGCCTCCCTCTAGGTTTTCTTGTGGCCTGATATCTGAGCTTGGTCTCAGGTACCCCGGGGACCTCCGAGCAGGTGGCATTGAGGAGGAGGAGTGGGCAAACTGGGCTGGCTAGAATTAGAACCAGCCTGAACTTGCCCCCACTCTCACAGGTTTGGGGGAACTTGGTGACAAGAGAAGCAATGGATCACTGTGTTGAGATCGGAGAGGGAGCTGGTTACAGTAGGGAAGGGATCCTGCAGCATTTTCAGTCTCCTGTATCACTGATTTTTTTCTGTGCCCCTCATTTGGCATCTTTGTCACACATCGCACCCCATGTGTGCGTCTGGGCAAGTGGAGGTCTATGCCAATCAGTGCCAGCTGGCCAGTAGCAGTGGGCTGAGATGCCTTGGCTGACAGCCTGGGCCACGGAGCAGGCAGTAGGTAGACGAGACCTTTGATCACTGTGGCTGGGGCTGTCAAAGGAGCCTAAGGGTGTTAGGTGTCTGTGACTTCCACAGGCTTTGCATCAGGTTCACTGGCTATCACTGGAAGGTGGGTCTCTACAAGTGTAGAGCTCCCTTCCCCTCTACAAAGCCAGGCTGGGCACTGTGAGCAAGACATAAAAGGCTTTGTATCCTGTCATGAATTCCCAGAGCCGTCTATTTCCCTGCAAGATTTAAGGCCTGATCTGAAGCCCATAGAAGTCAATGGAAAGGCTCCTATAGGGTTTGAACTAACATCTCATTGCTTTATCCATAATTCATTGGGCCCCAAAGCCCATGGGAATTAAGCGCCTCAATATCTTTGAGGATCTGGAAGCCCAGGAGCTTGGGCCCCGGATCTGACTTCTGGCCGCGTTCAGCGGTGCTCCAATCCAGACCTTTGGGGCAGGCCCATCTCTAATTACACAGCTTCTGTGTCTGCAGCCTGCAACTCCTCACAGTCCAATCCCCTGGCTGTAAAAGGAATGGCAATGCCATGCTGGCTGCAGGGTGCTCAGCGGGACGGTGAACATTCCTCCTGTTCCAGCTGGTAGCATTTAAACAGTGGACTGGCAATTAAAAGCATATTCAAATATAGGCCACGGTGTCTGCAGGGAAATATGATTTATTTATGTTGCAGGGAGATAGATGGGAGGGAGGGATCCCTTCTGCATCTTTACAATCTTGTGCTAGGCCTCCTGGGAGAGCTGCCCTTAAAGGGACATTGACGCATGCGCTGCTTTGATGCAGGGGGAGGCAGGAGATTTTGAAGCGTGTCTGCTCTTGGGAGGTTTTTTGGCTGCAGCTTTGGATAAGACATCTGAAGTCCCACCCAGGAGCAGGGGGGTCACATCCTCCTCCCAGCATTCCTGGAGCACTGGGGGCAAACCAGCTGTGTTCACCAGCTCCCTTCCCCTTGTCCTGAGCTGAGCACTGGTGTCTTCTGAGGGGGATTCAGACTTCCTGGGGACAGGGAAAATGGTGTTGAGCTTTTCTGTGGGTTGGTGCAGAGGATGTTTAGAGAAAGGCTGGCAACCAAGAGCTTTCTCCTGCGGTGTCCACTTCCAAAGAGCGGATCCAGACTCATTCAGAAGTCTGGGCAGCTCAGGCTTTAGATTTCCTAGGATGGAGCATAGATGCAGCCAGAAGAAAACAAACTTCCCCATGGAAATTGCTCCTCATTAATTACCCCAGCCAGGAAGCAGAATGACACACCCAAAATGTGCCAGGCAGGATTCAGATTCCCTCTGGGGTTTGGATGCTGGATGTTGAAACCAGGATGTGTCCTGAGGGCTGGAGATGGCCAGGGTCTGCCAGAGGCCAGATACTCCAGGGGAACCAGCCTGGGGGCCCAGTGCTCTGTACCAGAGCAAGAAAAAATGCAAGGAATAGAGCCAAGAGGGCAGGCTGAGGAGAAACATCCAGAGGGAGAAGTGTCTTTTTGTCTGTTGGGATTTGTTAGCTGGGCTTTTGCTAAGTTTGTTTGAGAGTTGGCTGGAGAGCCAAGCCACATCTCCAGCACTGAGACAAATTACAGAAAAGGAAACTGAGGCAGAGAATGCTGGCGTAACCCATGCCTGCTTGGAGTGGCACTCTGTCCCTCTCTAGTGAGCAGAAGAAGTTACTAGGGGCTGACCACAGTTGATGACAGCTACCTCCTTCTCTCTGGCATTGTGATCCTAACTTCTACTCCGTCTCCTCTACTGATTTGTGACACCCATAGACAGGCCCATTTGTAAAGGCTATGCATGCTGTTAGAAACTATGCCGCTACCACATGGTATGTCACTCAATTACCATTTGATCTTGTAACATAAGGCTTCTCATTACTTTTATCCTGAGTGACATGATATTTGGCATTTTTCTCCAAGCACCAACTGCTGGAGTCATGTTGTTTATTGAGAATCTCAGGTTCCATTGTTTAAAAAAAGTTTCTAGCCTTCATAGTTGCACAAAAAAGCTAAAAAAAATAACCCTAGTGTGTGACCTAAAGATTGAAAAATTGGCTGGCAAAAGAACCCCTAATATGTTATTAAGAAAACCCCTCGTGATTTTTCAGCTAATCTCGTGATGGGCAGGGGGGGCTTATTCATACTTTTTGAGCATTTGGGGTTGGTGACCCTATGCATTGCTTAACTGTCTTGCCATTGCAATCCTGCTGGAGAACATGAGGTGTGGAAAATGTCAACACCCTTCCAGAGCTCGGCCGAGCTCTCATTCCCCTCCATTGCGTCCTACTCAAATGATTTAATTAGGGATTGGCCCTGCTTTGAGCAGGGTGTTGGACTAGACGATCTCCTGAGGTCCCTTCCAACCTTGATATTCTATGATGGCTGTCATCTCCCATTCCCTAGAGACAACACCTTCCTCCGCCCCAATGTGTCTTCTTGCTGCCCATTGGTTTTATAAGGACATTTAACTTCCCTTCCTTCTAGCAACAGTCCAGTTCCTAAATGAAGGAATGATGAGGCCAGAGGCTGGGTGGTAAGTTGTGAATTGTCTCTGAGAGAATCAGAAAGCTCTTACCGCTATTAGTAGGCAAGTTAATGTTATGAAAGTTAGTGTTATGAGAGTCTCTACGTATGGAGCAGGCCCCTACTGTGCTAGGCAGTGTACACACAGAACAAAAAGATGGTCCCTTCCCCACAAATCTTACAAGCTTAATTCCTATCAAGAAACGAAATATTGCTCCTGTTTTTTTATTCATCATCATCATGGCAAATGCCAAAGGGTCTTAGCGCCCTCCCTCAAGTGGGGATCTCTAGCTGAGTCCCTAATGTGGTCTGGTGATTATTTTGTTTGTGTCCATCACTGGTGACCTGACTGCAGCACCGAAGCTTTATGGAGACTAAGTGATCGCTGGCCATGTAACTGCATTCCTTGGAAAACATGCTGCATAATACATGGGTCTTCCATCCCTATGTGTACCAAGAAAGCAACCAAAACCAAACCAATGTTGATGGAAGAGGTTGCTGGGTTCAGCTATGAATATCCGCATTGCTGATCTTGACTTTTCACTACATTCTAGGAACAGACAGACACTAAAACCTGAAATATATATGCTCATTCCACATCCATTATTCAGCTATAGCAGGGGTAGGCAACCTATGGCATGGGTTCCAAAGGCGGCACGTGAGCTGATTTTCAGTGGCACTCACACTGCCTGGGTTCTCGTCACTGGTTTGGGGGTCTCTGCATTTTAATTTAATTTTAAATGAAGCTTCTTAAACATTTTAAAAACCTTATTTACTTTACATACAACAATAGTTTAGTTCTATATTATAGACTTCTAGAAAGAGACCTTTTAAAAACATTAAAATGTGTTACTGGTATGCGGAAACTTAAATTAGAATGAATAAATGAAGACTCGGCACCCCACTTCTGAAAGGTTGCTGACCCTTGAGCTATAGGATAGCTAGACATAACTGGCCAAATTACGTGTTCTTTAGAATCTGTGTATTTCAGGGTTTGTCCTTTTCTCTGTAAAGTGATCGTTTGTGGGTTATTGGAGCAGCCCCAGGAATTCCTTTTGGGACACGTGAAATGTCCCAGATTTTCATTTTGTCTATCCAAATTTTGGGGTTTTGTTATGTATATTCAAGGTTGTACAGATACACCAAGTAGAACTTTTTCTGCATTTTCCAGGAGCAAGCAGCTCAGTGGATCAAAGAGTTCAGAGTGGGGAATAGGGAGTGCAGACTGTCAGTGTTGGGGTTTTTTTTTGTTTTTTTATCAGAATGGATGTTAATGACAATGGTTCAATGATCAACTCATTCAGATGCTAAGTTCCTTGGCGCGGGGGGGGGTGGGGGAGGAATCCCCACATCTGAGAGACACATATGTGTTACTGCTGAGAGAGGATCTGGTGGTGGTGACAACAGGATTTTTTAAAAGTATGCCTGTATCTTTTGAATGAGTTTTCCATGTCCCTAAAAATATATTGCCTAGTGGTTAGAGCACTGGACTCTGGAGACCTGGCGTGTGATCCTGGGCAAGTCTTCAGAAATCCTAACACGTGTGCCTAGCAGAAGGATAATGTGTGGAACACAGTAAATGTAAAGGGGTGTAGGAGAAAAGGATTGGGCTATATCTATGAAGCCCAAGCACTGGAGGAACATGAGGAATGTGCCTCAGTTTCCCTACCTGTAAAACTGGGATGCTGAAAAGCACTTTGAGACTGACTGATGACAAGAGCTGCGTGAGAGCGGGGTGTTACTGAAATGATAATAATCTCCCCTCTGCTTTCTGCCTAGAGTCTGGATCCATTAGGATCCTTAAAAGGATGGCGTGAGATACATTAAGCAGCCGTGGACGGGATGAATGTTACACCCGCTGAGCTGAACAAACAGTGCTTCCACCAGTCAGACGCTAGCTGTTCCCTGAGTCTATCTGAATGCCACAGGGCAACAATGGTATAACGAGCAACGGTCCCGCTCTGGCACCAATGTCCAGCAGATACCACGAGTACGGCAGTTGCGTGGGGCCAGAGGAATGGAGGCCACTGGCATAGAACAGTGTCCTGCTGTGAAATAAACAGCTGTCTCGCCTCAGTATTTGTTTTCCATGAACGCCTCCCTTTTGAGCGGGCACTTGCGTAGCAGCAGGAAACCATTAATTACCCTGCCACATTGACATGGCTTAACTGAATACCATTATCCCTTAATTAATTAAATGCCAATTAATCAGCGAGACCATTGTATGACATGTAACAAATGCCGTCAGCTACTTCAGACCAAATAACTGGACACCCAGTACACACGTTCCTAATAACAAATCTCAACAAGTGTCTGCCGAGGAGGCGAAATTCTCACCCTTGGGTGAGTCTCCCTCAGCCAGCCCATCCGCGCCGCCTGGCCCGCACTGCCTGGGGCTCCGGTGGCAATTTAAAAGGGTCCGGGGCTCTGGGCACTGCAGGTAGTGGCGGCTGGGAGCCCCAGGCCCTTTTAAATCGCCAGCCCCATGGTAGCTGCCCCTTTTGCCTTCCCCCATTGGCAGCTCGGGAAGGGCAAAAGGGGCAGCAACATTAAAGCACTGCTGTGGTAGCACTTTGACATCAGCTGTGTATGGGCCAGTAGTGGCTTCTTAGCAGTACGCCATACCTGCCCGTACTGGCCCACTTTCACCCTTGCCTTCAGGTGCCTTGGCCATCCTGCTTTCTAGCCGGTCCCCGGCACAGGGGCGTTGCCGCAGTTTCGGCAGCTGGCAGATGAGGGCCAGGCACGTTGCATGCGGAGTGGGACCCGCAGGCTGACTGGGCAGTGGCGCACTCCGAGATGTGACCTGAGCAGCCAGTAGTAAAGACTGCCAAGGGTATACACAGGCCAAAAACCCTGCAGGTCACATCTCTTGACTGGCAACCCGCCAGGCAGTAGAAATCTTCCCAGGCTGGCCAAAAAAAACCCTGCTATCAGACCTGACCACTGGAACCTACTGCGCCTGGTCCTTCTGCAGCTGCACAATGCTAGAGAAGCTGCAAGCCGCCTCACCCCACACACACCTTCTGCAGCCTGCCGAAGAACCAGGCTGATTCCTAGTCCCTCTGCTCTGGGACGCAAAGGATCTGCTTTCTGCCTGCTCTTCTGCACCAACCCAGACAGGGGGTGAATGACACCCCCGGCCATAATCACCAGCCAGTGCAACTGATTGACCAGCTGGGAACAGAAAGATGCACTATCCCTATAAAATCAGGACATCTGGTCACCCTAGTACAGTGCCTAGCACTATGGCCTCTCTGTGCTCCGGTAATACGAGTCATTAATAATAATGATGAATGTTATTTATTTGGATTGCGGTAGGACCTGACAACCACTCCCTCCCCCACACTAGGACCCCATCGTGCCAGGTGCTGCACAGACCCAATGTAACCCGCACACCCCACTCGCCTGGGAGAACAGACTCTCTGCTGCTCGGTGTCCTCTTCCGCCCAGCCATGAAGGAGTTAAACCTTCTCGCTCCTCCGAACAATCTACCAGCCAAGTGTGGATAATAGCCTTTCTCAAAGTAGCATTTAATGGCCATAAGGGGGGATTTTAAATGGATTGTATTTTTATTTTAAACTAGCAGCACAACTAGAAGTGGATACAAAAGGCGGAGGAGTTGCGGGGGGACCATGGATGGCTCAAGACCTATGTTAATGCAAAAAGAAGAGGCCGAAATAATTAGCCTTCCAGCCAGAGCCTCCTGGATAAATATCTCTATTTTTAAAGGTTATGATGAGCTCCTCCTAATCTCCCCGAGCTGCCTGTGTTCTCCCCGTCCATCAGCCTCCCTCCCACTCCTGCTCTATCTAGGAAGGATATCTCAGCTGCGGTATTGCTTATGAACTCGCTCTCCTCCTCTTTCCCCAGGCATCCATAATCCATTTCAGTGAAAGATGTTGCAGGCAAGGAGATCTGCCCATCTTAATCAAGAGCGGGTTGGGGTCGCGTACGGGGAGCTATTTCTTGCTTTTAGCATTTTAACCTTCTCAGAGAGTTTTCCAGGGAGTTGAATCCGGCCTGCAGTAGCAAAGGACTTGCAAAAGAGGGAAATGCAGCAGGCAGAGGCTAGTCCAGGTGAGCCCTGAGCAGGGGCAATGAGGTCTGGACCACTCTGCCTTTTCCTCCATCTTGTTCCCTTTTAAAAAATGTCTGAATGAACCTGATTGCTCTGGAAAAGGGAGTGTCCAAGGCTGAGGTTTTCCAAGGCGCCTAAGGGATTTAGGAAGAAAACTCCCCCACTTTCAGTGGGAGCTGTGTGTTTAAATCAGCCAGCCAGCTTTGCAAATCTCAGCCAGAAAGGGCAGGGATTGCAGCCTGGCCTGTTGCTCAAACAAGCTCCCTCATGCCCCCCACAGGTCCGCTAACATCCCTCAGGTGTGACCTGCCCCAGCACCCCGTGCTCTTCAGCACAGTCCTGACCTGCCCCCTCAACCTCCCCTTCTAGTCCAGACTTGAGTCTATGATTTGCAGCTCCTCCCTTGTTCTCCTTCTGGGCTCCCCCATCTGAGTTCTTTGCCAATGCCCTTAGTCTGGCTTGCAGCCCCCTCCCATGCCACGCCTGGGTTCTCCCCCCAGAGTCCTGCCAACCCCCTTCCATCCTGATCTGTACTTCCCCTCACTCTGCTCATCATCCTCTTTAAATAGGTGCTCATGTAATGCCGACAGACCTGGTCAGCGGGAGGCAGAATCAAACCTGGGACCTCAGGGTCTGAGCCACTACTGCATGAGCTAAAAGTCACATGGCCCTTAGCTGTGGGTGTAGCAGGTTTATTAAGCGCAAAGTGGTCTAGATGCCACCAGAGGGGTCAGAGCACCACACCTAGGAGGTGTGGTGGTTACACTCATGCTCTTTGCTTAACCTCTTTGAGTGTATTCAAGATTGAACAGTCATTTTTTCTGGCCTGGCCAACTGTCCACGAAGCCCCTCACTCAATGAGAATGTAGATTGGGCTCGTTCATAGCCGAGGTGACAGTCATGACCAAAAGCATGAGGGTATTCTACAGCAATAGCCTCAAATTTTGCCATCTGACTACTGTAAGCCACTCTCGTATGGCGTATTCCTGCAGAATACTGCAGTAGGGTTTTTAGAAGGGGGAGTAGAGACAGTAGATCTGCTACGGCACCAGTATCGCAAAGCCCATTTGTTTAATGTTAAGAATGCGCTCAAGTGTTCTGCAGAATATGGACAGATTTAAGCAAATTAAACATGTGCTTTGAGTCAAGGACTAAATCAGCAAGCCCCTCTGCTTTATCGCCCCTCCCAACTACCATGTCAAACTCACTCATTATATATTATCCACCTGCAATGCATGACACAGGTCACTCCCTTCTAGGCAGACATATTTCAGGGAGATGCATGAAATATTTAGGGATCAGAACCAGGCAGAACAATTCATATCATTGCAAAAAATGGAGCATCTGATTTAAATAGCTCATTGTACAGCAGGCAAAGAAAAGACAAAGCCGCACCCCTGCTTGGCTGAATGGTAGACATTGATTTAATTGATATAATGATGTTCTGTGAAAGGAACGCTGCAGCCTGATTTATTTCAGAGAAATGCATTGTTCCCCCCATGCAATTAAAATGGATCTAGCTATATTGTAGGCACCAGGAGAAGTAAAACTAGGAAGTGTGGGGGAACTTCACATGAACTTTAAATAAGCCTGAAAACTAGGAAGATCCTCATGGTAAGAGGAGAAACAGATTTCTCTCAGTGAGGGGTTGAAAATGGGCAGTTTAAAAGGAAGCACTGACTGGCAAAAATATGCTCTGGTCTGATATTGTTGTATAAAAGCTAAATGGAATGTAAGAATGAATTAAATTTAATAAATACCATAGAATAGAAATAAATGTACAAAGAACTCTGATCCCCCACAGCAGAACAAAAACATCAGGGAGAGTGATAATTGGAATGCTTGTGCTTGTGAACATAATATGCAAGGTCAAATTAATTGTACTAGTACTGCCCGAAACAGAAAGTCTGTTTTGCGAAAGAGATAAAAGAGTGACACTATAAAATAATTATATGTAAAAACTGCTATCCCTGTTACGCTATGTTGTTTGTTTCTGCTACTGTATGATAGACGGGCCAAACAGATTATTGTGATCTGCTATGCCCTGAAAGTAGGTATGTTAAAGAAAAAATTCCAAAAAGAGTAGAGATGGTGAAATGTATGTTAAGTTAATCAGTTAGAGGAATGTATGTGAATGTATGTATGGTTTAGATAATGAAGCAAAGAGGTTACAAGAACCAGCCCAACTACTGTTTCAACGTTGCTGGACCGAAGAATGCGCAGTATGAAGATAACCGAATGACCCCAAAGGACAGGCCTGCATCTCCACAACCATCACCAGGTGATGAGGCTGAAGAACTAAGAACAAAATAAAGGACGTACCCCACAGTCATCATGAAGGTGCCATCTGCTGATTGATTATCACTTCGAGTGTTGCAACGGCATGACAGGGCATTTTCCATAGACTTGAACGGGGACAGTTTACTATAAAAACCCAGCTCAAGTGGTGAGAAACTGAGTCTGGTTCTGCTACCATCCATTCTCCAGGGGCATCCATTGCTCAGTGGACGAGGCTCGGCCCCTACCCTTGTGAACAAGCTACCTGGCCAGTAGCTTGCCACAAGCAATGTTTAGGCTGGTAACTATAACAACTTTGCAGTTTCCCTGTTGTGCTGCTGTCAGTGCTGAGGTATGAATAGCGCTGATGTTACCCACACAGTACTCTAGGGGTTGCCATTGGGCCAGCCCGCTAGTTCATCCCTTAGCCTTACAGTGTGTGAGCTAGTGGTGACCCCACACTCATTTGCCCGAGTGGCTGTTGTGAGCTAACTCCCTTGCCTTGTAAAGGGTTTGCTGCTTGCTATAAAATGGCGTTGAACATTTGGGTGGATTAGCCATGATCCCCCACGAATGAACGGGTCTGGTTTAGATGATAATTCCCACCACAAGGATGAATGTGGTACCTATTTCTGTCAGGACAAAAAAGTCAAGGGAGAAAATGTGTTGACTGCAAATGATAACCTCTTTTCTTCCCATCAGCTGATGATAAATCTGTCTCAACTGGCTTTATGCGAAAAACCAGACATTTGGCCCTGGCTGATCTGCACACGGAATATAAAACATCAGGTGCTTGCTATGCCATTCGGCTCCATCTGAGTACTGGGGAGTTGGCCATTGTATCACCACCACAGGGTTCACTTACATTCAGAAGAGACCACCTTGCATTGCAAGCACAGTCTGTGAGTTAGCTCCCCAAAACTGGGGACTCAGCATCACATTAGCAGTGGCCACCAAGTCAGGCAGCCAAGCCATATAGTTAACCAAGAGGCCTCAAAAAGGCTTAAGAAGGAAGCATGATGGTTCCAACAAGACATCGGATGCCAGGTTTAGCTTGTCTTCCTTGGGAAATCCAGCCATAGGCTTCTTTCTGCCTCTTCAGTCGTGATATTGGATCCAGTTCCAAGAAAATCAGTCCAATTTTGGAGCTGGAGCTGGTCCCTATGCCACGCTCCCTACTTTGGTGCCTGAGTGCCCCTGAGTGTATTGTATACTTCTGTGTTTGCTGTAGCTTCATCTCTGACGGTAACTCCTCCATCACTGCGATCCTGCCCTGCCGAGCCATTGCGTGTGACAATGACCCCAGTCCTACAAGGTGCTGAATGTCTCTCTGAGAAAACCCCCAGCCGTAAGGGGCAAACCCATGTTCTTGGGGGCTGGGGAGATCCACCTGGGGGTAGAAAATCCTTCAGCCTTAACATTCCCCTCTGTGGAGAGAAGGAGTGCCTAGTCCAGGCCACCTTGGCCCTCTAACTCCTTTTGCCTGCCGGGTTTGGGCAGCTCCGTGCCCCACCTCCGCATTCCACCAGCTCTGTGCCACCCGGTAACCTTCTGCAAACGAGTGCTGGTCCCCAGCAGCCAGTAAATTAGCTCTGCAGACCCCAGGACACACCGCGCTAATGTCCCTGGTGTGCTGCAGAGGCTGGACCTGGGGTCCTAGTGTTTTGGACCATTGCCATAAAGCACGGTAGGGCTGTGCAGTGGAGGAGTGCTTGGAAAAGGTCAAGTTAGTGGGAGCTGAGGGTGGAAGGATCGAACCCCAAACAGGGCAGTGGGGGGCACATTAAAAGCCTGCAGAGAAAAAAGAGTGAGCACAGAATGGAGCGTTCGTTCCTTTCCCAGGTACAGAGTTTCTTGTCTGTTGCTTCTGCAGGCAGCCTTTCCGACGTCGGTAGCTCATGGTAATAAACAGAGAGGCCCCAGCAGGTGCATGGGGGTGTGAGGACTGAGGTAAATACAGCTTCTAGAATGATGGATGCACCTCATAAGAGGGAGCGTCACGACGTATGTTCATCTCCATCTCCCGCCTCCTGCTTGGCAAGAACTAAACAATTTAGCTCCCATTATATTAACACCCAGAGGGAATTTGCCTACATAAGGAAAATGTATTATGGCCTGAAACTAACCCGCCATTACTTACAGGCAGACCTGATCTTAGCACTGCAGGAAAATTAAGCTTCTCTTCTGTTTGTTTAATGCTCTTTCCATACTCACTTGTTATGGATAAACAGCTCTGATCTCTCAGGGGCCCGCCCCAGCAGCACAGTGTTTTGATCTGCTTCCCCAGCATGTTTTATTCCAGTTTCTCTTTATATATAACCTGTATATACCTATACCCTGCATGACATGCAGCGGCAGTGAAATTTAATGAGGAGGTGCTCACTGTGGCTTCTAAGTGCAACATCAATGCATCATCCCAAATGTTGCCCACAGGAGGGCTAAAATGCCAGCTTCCCAGTTTGCCAGGAGCCTGAGGGCCACAGCTAATGTGCATAAAATAGACAATTGCAACCACCATCAAGCGTAATATGGACAGGCTGCCTGCAGATGTCATGCTGCTAGGTCATTGTGATATTGCATTGAAGCCCAAGGTCCTGGAGTCAAGTGATTACATAAAAACTTCGGTGTTCTTGTTTTTTAAAAGTGAATTTCTAGCTCTTTTGGGTGCTGAGAAAATCTTAAACATATGACCCACAGGTGACCTAAAGGCTCAGAAACAAGAAAGCAAATCTTGTGGCTTTTGAGCTTTGACTCATCATTTTGAATGTTTAGGGCTGGCAATAATGTAGCTAGTAAAGGATTCTGGACATGATCCTTTGTTACTCCTTTATGCTGCTGGAGGTGCACAACAGCTGCAAACAGTGCAAATCTGGTGTAAATTAGAGAAGCCTAGGCACTTGACTAATTTATGCTGGGGGCTAGCTCCAGCTTGGACTACAGTTATGGGGAACACCCAAGTGGGTAAAACCACCTGTGATGCACTCCATTCTCCTTTCCCATGTCAGCCATAGAACAGCCAGAAGAGACAATCAAGCCCTGTGTTCTTTGATTAGCACATTTTACCTGCTGGAAAGTTCCATGTGCTCTGATAAGTTGCTATGTGTGTTAATAATAACAGTAATTAAATGTATTAGGGTTGGAAGGAGAAAAACTCATATGTCAGGGAAAGAGCAGTTAAGGTTGCTCACATAACCTTAACTCTGCCCTTACTGTGTATGCATAATAATGAATTAATTAATTTCTTACATGACCATATAGTATTTCCCCCCCATTTTTGAGTGCCTTGCATAGATGCTACTCAGGGAATGAAGCAAATGGCTAATTTTTCTTTTCGTCCTCAGTATTTACTGCATGATCAAATCTTAGGGCTTGTCTCCACTTACTTGGGGATCGATGCGCAGCGATTGATCCACTAGGGATTGTTTTAGCAGGCCTTGGACCCACTAAATCGACCGCCGATCGCTCTCCCATCAACTCTGGTACTCCACCAGAATGAAAAGCATAAGGTAAGTTGACAGGAGAGTTTCTCCCATCAACCCAGCACTGTAGACGCTGCAATAAGTCGACCTAAGGTACGTCAACTCCTGCTATATGTTATTCACGTTATCATCCAATCTCAGCAGAATCCAGATCTCTGTACTGTGCCAGACATGATTAACGAGGCAGGAGCCCTGGCCTCATTCCACTAGCACCTTTCTATGTTATATGGAAGAAGGCAGGACTCATCGCAACTTATTATAGCAAAACCAGTACCGGTGGACATTCCAACACACCAAAAACTACACTCTGCATTCGCTGGAGAGTCAGCAAGCAGAACACAGAGCACTGGGTGATATGTTCATGACAACCTGTGTTATTGTTGAGCAGATGGGCTGCTGTGCTTTGTACCCTTTGGAACTTTTTTAGGCTGTTTGGCTTCATTCCCAGATATAATAAATGGTAATAGCTGTGCCTGGAGAACTTAAATTGGTAGATCCCCTGTGGGCAGATCTTTATGTGATAGATTGGGCTTCAGGCTTCTGGTCAGGCTTCTGGTCGGGTGTCAGCTCTCTATGTATTGTTATCAAGCTGAACGCTCCATTTTGAACATGGGTTGCCCACCACTCCTCTGGAGAGTTAATCTGTTAACCAGAAACATCCACAAGGTTGGAGCTCCAGGAAAGGGTGTGCTTAAGATATGGGGAAGTCTTGGGGGGAGGGATTAGCCCATGCCCAGGAAACGTGCCAGAGAGGCCAAAGGGAGAGATGGTGCTGGAGCCTGCTCACACCAAAGGAAGCTTAAATCACAAGGGTCTGATGACTTGGGACCCCACACAGCGGCCTGGGAAGCGTCCAGCTGAGGGAGTTTATCGAGAGCTGTGTTTTTCACACAGGTGTTTCTGAGTCTGTTTACACTGCAACATAAGCCCAGGGTTAATAGAACTTGAGTAGCAGACCCTGGGTTGATTAACCTAGAGCTTGAGTGTCTACACTCATTTGTGACTCCAGGTTAAGAATTGTTGAACCCTGTGTCCCCCCAGAATGGGGCTCCAGTGTCTCCACTGCATTATGCAGGCCTGAATCCAACTACCCAGATCACAGACTTCCTAGTATCCTCCCAAAATGTGGCCACTCTAGCCCTTTGGTCATGGTGCAGTGTGGGAAGACTGGACTGTCCACCAAATCGGACTGTCTAGAGAACAAAGAAAGTTAGCCTGTGGGATTGTGGGATATTTTTGGCAGACTCCCGGAGCATGAGCCCAGTCAGATTGCATCTATACTTCAAAGCCATAGGGCTCAACGCCTAGATCCCAGCTGGACTCAAGTTCGGACCCTCTATCCCTATGGGGTCCTGACACCTTGGGTCTGAGCCCTGGTTGGTGCAATTTGTGTGTAGATAAAAGGAGGATTAGGTTTGAACCTGAGTTTGAACCCTGGGTTTACACTGCACTGTACACATACCCTAAAAGTACTGAGAGGTTTAAAAAGTCTCTGTAGCTTAAGAGGTTTCATGGATGTAACCGAGGGCAAATTTTGACCCTAGTTATGTTAGCTTTTCTGGCTAATGCCATGTAATTTCACAGGAATTATGTACTGGCAGTAGACCAGAGGCAAATTACAATGTGTAGGTGCAATGTAACTCACTTGCAGTTTAGAAGACAGAAATAGCTATGTACAGTAGCTGCTGTGTAATTAAAAAGATCTTACTGTGTAGATAACCTGCGGTGAGATGGTTTTTACTGTGTAATTAGATGGTCATCAGAAGAGCTGGCTGAAAAATTTCCATGGGAAAAAGCAGCTTGGTTGAAATCATAATATTTCATAAGGAGCTGATTTATTTAAGGAGCTGACTGAGCCATCAGAAATTATCTTTGAAAACTCATGGAAGATGGGAGAGATTCCAGAGGACTGGAAGAGGGAAAATGTAGTGCCAATCTATGAAAAGGGGAGTAAGGATAACCTAGCAATTACAGACCAGTCACCTTAATTCTCTGAAAGATAAAGAAGCAAATAACCAAGCAATCAATTTTTAAACACCTAGAAGATATTTACGTGATAAGTAACAGTCAGCATGGATTTGTCAATAACAAATCGTGTCAAACCAACCTAACATCTTTCTTTGACAGGGTAACAAGCCTTGTGGATGGGGGCAAGCGGTAGATGTGGTATATTTTGGCTTTAGTAAGACTTTTGATACTGTCTTGCATGACTGTCTCATAGACAAACTAGGGGACTATAGCCTAGATGGAACTACTATAATGTATAACTGGTTGGAAAACCATTCCCAGAGAGTAGTTATCAATGGTTCATAGTCAATCTGGAAGAGCATATCAAGTGGGGTCCCTCAGGGATCAATTTTGGGTCCGGTTCTGTTCAATATCTTCATCAAGATTTAGATGATGGCATAGAGAGTACACATAAAGTTTGCAGATGATAGCAACCTGGGAGGGGCTGCAAGTGCTTTGGAGGATAGTTTTAAAATTCAAAATGGTCTGGACAAACTGGAGAAATGGTCTGTAGTAAATAGGATAAAATTCAATAAGGACAAATGCAAAGTGCTCCACTTTGGGAAGAACAATCAATTGCACACATACCAACTGGGAAATGACTGTCTAGGAAGGGTTCTAGCACATCACAAGCTAAATATGAGTCAACAGTGTCACACTATTGTAAAACAGCAAACATTCTGGGATGTTCCAGGAATGTTGTAACAAGAGATGAGAAGTAATTCTTCCACACTACTCTGCGCTGATAAGATCTCAACTGGAGTACTGTGTCCAGTTCTGGGCACCACCTTTCGGGAAAGATGTGGACAGATTGGATAAAGGTCTAGAAAACATTGTTACAAGGAAAAGGGAGAAAACATTTTCTTCTTAATCTCTGAGGATAGGACAAGCAGCAATGGGCTTAAATTGCAGCAAGGGTGGTTTAGGCTGGACATTAGGAAAATGTTCCTATCAGAGTGGTTAAGTACTGGAATAAATTGCCTAGGGAGATTGTGGAATTTCTAAGAGCAGATTGGACAAACACCTGTCAGGAATGATCTAGATAATGCCTAGTCCTGCCTTGAGTGCAGGGGACTGGACAAGATGACCTCTCGCGGCTCCTTCCAATTCTGTGATTCCATGCTTCTTCTGGATTTTCTCCACTCTGTCCACATCCTTTCTGAAATCAACAAAAATGATTAAACGTCTAGAAAACATGACATAGGAGAGGATTGAAAAAATTGAAACCAGAAGGCTGAGAGGGGACATAACAGTTTTCAAGTTCGTAGAAGGTTGTTACAAGAAGGAGGATGAAAATGTTCTCAACTTCTGAGGATAGGAAAAGAGCAACAGGCTTAAATTGCAGTAAGAGAGTATCACAGGGCAGAGGTTTTTAAAAACCTCTGCTGCCTGCTAAAGACCCTGCTTCCCTGCAGGGTGGCTGGGTTAAAGGGCTAAAACCCTGAGCAGGGAGCCCAGCTGAAGGCACTAATTAGGGCAGGCTCAGTGCAACCTACTGAGCCAGGTGGAACCACTGGGGCTGATAACTGGGGAAGAGTACAAACCCGGGGAAGAGCTCAGAGAAGGGGGCTAGCCAGGTAGGAAGACAGGGGATACCTAGCTCTGTCTCTGCTGGTTGAGACAAGCCTCAAGGCACCAGGGGACCTGGTGAGAGGTCTGTGAGGGGCCTGATTTTAGGGAAGTTGTGACGATATCAGCATTGTAAATAAAAAGCACGGGTGAAGCACTAGAGTGGAGTGTTTGAGACCGTTTCTTTCACCAGCCTAAGCATGGGGCACAGGGACTAGGGGAAGGGAGCCTGTGCGCCCTGTGACAGGGAGGTTTTGTTTGGACATTGGGAAAAACTTCCTAACTGTCATGGTAGTTAAGTGCTGGAACAAGTTGCTTAGCGAGGTCATAGAATCTCTGTCGCTGGAGGTTTTTAAGAACAAGTTAAACAAACATCTTTCAGGACTGATCCAGAGACAATGCTTAGTTCTGTCTTGAGTGGAGGGGCCTGGACTAGATGATCTATTAGGTCTCTTCCAGTCCTATGATTCTATGATATCAACAACATTTTCAACAGGAGAAAGTTGAAATGAATCCTTTTGACTTTCCCATTTTGTTTCAATAATGTCAATCATTTTGATAAGGGAAAAACATGCTTTGTTTTGATTTTATCATCATTTAATTTCACTTAGACTTTGGTATCACATTGACATTATCTAAACATTTTTACCTTATTGAATGAAGCGATGTGATGGTTCCGAACTGAATTGTTTTGGAATTTCTGCACCATGGTAAATTTCAACTTTTTGTTCCAATTCAGAACAGAGACAAACGTCAGAATTTCTCCTGGAGAATGGAAATTCCATTTCCTGACCACAGTAGTCATCAGTTCTGGGTAATTTTGTATGCACTGCGGTGCAGTGATCTGCCTGTAATAGGTAGAAAGCTCTATTTGTCAACCTACTAACTACACCAGCAGACAGGTAGGAGATGTGGTGGGTGAATAATCAAAGCTTTGTCATCTTAGGGTGATGTAGAAGAGACCAGGGAGTTACTTGGCTAACTAGGCACTGGATCACAGTGGCTCTTTGATGAATTCTACCAATAGCTCTCTGTCTTCCTTTGGTCATTATTCTTCATAGTTCTATGGTGCCCAGGTATTTCAGCAGTGGGGACTTTAAAATGCAGCGAGAAAGAATGATATTTTGCATTTCTCTAGTACCTTACATCAAATGATCTGAGTGCACTTTACAAACACTGAGCCTAACACACCCCATGTGTTACTCCAATTCCATCCTGATGTGACTGCATTAATTTAAATGGAATCACCCCCATGTAAAACTTGACCTTACAAAGCCCTGAATGACTAGTTGGACTCCATGGGAATTGTCAGCCCCTGAGCACCAGGAGATCCTTAGCACCTTGCAAGACTGAACCTGAAAGGCCTTGGATTACTACGGGAGGGGTAAGGGTTGCAGAGTTCATACTTTTGCCACAGCCTTGCTGGTTAGCTGCTCAGGAACTGGAGAAGGTTAGCTAGCAGCCAGCTGCCCAGTTTTCCTACCGTGTTGTCTGAACCCCAGAGATGGATTTACAGTTTTCTTAGTTTCTTCGGGGGATTTGCTGTGCTTTTCTGGCGGCATTTTCCTAATGCTGACAGCATATCCCCCAGATCTCTGATGGCAAGAGGAGATAAATAGAACCATAAGGAGGGAAAATCCACCTCAAGGAAAGTTAAGTCAATGGGATATTTGCAGGAGAAATCTAATCTGGTGAGGCTGAACTGCGCCCTCCAGAGGGAAGGGGAGGGCATAGAGAAAAGAGGAACAGAGGTGTTGATTGGATAGGCATGGATGCGACATTCCTCCCTGATTGGTGATGAGAAGTGGCCCAGGCATGGTGCCAGGGCTTTCCCATACTTAATCCTTCCCAGCTGTTCCAGTACAAGGAAGGGTAGAATTGCAGGAGGCGAAAAGGAGGCCTCATGTCTCCACCGCTGCAGCTGCTGCTGTGGGAAAAACACCACAAAAACCACAGCGAAAAAAATGAAAGCAGGGAGAAATTCTGGGAAATTCCACTGTCTCCTGGGAGAGCCAAGAACAGCCCACGCTCCCACCCAGCACAAATGCTGGCAGGCTTGTGCAACTGGAGAAAAGGTCACTGGCCCAACGGGGCCTTAATTGCACCTCAGCGCAGTCCCCAAATGAGCCTCCCATGTCCATCTTCACATGCCCTGGAACAAAGAAATTCCACGTAGGGTCTGTCCAGTGGAGGTGTGATTGCAGCGTGGATAGGCATAGCTAGGGCAGCTTTCATCCAGCTAGTGCGGGTAACAATAGTGGCGAAGATTTGGCAGCGTGGGCTTAAGCACAGGCTGCTCAGCTTGCCGGGGACCCTGGATACATATCTGGATTCCTAGCCTTCACTGAAGTCCCTGCCATGAAGTCTGAGCAAGCTCATGTTGTTATGTACAATTAGTTGCAACTGGATAGAGAGTAAAGCAGATCTCTCGCAAGCACCTAAGGTACTGAGTGATCACTCAACACCACAGTGACCACTGCTCATCTTGCCGATCGGTATTGTCTCATGAGTTTCCCCTCTCACACATCGGTCTGTTGCACCCATCTGTTGCCTTTATCTTATACTTGGATAGTAAACTCCTAGAGGCAGGGACCATCTGTTTGTTCTGTTTTAGTACAGCACCTAGCGCAACAGAATGACTCAGGCCCCTCAGCTCTATTAAAATACAAATAATTAACAAAGAGACAAATGTTTGGCTGCAGGTGTGAGTGCAGGATTGAATGTGCAAGTCTGGGGTCTGCCATATAGGAAATACCTTGCAGAATTCTGCCCATGTTTCCTCATTGTGAAGCTCTGGCCAGAGCCTTTTGCTAGGCAGACTCCTAATTTTCTATCCTGACAGGGACATTGAACCAAGGAAAGCAAATATAAAAATACAAGAGAACAGAGAGAGCCCTCATAACAGGAATCTGTTCCAGAGCTCCTGGAGACAGCATCACTCATCCTATTCATATCATGAAGCTGTCTATGTAGATTTCTGCCATCTAAACCAACAGCAAGGGAACTTAAGGGCCTAGTGATCTGTAACTCCGAGATCTGTTCATTAGACATCTTTGCTCCTTAAGATCTTACGTGCATTGGGCCAGAAGTTCAACATAGGTTTCCTGAAATGTGTAATAAATCCCCACGCCCTTTACATCAGTGCCCGCACAAACCACTGCAGGTGCCTTTTCCATATCTGTCACCCTGCCCAGGGGTGGCGGGTAGCATAGGCTGGGGAAAGCCGTGTCCCCAAACAGCCTGGAGTGGCCCCAACCATGTTCCGCCCCCAGGTCCCCTCCTGCCTGCTTCCACTTCCCTTCCCAGTGCTCTTCTGTGGCCAAGATGCTGAGGCAGGCAGGCTGGGGCCACTGCTCACCAGGCCCGGAGTTGGAGGTGCTCGAACTGGGGCCATGCTATGCCACCTGTCCGCCTGGCGCTGGGGTTGGGGGCTCTCCGGCCGTACCACCCACATGCCACGCTGCGGCTGGGGTACGCGGGGGGACCAGCAGCCATGGGGTGCGGGGGTGCTCTGGGCTCCAGAATGAGAGAGGATATGGAAGGGGAAGGGCCAGGGGTTAGCCTCCCCCAATGGCTTGTTCAGCACCACCCACAACCTTGCCCTGTTTTAGCTGTAGATGTAGTCATTCTCCTAAGGAGATGGAAGGTATCCTCAGCCTTGGTCCCAGGGTGGTAGAGCACCAGTAGCGCTGTACAGCCTCCACAAGGGTGGTCTCCTCCTCCGGCTGACTTTCTCTGATGGCGTTGGAGGCACAATACTGTACAAGATGAATCACGGGTCTGATGTAGTCTGGCAAGCTCTTTATTATCACACTCGTAATTTTATTAGCAAAATCCAAGTGGGTGCTCCTTGATTTTTTGGGGTAAGCTGTCCAAAAGTGACTGGTCATTTTGGGGTGCTGCAGTTTTGGGGTGCCCAATTTTAGTCCCCTTTTTAAAGTTTTTTTATGTTCAACATGAGGGTACAGATTGGGATAGGTTGCTTGTTCCCTAATCCCCATACCAGGCGCACCCTTTATGGTGTCTCCAGTTTGCACCCACAATCACTAGCTATGGTATTTTTTCTGATCTTGAACTCAGGGTGTAACAGCCTCTGAATCAATACAGTTCTAACTGACCTGAGCTGTAATTGACCTGTGGAGCCAAATTTCCAAAGGGATCCCATAGCTGGACCTGCTAACTGCATCTGTTTTCCCCTGTAGATAGTCAATCAGGCATGCAGTCACTGGAGTTATATATGCAAAAGCACATTTTCATTGCAGGTTCATTTGTGGGAGTCCGTATAAAACATGTCCCTCGAGCGTAGGTTTTTGCAATCAGCTAGATGATGGGGGCCCTGCTAAGGCGTTTGTGCTTAGCTCACAGACCCGTACTGTCCATTCTCTCAACAAGCTTCTGATCTGATCTTGTGTCATTTGCCAGCCAAGTGTGCCTGCGTCTGACAATCTGGGGAAAATCTGTCTCCGTACAACTTGGAAATGCTGTGAGATCATGGACTTTCTGCATGTATCTTTAGTAGTCAGCAAACTCTATTTTTGCAGCTTGTTTGTCTTCTCTGGGATTTTTTTTTACCTCCCTGTTGGGCTGGAATTCCAGTCAAGGGGTAATGGAGGATTGTTAAATCTGGAGTGTCCTCTAGTCAAACAGAAGCACACTAGATAATAGTTTGACTCCTACCCAAGAAAACTTGTTTGTCAGAGGAGAAGTTGACAATGAAATCACTCTGGTAGGAGTCTGATCCCCTGGTGAGGCTGATCAGGTGGTCACATAACAAAGGGGGCTGGAGGTTATAAAAGAGAAGGTCTCCAACAGCCATGGGAGTGGTGCTATTAAGCAGAGGCTTTGTGTTCTGGAGGAGATGCTACCTGCAGGAGAAGGATTCTGCATATCCCAGAGGCCTCTGCCTAAGTCCAAAGAGCTCTCCAGAGCGGTGAGGAACCTGAGGTAGGGGAAGGCGTACAGGTGATTTTATTATTTTGTCTAGATCTTTGCAACTCTTGTGCTGCTAAGTAAAGAGAAGTGGTGTTTTAGAGTTCTGGGCAAAGTGCGTCTGTTGGCTTTCATTGTTGTGTGCCCTATGAAAGGTGAACTGTAAACCAGAAGGCCCAAGCTTTTAGGTGGGCTTCTGGGGAACACACCAACTGCTGGGAAGGCATGGAGGAGATGGCACTAGTTTCAGGGCCTAGGCAATTGCAATGCAGGGTCCCCACTGCCCAAATGGGTTTCAGACACAAGGTCTGCAACTGGCGTCCACGCTTAGAGGCTTTAATTCTCCCCAGTCCTAGCAAATGAAGGTCCTATGGGATTCAGTATTTGTATCCCTAATGTCGACCACATGTGTGACAGTTTGTCCCCCTCTGAGGCTGAACTGCAGATGACCGCTCCAATGCCTGCTAATGCTTATAGTTTGTGGTATGAGGCCTTTAGTTTCTGTGGCAGTAGCGTGTGCCTTGGAGCGAAGGGACCTCTGAATTCAATCCTGCAGCTCCCCCTTCCAAAGGGGAGGGTTTATTACACTTGGAAATGGCCACCTATTAAAATTTACTGCACAAGAATCTTATTCTCTGAGCATCTCGGAGAGTGAAGACAGGGTCCTGGAAATTTCAGTAGACTTGCCTGCCTATAAAAGTGGATCAGAAAGGCAGAGCCCTGCTGGGGGAAGAAGAGGGGCCCAGCAGCAGCAGGGTCTCTGGCCCTGATTCCGGGCTTGGGGTTTTTTTGTGTGGGCTCCCGCAGGAGCGAAGTGGCAAGTCCGAGGCTGTTGTGGGGCCTGTTTTACGGATCCGTGGGATGTTGTGAAAGCAAATATTCCCTTTTGACGGAAGGGTCCATCAACCTGGATGGTGTCATCCCTTTAATATTTTAATGATCCACCTGGAGAAGCACAGCATGTACGAGGCACTAAATGTCTCCCCTGTTAATAAACAGTATTTATGGGGAAAGCTTTATTGCCAGCTGACATTTTAGCACTGAGCACACTGGGGCGGCTGCTGCCGTACAACGCGTTTTCCCCCCCTTGCCCTCCCTGCCCCACTTGATCTTTCCAGGTATGATTGGAGTTGGGGGAGCAGTTCAGAGACTGCAGGGCTATGGTGGAGTGCGGGGTGCAGGGGACCTGGTTTGCTCTGCTCTTTGAGCTGTGCAGGAATCCAACAAAGGGGAGTGGCGGTACTTGTGTAATAAAGGACAAGATCTCTGTGGGACCCACAGGGAGCCTCCATAACGAATGAAGAATTCCCAGCTCGTTTCAGGGACTGCCGTGTGCTGCAGTGACAATTTCCCTCTGTCCACACTTCATCTTCCTGACAGCACTTAGCATTTAGAGTGTGTTCTTCATCTTCCATGGGCTGCACGGGCATTACTGCGCAACACAGCACCCCTCGGAGGCAAGGATTATTAGGATATATGCCCTGGCTTGCAACAGCTTCCCATATAACTCAGGGTAGAAGGCCCCCTGTGGTGGGAAGCCCATCTGGAGTGGTAGATAGGAGGACAGAAGCACAAGACATACGCATCTCCTGTGCTTCTGGGAGTCCTGGACAGAAAGGCAGATCCTGGATTAAAGGTGGGGGAGGGTAGGGAAATCAGTGGGGTGAGATTGCTTTGAGCACAGCTACCACCCACTAGCACAACGGATGCAATTTCCATCCCTGTCACACTTCAGCAGCTGGGTAAATCTAGTTCACAGTCTCTGGTTGACAGATGGGGAAACTGAAGCACCGAGTTGAACTGACATGCCCAAGTCCACATGAGTCTGTCAGCGCCATCAATAGAATTCAGGAGCTCCTGGCTCCTACCCATTCTGTGCTCAGAATGCTGGTCAAATCTGCTTCCCTTATGTCAGAGACTACAATTGTGGTGTTACAGCCTTTTCTCCCCTCCATATTCCTGCATGATAGTTCATGGGAAGCTCTACATACCTTGGAGTGATTCTAAACGTACTGTGAACCAGCTCTGAAAACAGAGTTTGAAAACACTCAGTATAACTCAACTGATCTTGGAAAGCTGTAGCTGGCTCTCCTACACCTGTTCTCCAGGAATGGGCTTTCTCCAGGGATGGACTCCCTGAATATTGACTTTTCCAGGCTCGTGGCCTGGGGTGATAACATTGTAACCCAAGGGTCAACATCATGACACCATTCATTCTGGTGCTGTCACCTGAACGGGAACTTCTTTTGATTCCCTGCCCCTTAATGCAGAGCAGAGCTTTCAGAGAGAGTCATGCAACATTGTGATCAGTTTCATTTGGGACCATGTCTCTTCGGTCTCTTGCCTGAAGCTCAGTGTCATCCCTGGCTTGGCAACAGTCTCTTAAGAGAAATGAGACTGGGGATGGCCCTGGCCTGCCAAAGCAATGACAACCAGCTGGGAAATGAAGGATTTGACTAATGCCCCCTGCTTGGTTCATCACTTGGGCTATTTACAGCTAGTTTAGAAAAAGCACTTATAGAGGGTATTTGATCATTCGCTTATTACAGTTTCCTTGGAAGCCCTAAGCATACAGCACATAGCAATAGACAGCCCTTGCCCCCAAAGAGCTAACAGTCGAACTAGATAAGACAGCCAAAGGGAGAAAGGAGATGACTTGCCCAGGCCCATGCAGCAGGTTAGTGGCGAAGCCCAGAAGAGAACCCCAAGTGTTGTGTTACTGGGCCCTGTGCAGTAGACCATATTGCACTCGTTTTCAGAGGTCCTTGGACAAATTGTCCGATGAAAGATTTTTCCATCTGTAACAGGAGTGTGGATTGTTGACTCTGTCTCTGTTAACAGTGTCTGGGTTTTAGTCCAGTCAGCTGCTTCTTGGTTTTTATTCTTCAAGTGGTTTTTTCCTCTGGTATTTGAAAAATCTTGCTGTAAAGAGGGTTTGAAAATGCTGGCAGAAGGAAGAGGGTTTGGGATGTGCAGACGTGTGATTGATCTGATGGGAGAAGCATTCTTCAGTAGTTGGAATGAACGTTATCAGGGCGGCTGGGGAAAGCTTTGGTCAGACTGGGGCTACTACAGGCAGCTAAATGATTTGACTGGAGCCCCTTAGTCAGTCCAAGCACAGGTTCACCTGACTTCAGTTCACTGTCTCCAGGAGCTGGTTTATGGACTCAGGTCCCAGTGGTGAGCATGGTATAGGAGCCTGGGTAGACAGAAAGATATTCATTTTCGGGTGTCTGTGTAGTTCATCAGAAAAAATCCTGCATTATCAGAGACAGACTTCATTATTTAAGAGGGCTGTCCCCTTTCTGCATCCTAATCCACTTACAAGATCCCACGTCTTGTATAACACTCCATGTTGTGTGCAAGAAAAAAACTCTGACTCATGGGTGGCTGAAAAGAATGTTATGACAAACCAGTACATTTACATTGTTTAGTATCTCAGAGGTTGATAATACTGAAGTCTGGAGCAATGAATACAATTGCTACTAGTTGTACCTTACTAATTGCAGCAAAGTTTGGTGAAAACCACTATTTGCCTCTTATGTCCCCATGGCTTCATCTGGTCTTTAAGAATAGTCTTGTCTGGGACAACCTGCTGGAACTTTGTCCCGTTAGATGGAATTCTAACCTACAGTAGGTGACTGACTGGCCCAATACATATATCGACTTCTTGTTTAATTGAATAATGACATTTATCGTTCCTCAAGGTAAATATTGACCTTGGGGTCACCTTGATCAATATTTATTTTCTAGGTCAATACATCTTAATTATCAGCTCGGAAGTCAATATGTCTTGTTTTGTGTCGGTTAACGGCTTGCAGGAAAGAATTCTGATGAGTTTGATGGCGATGCATTAGAAAAGCCCTGAAATCTTATTGAAATCGACATGCCTTAAAAAAATACTATCCAGTAGTTTAAATCCAAATTTGACAAGAAGCAGCAGCCCCAGGAATATTTTCATGAAGTCTTTTTGAAAATGTCAATGAGAAATTCTTCTGTGCTGATGATTTTAATTCAAGATTTCCCTCCAGGGTTGGAAATAAGAACAGCGACATTGTGCTAGTGCTAGAAAGTGAAACTGGCCATTCTAATTTCACTGTCTAAACTGAGGGACTTGCAAAATGTATGAGAACAGAATCAATGGTGAGAAGGAATTTAGAGTTGGACAATCTGTTCAGATGTAGTAGTCTAAGGGGCTATCGGAAACACAGTCCAGGAATTTGTATTCATATATAGGACCAGATTCTACTATCAGCCACATTGGCAGAAATCTGGTGTAATTCCATTGACTTCCAGGGAGTTCTCCAGATTTACCCCCAATGTTAGTGAGAGGAGAATCTGTCCATTGATTTATATCTTGGTGGTGACTCCTTGAACTGAAACCTTACCCTTCCCCCAACCCAGAAAAATGAAAGGTAACCAAATGGAATGAAAAACCCATTTGCACTGCAGGAACGCTGAGAGCATAAGACAAGTGTTTCCTGAAATCAAAGCCCTGGGGCTCCTTGTGGATGTCGAAAATGCTCACCATAGTAGAACTGCCTGAAAAATGGAATTTCTGTCCCATTACAAATTCTAATATTTTGATATTTCTTTTCGTTCCAAATCAGGACACACTGAAAAGCTTTGATATTGTCAGCACGTCTGCATTCTTGTCTTAATTCTGCCAGGAAGTGTTGCCTAGTAGATAGAGCATTGGACTGGGACTCTAGCAACATGGGGCTCTGCTAGTGACCTTGGGCAAGTTGTGACGCTCTCTGTGCCTCGGTTTCTCCACCTGTAAAATGGGGATAAAGCAACTAGCCTCTTTTGTAAAGCACTTTGAGGACTACAGAGGGAAAGTGCTACATAAGAGCTAGGTATTATTCTTTTTTTATTATTTTTAATAATATTATTATATTTATTATTATTATTCTTTTATTATTACACTTGCACAATTAGTGCCTGGTTTGTTTTAGCCCTGCTGCAAACAGTAGTGTAGACAGGGCTCAGGCATTTCTAGCACCATGTCATGAAACCTGCTTGGCCCTTCTGAGCCCTGTCCACACTAGCATTTGCTCTGGGCAGCTGCACTAGTGCTAAAAAGCTGGCACTGCATTTCCTATTGTAGACAAATCTTAAGAGCCTGTCTACGCACAAACGTTCACTGGTTTAGTTAAACTGGTTCAAACTACATGTGGGGTGATGAACAAACTCTGCTATGATCCCAATGTGCAAAGCAGGCCATGGGAAAACTGTAGGGGTGTGTGTGTGTGTATCCTTCCTTTGCAGTGTCCAGCTCCAAATACTTGACCCCTCAGGGTATGTCTACCCCAGGTTAACTCTGCTGTGAAGCCTAGAATGAGTGGAGCATCCTCATCAGGACCAGATCCATGTGGCTGCATCTACAGTGATGCTGTAGTAGCCAGTATGCTATACGTTCCTAGCAGGATATCCTATAGATATGATTTTCTCCTTGCGCCAAATTCCCATCTGTTCAATCCTCTGCTGCCAGCGGTTCAGAGATATCCTCGTACAAGAAAAGAAGTGTCAGCTTCAGGCCAGCACGCTGCCAGGGTAGATTTCTGTTCACATGTTGTGGAATGGAGCAGGCAAATGTGGGGTTAAAACGCTGAGCCAGGTGACTTCTAGTGTGGACGATGGAAAGAGTTAATCAAGAGAACATAGCCCAGGTGGAATTCTGGGACAGGATGGGAGGACTAACAGCACCTGGGCTTGGTTGGCCAAAGCTCTCACTGCAAAATAGGCAGGTTGCCAGCCCAGGCTGAAGCAAAATATGAGCTCTCAAGCCTATGCCCTCAGCCCCGGCCACTAGTGCAAGCTTCAAGCACCGTCAAAGCCTGGTCAGAGTTTTCTTTGTGTGGGTGGACGTCACAGCCTGGGCTAACTGCAGTGAAGATACCTTACAGTTACCCTGGCCCCGATTCTCCCCTAGCTGCACGTGAGCAAATGGCATACCGGGATATGCTGCACTCATGTTGCACAGGAGCAAGGCCGTGACGGCCATTTGCAGGAGTTGGGTGCTTACTCTGGTGTTATCCCTCCTGGATAATCTGAGCCTGCCGTTGTCTTTCGTTGGCTGGAGAGTGGCAGCGGCGCGCGTGGCGGGATGGTGAGGGTAGATCACTCCGTTTCCTCACGGGTGTAGCAGATGCATTTCAGCAAAGACTATCTTCCCTAGAGGGGGATAGCTCAGTGGTTTGAGCATTGGCCTGCTAAACCCAGGGTTGTGTGTTCAATCCTTGAGGAGGCCATTTAGAGATAGGGGGTAAAAATCTGTTGATGATTTAATTGAGGATTGGTCCTGCTTTGAGCAGGGGGTTGGATTAGATCATCTCCTGAGGTCTCTTCCAACCCTCATATTCTATGATTCTATCTGTGTTCATGCGCAGGTAGGGTGCAGGGAGCCTTCTGCACGCTGGGTACCTCTGTGTAAATGCTGCGCATGGTCAGGCGCTACACTGGGGTAGTGCCAGTGGGAGGGGTGGAAGGAGAGTGCAGCAATGTAGGGAGGCGGTCATGATAGGGTTAACTGGGTTATCCAGAGTATTATGGGACAGAACCGGGCTCCACCTCTCCCTTACTCCCTAGGTAGAGAGTGGGAGTTTCCCCCAGCCCTGGTCTGTTGTGATGTGGTTCAATGCAGCTGCCTATGACTCGCAGGACTGCAGACTGGGGACCTGCTGCTTTATCTAATTGCATCACAACAGAATCTGGGTGGGGAGGAATTTCAAACTGACTAATAGGGAAGTAAGAGAGAGGTGGAGCATGACTCCATCCTATAATACTCGGGGTTAATCGGGTCACCCAATCAAGACTTTACGGTAGCCCCACTCCCCATCGAGGTCATGCACATGGAGGATGGTGGGGTTCCTGCTTCCCATTATCATTTGGAGGAGTTCTAGGTGGGCCACCCAGTTACCTTCCAGTCTTCCCCAGTGCTGCACCCACCCCTCTCCCTGACATCGGGGCAGTACCATGATCTGACCCTTCACTTACACCCCTCCTGTCTCTGCCCCTTCTGCCCGAGCATTCACAGGGCTTCCACTGCTAGATCCATTCAATGAGTCTTCACTGACTCAGGAGGGGCTCACACAGCTTCTAAAACTTGTCAGCATTTCCTGCACCCCAGGTGGGTGCTTGGTATCTCAATGTCCCACTGAGATGAAACGAGGCCTGATTTGCTCAGTGCCTTCAGGATCTGGTCCTGCCCCCAGGTATTGAATAGGATCATGGCCCCTGCTCCCAGCTCAATGATGAGAAGATGGACCAGACAGGATGGCAGGCTCCTAACTGTAGCAGCATCAGCAGGTAAAGACACTGGGACTGTGCCTGAGATCAGAACCCAGGTTCCCCTCCGCGAGCATGTGTGGGAGGAATACAAAGACCCTGCCCAGGCTCCAGCACACACACTGGAGTAACCCACACCCAGGCTGGGCCAAATTCAGAAGTGGTGTCAGAATCTCTGGGCCAAAATTGCTTTTCCCTATACCTGTTACCATGTTTCCCCTGCCCCCAACCTCATTCTTTTCTCAAGACTAAGCATGCCCAGGATTTTTGACCTTTTCTTATAGGTCAAATTTTTTTAAAACCTTTGATTTTTTTTTCTTGCTCTCCTCTGGACTCTCTCCAGTTTGTCTACCTATTGCCTGAAGTGCGGTGCCCGAACCAGACGCATATTCCAGCTGAGGCCTCACCAGTGCCTGGCAGAGCAGAGCAATTACCTCCTGTGTCTGACGTACGACACTCCTCTTAACACACCCCAGAATGATATTCGCCTTTTTTGCAGCTGTATCGCATTGACTCTCCTTCAGTTGTGATCCACTATAAACCCCAGATTCCTTAGCTGCAGTTCTACTACCCAGCCAGTTAGTCGCCATTTTCTAGTAGGCCTTTGATTTTTTCCCTCCTAGGTGAAGTATTGTGCACTTGTCCTTATTGAATTTCATCTTGTTGATTTCTGACCAATTCTCCAAATTGTCACGTTCCTTTTGAATTCTAACCCTGTCCTCCAAAGTGCTTGCAACCCCTCCCAGCTTGGTGTCGGCCACAGAGTTTATAAATGTACCCTCCACTTCATTACCGAAGTCAGTCATTAAAATATTGAATAGTACCAGACCCAGAACTGACCTGACAGACCCTGTAGGAGGGTGCTGGTGCAGAAGGCACCTAATTAGCCCCTGCTCAGCCAGCCCCAATCAGGGGAGATAGATTGGGGCTGGGGAAAGCCTGATGCCTGGCCTGTGGATTGGCTACACCTGCTGGCCTGAGGGCTATAAAGGCTGGAAGGAGCCAGCAAGAAGGGAGAATGGCCAGTGTAAGGTCAGTCTCCTGGCTGAGGGCTGCTGTGTTCGTGAGGAGCCAACTAAGTCTATAAGATTGTCTATAGCTTAGCACTGGGGGTGGGCACTGCATTGTAAATAATAAATACACAGGTGTTGCACAGTGGAAGCCTCTCCGAGCCATATTTGGGCAGCCAGCGGGCTGCAGGAAGAGGGGAGCCAGCAGACTCTGTTACAGACCCCCTCTAGATAGGTCCTTCCAGTTTGACAGCAAACCTCTGATAGTTATGCTTTGAGCAGCGTCTTTCATCCAGTTGTGCACCCATCTTATAGTTATGTCTAAACCACATTTCCCTGATTTGCTGATGAGAACGTCATGTGAGAAAATGCCAAAAGTGTTACCGGTATCAAGATCTATCCCGTCCACAGCTTCCCCAATCCACTAAGCCAGTAACTCTGTCAAAGAAGAAGGTGAAGTTGATTTGGCATGAGTGGGACTGGATACAGACTCACTTCCTTCCCCCTACTCCGGCCCCCTTCCCACCCTCCCTGCTGCTCTTCACAAACCTGATTGACCGTGGGGATGGAGAGGGGGAGTGTGACTCCAAAACAAGAACAAAGAATTAACTGCAGACCACCTGGGAAAGCTTGAGGTAATGAACTGACCTGGGAAGGGTGGGGAACAAGTCTCGGAGAGAGAAGAAAGCAGCAGCAGCCCTGAGTTGCAGGGAGAGACGGAGTCCCACGGAGGAGCTGCTGCTGCACTAGTGCTTGCAAAAGGGGATTGTTACAGAGTCCAGACTGGAGCTGACTGGTCTGCTGAGACCCCAAGGCAAGACCCTACCAGTCTTAGCTCCCAATGCATGGCAGCCTCAGAGTGCACGGGTAGGTTGGACTGACCCAAGAGGAAGGGGTAGTTTGCTTTGGTGTAGGACAGAGAATCTGTGAGTGCCTAGTGAGGCATGGCTGTGTAATGCTGTGCTGGATGCAAGGCAGTTTATGTATCTCCTACCAGATCTCCTGGTCTGTGTCTACTCCTAGCTTTGCCTGGCTTAGATAAAGTGGTGTTCTATTGGTAAACACGGTGCTTGTTCCAGGGGTTACCTCTGACCCCCCTAGGAGGGAGACTTGGTGTTTGTGCAGATGCAGAGGTGTGTGGTTGGGACCCAGGACCCTTTCCCCAGTTCTGGGACTCCCCCAGCTGACAGATGATTCATTCTTATCTTGACAGTGCTCACTCAGGTAGACTCCTTTTCACGTTCATTGTGGCCTTCCAGGGGCTCTGAAGCCGACTCCGGAGAAGCCTGCGGGGGACACGGTCCCCAAGTGTGTCAAAACCATGACTCTGTTAAGAGTCCTGTTCCTCCTTCAGGGCCAGACAGCATGTGGCATGCCAGGAGCATGCGGAGAACATTTGCCTTCCAGGCCTTCTCAAAGCTGGCACCTCCGACCTTCACACCTTTGACCATCGCATGGTAAAAAGCAGTTTTGTCCAGCACTGAAAGAGTTACAGTCTTGGACCCCCGAGCCTGAGTTTGCAGGCAGGAGAGGTCACCCTTTCCCAGCTTCCTTCCCTGAATAGGTTGGCTTTCTAATGGTCTTTCCTTCTGGGCATGCTCGAAAGCTGCTCATTTAAATAGCTGCAGAGGCCTCCTGTGTAACCTTGAGAGTGGCTGTGTTCAGAAGCCATTCTGCGTATCTAATCGTATTTTCTGCATATTTCTCCCTGGCCTTTCCAAGAATAGTGTCATGAAAACTGGATCTTGGTTTGTTTAAAAATTCACCTGCTGCTTATCCAGTGCTGGAGAGTGACAGCAAAATGCTGTCTGGGAAATCCTCCTCCCCTTCCTAGTGATGTCACAAAGACTTGAGATCGGGCCGGATCTGAAACCCCGCAGATTTGAGGAAAATCTGGCCCCAGTTCAGACTGAGCCTGATCCACCTCTCTTAGAGTGATGTCGTTCAGCAATATCTCTCCTGAAGCCATGTAAATGAGAAGAGGAGAATTTGACACTTCCTTGTGGTAGGTATCCTGTAGGAAAACTCTGAGACCAACATGCTATGGCATGTTATGACATAGGTACCAGATCATGCTGTCATTGAAGTCTAGACAGTTAATGTTGCCACTGATGTCAGTGGGGCCGGGATATCACTCTAGGGGTGTCTGAGGAGATGGCCCCATCAAGGATATGTGGTAAGATCATGAGATGATGCTCAGGAGCGACATCTGAGAACAAAGCACTTCCCGGATCCTAGAGGGGTACTCAGGAATAGTTTTTGGTTTACAAATTCAAGTGTCTATCTCTATCCTCCACCCTCCCCTGTACAGTCAGAGTGTATGTACTATGCCAGTATTATGCACAGTGTTCTCCTGGGTGGGGCACCCCCCTTCCCGCAGGAGTAAACAAGTGGGAAAAGTTCAGCTCACCCAGGGATGAGAGAGTGAAACCCAGCTCAAGAGAGGCGAGACAGATCAGCTGGACTCTTGCAGACTGCAGTTGTGGGATGGACCTGAGCTAGATATGACCCATCGTTAATAGACTAGGAATGGGAGGAGGTGTCAGACCTGCGTTAGGTTCAGGTCAGCATTGGGTGTGGGTTCAAGACTGGATCCCGGACAGTGATTGGTTGCCGGTTCAGTGGCACAGAAATCTAGGGTAGGTCTACGCTTAAAAAGCTGCATTAGCTGCGCTGTGGTAGCACTTAAAGGAAGATTCTCCTATGCAGATGCAAGTGTTTCTTCCATCGGTTTAGTTAACCTGCCTCCCTGAGAGGCAGCAGCGGGGTCTAGGCTGAGGGTTAGGTTGGTATAACTATGTCCGGGGTGTGGATTTTTCACACCCCCGAGCAAACTAATTATACTGATATTAGTCTGTAGTGTAGACCTGGCCCTTGAAATCAGTCCTCATTCCTAACCGCTCTGCCCCAGGGCAGAAACCTCACAGCACCAGCTGATCTTATCACTTTTCTGCCATCTGAACTGGAATTAGGTGTAGAGGGGGAACCACATAACACTGCTGGGACCACAGTCCATAGTCAGCCCGGAATGGGCTGCTGTAACTCAGAACAACCCCCTGGATTGGCTGTATGACACCAGGGGCCCTTTTGGCCCCTCAGAGAAGCCCAGAATCAAAAGGGTGCAAAGGTGCACCTCTAGCTCTACTCTGGGCTGGGAGTTCTGTCCTGTATCTCCAAGTCTGGCCCGTTCGCATTTAGACATTTAACCGCCTCACCCACAAATCAGAGCGTTAGAGGCCTAGTTGCTAACATTGGTGCCTGCATTTAACTGAGGCTGCAGTTTTGTGTCTGGAATTGTTTGGGGTGCAGGAGGCGGGACAGGTGAAAGCTCCTGGAAAAATGTGGCCTTCTGTCTGTTGTGTGCCCAACACAACGAACTTGTTAACTCATCTGGGCACCACTGGGAACCCCAATGCAGATGAGAACATGTGTGGTTCTGCCAGAGCCCAGCATCATGTGATGCCGAAGTTGAACTCTTCTTGGAGCACCTAGTGATCCACCCACACTAAAATCAGTCCCCATTGAGAGCATGGCCCAGCGGGCAGCCAGCATGCAGAGACACAGGTGCCTGAGGTCTCATCTGGCACCCCGGAGACCGAGCTAACTCTCCTGCAGCTCGTACCGCTGAGGTCAAGAGTGAGAGTCGCAATGTGGGAAAACTCTTAATGCACCGCACACCTGTGTGGGTGGAAAAGGCTGTTAGCCTGGCTGGGAAATTGCTCGTTGGAGAAACAGACGCGCTCAGGGACACGGTGTATGGCTTTCAATAGCTGTATTTCTTAGCGCTCATACAGAACTTTATCTAATTAATCTTCACCACCACCTCTGGGAGGTCAGTGCCATACATTTTATAAATCGTTTAATGCACTACTGGAAGATGATCAGATGCAAAGGTGAAGAGGACAGTATAAGAACCTATATAGAACAGCAGAACCATGAGCATTTTGCAGAGGGGGGGAACTAAAACAGACAAACGTCCACTGTCTCACAAAGGTCCAGTCCAAAGCCTGTTGAAATCAAGAGGAGTTTTTTCTCCAAAGAACTTCAGTGCCTGTTGGATCAGGCCAGTAGCAAAGCTGGGACTGAAGCCAGCACTGCTGACTCCCAAGGCTGTGTTCACGCCTCCAGGCCACCTGGCCTTGGATGTGACAAACTTCCAAACCTGAACACAAGGCATGAACTTACCAAAACATGCGGGCTCCCATTGGGCCTGCAAAACTGACATCTGCAAGTGTTACAGTGCATTTAATAATCATTTCACTAGGCGCCTTTCATGCCAGCAGCTCCAAGTGCTTTATAAAGGTGCATAAATAGGGTAGTGTTATCCTCAGCTGACAGATGGGGGAACTGTATTATCCAAATAGGAGGGCCCAAAGCACAAAGCACTCTGCGCTTCTTTGTCCATGACATGTTCAGTTCCTCCTTTTGCATGTGAAAATGGGTAACATGGAGATTAACAGGCACATTGGGGGGCAACTGCAGTTTTATGGGGCCAGATGACAAAGGCTATTTGGCCCCCATTATCTAAAACTCATATCTGGGGAACAAAAGACTAGATCTTATGATAAAGTTAAATCGAGTCCTGACTGAGGCTGGTCGGATCTCAGAATTCGTGGTCTGCAGGAAATTTGAAATGAAAAAAATGTTAAAAATTCTGAATCAAAAAATCTAACTGGCCCCTAGGATGTGAATTCTGCAATTTTGTTTAAATATCCCAAACATTATTTGTTGACCCTTTTTGAATGTTCCCTGTGTGTCCTGAGCTGTGTCTCCCCAGGTGGTGGGCTGCAGAGCGCACTCACACCCTGGGGTGCCCGACCAGGAACCCAGGCAGGGAGGCTGAGCAGCCCATTCTTCCTGCCTGGTTTTTGTCAAAAGTTCCCAGGGAACATGTTATTTCCATCAAATCTTCATTTTCCAATGGAAAACTGTCCACTGGAAACTTTTTTGACCAGCTCCAGGCCTGGCGCAGCATTGCAGGAAATAATCACTTGTTTCACACCAGCCCATGCCAGCTAAACTACATCTAGGATGTCCAGTGACTACTTAAGGTTTAGGGAATAAAATCTTCCTGGCCTAGGAGAGATCTTAGTAAGACGCCATCCGCTGCCACTATACCAAGAACCTCAAGCAGAAGCCGGACCAGGGCAAGGTGTGCGAGGTGTTCAGTAAGTGGGACATCAGCAACCACTGCCTCCCTTGGGGCAGATTCACCATGTTCATTGACTGGCGGTTCGTTCACCGGGCCTGACTCAGCTGCATTCCCTGCAATAGAGCCATCTGCCATGACAACCAGGACAAGCAGTGCAGGAAGTGCAGGTATTCCAATGAGACCCTGCCCTGTGTTCTGTGTGGTTGTAAGTGCCACTCCAGAGCCTGGCGGCACCATCACAACACCATCCAGAACCACTGGTGAAAGCCTTCCCACCATCCCTGGGGCAGATCACTGTCGACTCGGCCATCCCCAGAATGGACAGCCAATTGTGACCTGACATTGTCGTGACCAATGCGGAAAACAAGAAGATCCTCATAGTGGAGGTCATGGTGCCATTTGAAAACAGGTCAGTGGCCTTCCACGAGGCCCGAGCTTGGAAGATGCTTAAATACATCTCGCCGGCCAACACCCAGAGAGAGCCCAGAGCTATGAGGTCCAGATCCATGCCCTGACCATGGGAGCCCTCGGCACATGGGACCCTCACAATGAGCCAGTGCTGAAAGCGTGCAAAGTAGTTCGATGCTACGCCTGCCTCATGAGACAGCTTATGGTGTTCGACACCATCAGGTGGTCCAGAGACATATACACAGAGCACATCACGGGACACCATCAGTACTAGGTCAAGTAATCAAGAACGCTGGTCAGGGACATAACCCACTTCCTTCCTTCTCTGACGAACCAAGGGACACACCCACCCATGTCCTTATTCACTACACTAATACTGACTTGGACTCCAAATACATTCTATGAGAGGCATACCCAAGATACTTATCCACTTTTCCAGTGTTACGTTCTAAAAACTCCTGTGCCCCAATCTGGGTCTATGTATGAATGTACTATGTATATATCTTATGAACCTTGTAACCAACGCTTGTAATCCCTCATAACCCAAGCCTGACCCTAAATGTACAGTACCTTCCTTCTTAAACTTGTGTAAATCTGATTTTAAATGTTAACTTGAATAGATTTCAAAATTTTATCATCTCTGAAGCAGCGTAAACTGTGAAGGAACAGCAGGAAAATTGCTTACATGCGAGCACATCAAGTCGTGTGACTCACTCAGAGTAGTAGGCAAGCGAGATCCAAATGAGCATTGTTAATCTGCGGTGCTCTGTAATTGCTCTGTGAGCTATGGTTTAGCACTTATCCGAGCATTTGGCTTGCAGTGCTTTCTACCCCTTGTCCAGTTCACACATCTCTCTTCTTGTGAGACCGCATGCTGTTGGACTCTCTGTCCTCTGTAAATTAGGCCAGTGGATGTAGAAAAACAGCATGACCAGGGAGCTGAGTGGAAGGCTTAATTGAGCACATCAATATGAAAACAAGTCCTGCAGTAAAGCAGAGCTATTTATGAAGCGCCAACGCAGCAACATTTCTGAGGCTGAAAGAGCAAATGTCTACTTATTTATCCTTCATTCACACCTATGGGGTGTCAGAAGGAAATCAGACAGACCAAACGTCACCCACGGGAGTTGAGCAATTCCTTGATCATAATATTTGCTACTTGGGTTGTAATCATCAGTTTCATAAAGTCACATGCTATGGTTTCTGTTCCCTGATTGGCTGACTTACCTAAGTAGTCAACAATGTACACATTTTCTGTTATGTATTCAACTGCAATATTCACAATTCATACTGGATGATCTGATGGATGTCATCCATTTTTACCTTCTTTATAGGTTTTCCTACACAGACAACAAAATTCTAAGAAGGATTTTTGTGATTTTTTTTTTTATTATAAAGGGACCATTAGGTCATCTAATCTGACCTCCTCTATAACACAGACCAGAGAATTTCATCTCTGTAATGAGCCCAATAATTTGTGTTTGAGGAAATCACATCTTCCAGACAGGCATACAGTCTGGATCTGAAGACATCAAGAGATGGAGAATCCTCCACTTGCTTTGTAGTTTGTTCCAATGGTCAATTGCCCTCCGTATTAAAAATTTGTGCTTTATTTCTAGTTTGAATTTGGCTTTAACTTCCAGCCATTGGTTCTTGTTTTACCTTTCTCCACCAGATTAAGGAGCTCTTAATACACAGTATTTCTGCCTTGTGAAGGTACTTATCCTAGGTAATCAGGTCACTTCTCCATTTTTTTGATAAGTGAAACTGGGCTCTGTAAGCTTCTCACTGTATGGCATTTTCTCCACCCCTTGAATCTAGTTTGTGGCTCTACTTGGCACCATCTCCATTTTCAACATCTTTTTAAAATGTGGATTCCAGAACTGGATGTAGTATTCCAGTGTCAGTGTCCCCAATGCTGTACCTACAGGCAAAATCACCTTCCGGCTCCTACTTATCACTCCCACAGTTTATATATCCAAGGATTGCATTCATCCTTTTAGACACAGCACTGCACTGGGCACTCATGCTGAGTTATCTGTCCATTGTGCCTCCTAAATCTTTTTCAAAGTTGTGAGTTATTGTTGATTAGTTACATAAATCATCCAATCAGGGAACAGAAACAGTACCATGGCATTCATTAATTGGTGCCCTTGTCAACTTTGCTGGGAGAAATTACAAGGATTTAGTTGATCAAGGAGAATGAATGAATGAATTTCTAGGGACATGTTGGAAGTGGGTTCCCGCAAGGGGGAAATGAGTGAGATGCATGGACACAATGCTTGTGAAGTAAGCTTACTTTGCCATTGCTTTATCTGTTCTGTGGCTATACATATGAGAGTCGCTATAGTAGAATAGATAAGGCACTGGACTGGGAGTCAGGAGATCTTGGTTGTCTTCTTAGTGCTGACGATGATCTTCTGTATGACTTTTGACAGATCATTTTGCCACTCCTCCACCTTAGTCTCTGCCCTAATTTATAATCTAAATATACAATGTGTGTGTACAGCACCAAACACAATGGGCTCAGTACCCCAGCACTCTTCAGCCCTCCCTCTATCTAATACCTGCTTCTGTCTTGACATCTGTCTCCACAATCACACTGGGACCTACTTACAACACAAACAAGAGCTGGCTCTTTGAAAACCAATGGCTGCCTCTGTTTTTATGTCATTTCTTCCTGCCACAGAGGAATGGTCTTTGAAATAGAACCCTCCTGGGGTAGATGCGGGGTAGGAATTGCATTTTTTTTTCCTTTGTGTACATCTGAATTCTAAAACACATGACTGGCATTTGACAGGCAGCTGAAGTTGCAGTGAGCCTAGGGAAAGGAAAAACTTTTCCTCTCTGTGCTTTTGGAAACTGACCGAAGCTTGAGAGGGAAAGCAAAATAAGATGCCATTTGTACAAATTATTCCCTACCTTGTCATCTCAAACCACTATAAATATGATACATGTAGGGTCAGCAAAGAAGACAGCTTCTGTGTCTTCATTATGAGACTGAACAGATGAAAAAAATGCAAGCAGGGCTAATAATCATCTTGGGATTAATAAATGCAAATGGAAAGAAGCACTTTCCTACCCTGCAAGCATATGATAGTAGACTTACATACTGTGGTAAAATAAGCTCCTTTATCTGAGAAAAACCGGCAGAGTCACACAGATTGATACCAGGGTAAGCGAGAGCAGCATTTGGCCCAAAAATTTAAGGCGGGTTGAGGATTAGACCAAGACTTTCTAAACTGCTCTGTGATTTTGAGTGCCTCCATTTTCGGATGCACAACCTGAGACCCCCTTAAAGGGTCCTGGCTTTCAGAAAGTGCTGTGAACCCACCCTCTAAAATCCAGCTCTGGAGCCAAATTTTGCATCTCAAAAGAAGCGGGTAGCTGAAGAGAGACCTCCAGGATCTTCTCGTTGCATTGTCTGGGTAGGGGCTGTGTGTGCCTCAGGGCACATAAGCAGCTGACCCAAGTGTATCTGTAGAGAGGCACATTCAATGCAAAACTTTGGGAGCAAAGTTGCTCCCCTGTGTACAGGAAGGGGCTATGGAGCCCCAAGATGCAGGATTGTTGCAGTGACTCTCCAGGAGACCCAGGAGAAACATGGTCCAGGAGCAGCGAGAAGGCAGTGGGAGGTGCTGGGGGCTCAGCACTTCCGAAAACCAAGCCACTTGCCTAAATTTGGATGTAGGAGCCTAGGGGGGAAATCTTGGTCACCTACACCGGTGTTAGTTTGGGGCATTTTCTCCAAAACCAAACTGAGGAGAGAATTCTTGGAAGGCCCTTTCCATTCCCCTTCCCATCAACCTCCAGAGTAGCCTCCCTGCTCTTCTCCAGCTCATGTTCCGGGTGCCTTTGGATAGTAGATCCCTGCCTCTTCCCTAGAGACCTGAGTGGAGATGAGGCCTCACAGCAGGCAGGCAATTCCTGGCTCACCCTGTAAATAAATGTTGGGCTGGGCTCTCTGGGGCCAGCAGGTCTCTTACCTCTGCTGCAATAAAACTGCTGAGCACTCAGCCAGTCCAGAGTGCTCTGCCAGTGCTAGGGAGGGATCCTGCTCTCTTGTGCAGGGATGTGAAAGCCCATGGCCAACCAAGGGAGAATTTTCCACCGCACGCATGATGTTGGCCCACCAAAACTTCCTCATGCAGGCCACTTAAACCATGGTGTAAGGCCACAGACTGAAGGCTTTTTGGCCTATTGAGTGGTGCAGTGACTCATTGCACCAAGTCGCAATGACCCTCACTCAGATTCGGAGGGGTGGGTGTAAGGGCTCATGCTGGACTAGACTGATAACTGGTATATTTCTGGTATTGGAAATATAAGAAAGAGTGACTGCACAGCAGACCCCAGAATTTGTCCTGACCATTAAAAAGAAATGTTTTTCAGCCACCCTGGTGAATCTGTGTTGACTGAAATTGCCTGGCAGTTTTGCAAGGTCCCTGTTAATTGTAAAAGCACATCCAGAGACTAAGAGTTTTTTCTAAAAGTATCAAGATATCAGCTATCCTTTATGGCTGGAACAACTTTGTTTTCCTGAACTCCAGAATAACTCTCCCTCACACACTCTTGCATACTTATCTTGTTTGTTTGTTTCCTCTGAAATGTAACAAGTGGGATAAAAAGATTTATCAAAGTCTGCCATGTCTCACTGATTTTAGAATGGTCATGGTCATTAAAATGCAGATGTGACAGGATGTATGTTGGAGTGTGATTGTATGTATGATTGAATGAGAAATGAAAGATTAAAGGTTAAGCTGCCAGCCTGAATATTACAACCCCAACATCAATTGGCTGAAGAATGCATGAAATAAAATGACCAGGTGACCCCAAGAGCAAACCATAATCCACAATCCACCCCCAAGCACCCGAGCATGTGAAGAACCGAAGAACAAGATCACACCAACCTGTCATGGATGTTCCATCTGCTGATTAAACATCACTTCAAACATGGGAACAGTGATGGATTATCACTTTGTATGTAAAAGCAGCATGATGAAGCAGATTGCATAGACTGGTATAGGGATGAATTCCTATAAAAACAGAACCAAGAAACTGAGAACTCTAAGTCCTGGTTCTGCCACCATCCTCCAGAAGCATCGGGAGCACACCTGACAAGACTCGGCTCCATCCTCATGTCCAGGCTACCTGGCCAGTGGCTCGGCACAAGCAACCTCCAGGCTAGTAAATATAACTACCTTGCAGAACTTTGTGTGAATGAGTGAATGAAATGTTATAGCTATAACTGATTGCTTATTCTGAGTCTTTTTGTATTCACAATAAATACGACATTTTGCTTTCTCCCTCTTAATGAGATCTGGGCTTAAGTGCCTTGAAAATAAAGACCAAAACGTTAGATGTGTTTAGGGTCTCCTTCAGGGAGCGGGTGGAGGGGAATGGTGTAATGGAGTGTCATACAGACTGAACCTTCCTCTAGGGTTCAGGGCCTGATAGGACAGAACTGAGACCACACTTCAAAAGCCTAGGAATCCCTATATGATCCATGTTAGCATCATCTGCTGATGAGGAGAGATCCCTTCCCAGATGGTGCTGAGCAGGAGATGCTGATGCATCAATGCCTGTAGCCACAGAGCTATGAATCTCACCTTCTGGGCAGCTGCTTCCCACAAAACACACTAGCAGGAGGGAGTCCCCTGCTCCCAGGTGTCTTGCAGTGGTGACAGCCTCCCTGTCCCAATTAATCCCAGTCATGCTTCATTTACCCATTCAATTTCACAGCCTCTAGACGTGGAGCCCAGATCCTCAGCTGGGGAAAATTGGCACCATTCCACCGCAGTCAATGTACTGGGGATCTAGACTGCTGTATAAACTGTATGAGCGCTACAGTGCTAAATATTGTTTGAAAGAGTTATTATAAAGGAGCTGAGTGAGGAACAGATTCATTCTTTGGGAACTTGGAGAAGTTAAAAGAAAATCCTTTAAGGTGGACGGAAAACACAAGTTTGAGTGAGTGGTGCATGGTGTTGCAGCACCACTCACTCACCTGTGGCCCGCCCCGCCCTGCACTCAAGACAGAGGAGTGACTGGGCCAAACCTGAGTGGCGCTGCGATCCCTTGCACACGTTGCGATGCCCGGAGCAGGAAGCTGAGTCCAGCCAGTTCCCTGGGACTGGAGCTGTGGGAGACACTGCAATAGTGCGAGACTGGGGTGGGCTCTGCAGCTCTCCCACGGCCTCCTGTAGGAGCCTTTGACACATTCTGGCCACTTAGTTCTGCATTGTGATCCAGGGGTTGAGAAACCTGCCATAGGGTGTGAAGGGATCAAAACCACTGGTGCTGAAGACTCCAACAGAGAGAGCCCCACTGTTCCAATGTCTCTCATCCAGTGGGTCAGAACTTCCCCAGCACTTCCCAAGGACGCACGCTCCATGCTAATGCTGGGCACGAAGAAAGGTGCCTGTGGTGTCATTTGTCTGTTAGCTGAGTAGCCTTTTGAAAGGGATGAGTTGCTATGTGGTTCTGACTGCAAACCCCAGAACTCGGTCCATGTGCAGGGCTGTGGGTGTGTCTTTTGCCTCTCTCAGTACCTCACAGCAGCTTCGTGAATGGCAGCTTGTCAGACCCTACAGAAGGGCCAAAGGAGCAAATGTTCACTGGCTGGTAATTTCTTTATTCTTAACTAGGGTTTTTGCACACTGGCTCTGTGGGAAGGAATTGCTGAGCTGCTTTCCCAGTAAGGAGGTACATAGGAAAATCAGTTTTACTGACCAAAACCACTATGTTTTCCCACTCAGTTCCTCAAAACAGACCAAACTGTTAGGCCTGCATGAACATTTTCCATCAAAATGTTTTTTGGCTGGAAAAACAGGTTTTCTGTTAAACAGATTTGAAAAATGTTTTTGCTGTTCTCAAAAAAAAACAAAAAAAAAAACAAAAAACACCCTTCAACTTTTAGTAGAAAATGTTTTGGTTTTCAGCCATTTCCAGCTGAAAAAGATTCAATTTTTGGCCAAAAATATTTAGAGTTTGGCTGCTAAAAAAACCCAAACATTTAATTCTTCAGGTTTTTCATTGTTTAACAAAAGTAAAAAATGTGGATATTTTAAAATTTGTCTAAATTTTCCCTGAGAAATCTCCTCTCCCCAACATTTTCTGACCACACTACCAACGAGTTTTTTATTTTCCTAAAAGAGGGAGAGAAAAAGAATCTCGGTTCTTGAAACTCCAACTAAATTCACAGGCAAGAGAAATAGGGCTCAGATCCTCAAAGGTATGTAGGCGCCTACTAACTTCTGTTGAATTCAATGAGAATCAGGTACCTAAATGCCTTTGAGGATCTGGGCCTTGAAGCATAGAATACGCAAGACTGGATTAGACCCATAGTCCTTCTAGCCCAGTATCTTGTCTCAGACACAGCTGATTTGGAGGAAGGTACAAGAAACCCACTCTCTGTCTATAGGGGAAGTTTTGCCCAGCTTCACTCAGTTAGCTGTTGATTTATGCATGAGGGTTTGTAGCACTCGTTAAATTATTCTCCTTGCAGGATCTAAAACAAGTTCATTCTCTGAGGTCCTGGCAGGACCATGAAAGATGCTCCAACTCCTCAGGAAAATGGTCCCCACTGGCGGTGATCATGGAAAGCCAAGCCTGATTCAAGATACTTTTTAAACACAGGTCACTGTTGGCTCTGGGTGAGAAATGAAGAATCCTTAGGTTTTTCTGCACAGAAAGAGCAACTCGTCTCAGGTGACTTTTCTTTCAGATTAAGGAAAATACCAACAAGAAAGAAAAAAAGTAAAATCTCGCAAAGAGAGATGGCATGAGAGAGAGAGAGAGAGGTCAAACACAATGTGTATGTCTCTTCTGTAACAGGCTGCATGAACAAAAGGCTGCTGCAGTAAAGTGGTCAGGATGGGGTTAACCAGGTTACCCAGCATATTGATTGATGGAGCTATGTTCCATCCCTCCCTTACTTCCTATTTTATAAACAGTGCCCCCCTCCCATTTGCAGTGGGGATGCAGTGAAGCAGCAGCCGTGTGAGTAGACAGGGTTGTTTTTTTTCTGAACTGCGCAGGGTCCTTGCAGAGATGGCAACTTTTGGAAGACAGGCAACACAGCCTGTGAATGCCTTGCTCTTGATTGGGGCCTTTGGGTGTTAAAACAACAGTAAATAATGAGTAATTAATAACTTGACCCAGTTTTGCATAGGACCACTGATGGTGGATTATGTAGCTGTGAAACCACGGTGCCTTTGTTTTCTCTATGCTTCCTATTTTAATAATAATAATTAGGTTCTGATTAGGGCATTTGGGTAATTTTGTATTATTATTTTATTACCAGTAATTATATCAAGGGTGAAGTGCACAGACAACAAAGACATAATGGTTTCATAGCTACATGCACTTCCGCTCATGGTGCTATGCAAAAACTGCTCAAGTTTCCTGTAAACTGACATATACCTTTAAAGCAGATTGAACTGAATAGTAAAAGCAAGTAGCTGGGGAATGTTCCAGTCCATCAGTTTGACAGCTTCATATTGTAGGGATAAAACTCTCTCTGCTTTCTCAATTTAGAAAGGAAGAAAAAAAGAGGCTAAAAAAAAGAGAGGAAATGGGGAGGGAAAAAAGTAATCTTTAAGAGGCTCAGTTGAGTGTGCAGGGCACAGTTTTCTCCACAGACGTCAGGTTTATTGCAAAATCATTTTAAAGAGGAACTTTCATGCCCATCTTGCCCTCAAAAGGCAATTTATTTTGCCATCAGTTTCCTGTGCTTTCCCCCTTTCTGTAATTGCAGCGTTTGGTGCTAGAATAAAGAGCAGTTATCCCTCATACTAGCTACATTCCCTTGGGTTTGGGGCATTGCTGCTGCCCATTCAAATGCAAGCGATGTCACAAATTCAGCCTGCCAGACTGAGTGGGAGGAGCTCATGGGCTGGGGAAGAAAATCAAGTCATCAGCTGAATGGCAGATTTAACAAGTGTGGGTAATAAGTTCTCTTTAGACCTTAAGGGCAAAAACCCATTGAAGTGAGTAGATGTTCTGCTGTTGATTTCAGAACATCTGTCTTAAGGCTTGCTCTTGAGATTGGATCCACATAGGTAGAACCCCAGTGCCCGCAGTAGGGCCCATAGTACAGGCTCTGCTAGGCAGATTCAGTTACAGGATCTAGGCCTATGCTTCTTGCGGAAGGGTCAGTGCCTTCTTTGTCTGAGTTTTGTACGGCACAGAGCACCCTATGGGAGTTCAACAAATAAATAACTTTCAGGGACTAGCAAGTGTGGGTGTGCACCACTGCTCCCTACTGGCTGGAATCGGAACTGCACCTCAGCATGCCAAAGGCCCTACACTGTTAACAGCCATTTTCTTTCAGTGTAAGTGCTGGAGGTGTGTGTTTTTTGGTGCACTGAGCTGCTGTCTCTCAAGTTCAGCCACGAAGACCTAAGTAGCCAGTCTTTTATTACCTCTTCTGCAGTGTGTGAAAGATCACTGTGGATCATTCCTCCATCTCCTTCCCTTCTCCCACCACTGGGCTCCTCGTAAAAAAGAGAACCAAGAGTGTCAGTGGGAAATTAGGGCTCTACTCTTCCCAGAATCTTGAGGTCTGATGACTAGTTGATGTAGTGGGTTAATGCACTGGGCTGTCACACTGCTGGGCTTTCATGTGGTCTCACCAGACCACCTGAGTTTAAGGATCCATCTACCATGCAAACATGCCATGTCAGGGGATCTTACAAGTCAAGTCCCCTGACATGGAGACACAAGAACCAAATTCTTTTCCAGCCCTGATCTTAGCAAGTGCAACTTAACCGTGTGGCTGCAGTCTGATCTGCTGGACCTCTGACCATGCTCTGCAAACCAGAGTCCAATGAACTGATGCTGGTGTGAAACTATCGTCGGTGGGAGCAGACAGGCAGGCCGAGAGCCTCATGGATACACATCCAATTCACAAAACCTGCAGCCCACATCATGGGCTACATTGAGATACAAATGCTAGTGCCTGGTCAAGGCAAAGCCAGCACTGAAGTAGCAGCGAAAGCTGCGGGGTGGATGTGCTGGAGTTTGTTTTGCGTGTCAGGACTGATATGGCTTGGCAAAGGGGGAACGAGGGAAAGAGTCCGGATTAGAAGAGCGGGGGGCAGTGGTTCAGGATTGAGGGGCATTGGCAGAGCTGGTGGGTGGGGGCGGGGGGGTGGCTCAGGACTGGAATAGCAGGGGGCTCTAGGTATGGACTGAGGGGCATTGGCAGAACTGTACTGAGGGTGGCAGAGAGATGTTTACCGTGCCCCTCACATTATACTTGGCCTTAGTCACTGCTCAGAGGCCTCCATTGTCATGAGTATGAAATTAAAGCAGAAAATAAAGAATGGAAAAGCTAAACAAAATGTGGTTGGGGGGAGAAGGGAGGGATTACCTTTTCCTGGAAGCATTTTCACAAGGAACAAAATGGGGAATGACTTAGGGTAATACACATGCTTACCCAGATTGAATAGATCTCTGCCCAGAAAGGGGCACCTGAAACAAAGCACACCCTCAGCCATGCCTTTTACTTTCCATTTAACTTTCAGGATAATGCCCTTAAATCACATCCATCAAAAGGGTTCTGGTTCCCCATCACTGCTGCCAGTTACCAAGGTGTATTTTGTAATTAACAGGAGGCGTGTAGTTCTTTGCATCAAATAACCCAGGAGACCCATTTTAGCATATTATAAACATTATTTTCTTAAATGAACTGTTGGCCTGAGAGCCAGGGAGACTGAAATCCTGTTTATCCAGAGAATAACTACAGCATGGTAGTTGGTAATCCGCGCTGCATAGCCCCTATCTGTAAGGGAAAGAGAGGAAGGAGTTCATGTCTTTATGGTCCATTCATTCCTTGGCCTCTTTCCTGAGTCTGCCAATTACAGGGTGGATTTTGTAATGAGGATCTGGTTACTTGTAATGAAGAAAACAAATACTTTCATGCAAGACATTCCCCACCTACCAACCATTGCTGAGCTGGAGTTTGACCCAGAGGTTGAGGTCAAAGACACTTATCCTTTGCCAATTCCCTTCAGTTCTCTAAGTTCACCGTGTCCCCTTATGAATGGGCTGTCATGGATTAATGCTCCATTAGCCAGGCTAGCGACTGGGAGTGAATCACACAACCAAGCGAACAGGGAGATATAATTCTTCCCTCTCTGCCTCTCCTGGAGAACACAGACCGAGGTCCTGAGTCTGGCCCAGACGCTGGCAGGTGAGGAGGAGTATGAGGCACTATGCCTACAAGGAAAATCATGACAAACCAGACAGGAACCCTGCCCTGTATTAATGGAATTGCACACGGCTCTCAGGGTACCCCTTCTCCCCACCAGCGGCGAGGTCTAAGATGGGAGCACGTAGCTAAGGACGCCATCAGTATGATGAAGGACACAATTAAGCCCATGTCTTTTGCCACATGTTCAGCCTTCAACTCCACTCTGCATACTTGCAAGGAAGGGAGCAGCTGTTCAAGGACTCGAGGCTCCCTGCTGGTCAGTGGGGAAGACAAGGCCTCGTGCATGGCCATGTATTGCCTCCACTGGGATATGCATTGGCTGCAACAACCTCACACATCCAGTGGCACACTGGGCAAGGATCCGTGGCGGCAAGCCCCAGCAGACAAAGGCGGAGCACCGAATGATCATCTCACACCGGCCATTTCAGCCCAATACCCAGCCCTGGTGGGTAGCCAGGCCATCTCTCTCTCACACTCACACGAACTCCTAATGGGGAATGGCTAGGACACCAGAATGGCAGTCATGAGACATGGATGTATTCCGGGCTCTCCAACTGTTCTACCAGCTGACCTTGAACAAGTCACTGCAGCTTCACCCTTGGTCTACTTAGGCTCTAAACTCTTTGGCCAGGGTCTGTGTTTCACAGGGGGTAGATCCAGCCCCTTCTCCGTGCTGCTGTACATGGACAATAAAGGAGAGAGCCGCTTAAACAAAGCTGGGAATCACCGGTTTGTTGAAAATGGCATTTTGCCTGGAAACAAGCAGACTGTCAGTGAAATGTCTCTGGTTTTGTGCAAATCAAATAAAAATTGAAACACAATTTCAGAAAAAAATTACAAAATATTTTGTGTTACTGGGGATGAAAGGCCTGGTCAGCAGAGTTTTTACTGGTATAACTCTTTTGATCTGGGGAGTGATTCTTTTTTTCTTTAATTGAAATAGTTATAGTGGTATTCTTAGGGCTGGGCTACACTGTGGGAGGGAGGTCAACCTAAGAGATGCAACTTCAGCTACACTATTGGCATAGCTGAAGTTGTGTATCTTAGGTCGACTTATCTGGCTGTCCTCACAGTGAGGAGTCGACCGTGGGTGCTCCCCCGCTGACTCCGCTTACTTCTCTTGCCGGGATGGAGTTCCGGAGTCGATGCGGAGCACATTCGGGGATCAATTTATCACGTCTAAATGAGACGCAATAAATCGATCCCCAATACGTTGAGCGCTACCTGCCAATCCGGTGGGTAGTATAGCCATACCCTTAGTGTGGACTCAGTTAGACCAGTATAAAGGTGCTTTCTACCAGTAGAGTAATTCTCCTCCCTAAATGGGAATTAGCTGTACTGGGATAAGCACATTTATGCTGCCATAATTGGGACAGGCGCTTATGGAATGTGTGCCACGTTTACTGTTCCAGTGTCATTAAAGCGGTGCAACTTTTGTGTTTAGACAAGACTTTAGTGCCACTTTGAAAAGGGATTGTGTTCCTTCTTTTCTGAAAGCAGGACTTTCAGTGTTTTCTTACTGTTTTCTAACTGGCAAAAAGGTGGAAGACTGTGAGAAAGAAGATCTTTCCCCTACTGCTTTGAACATTTTCCAGAGGTGCTGAGTTTTACTTTTTCCTTGGGGGTGATGATCAGAGGCACCTCCAACCACTTAACATCGACACTTCCAAACAGCCATGTGAGGAAACAGAAAATGTAAGCATGGCCATCTTGGGTCAGACCAATAGTTCATCTAGCACTGTATCCCATCTCTGCTTGTGGCCTGTGCTGGATGCTTCAGAAGAAATTAAAAGAATAGGGCAATTATCAAGTGATCCATACAGTTGGCCAGTCCCAGCTTCCGGCAGTCAGAACAAAACCACTTTCCACATTTTGTTATTGTTTTCCAATTTGTTGGAAAACAGAGAATGGGAAAGAGAAAGTGCAGAAAAACTTTCTCAATGTTTCAAAATTTCCCATGAACACAGTATTGTTTCCCTATGGGAAAATGTCAGATGGAGGAGGGGTTTCCCTTTGAAAATTCCTATAGCAAGATTTCTCACTTCTGAGGCTGTTCTGATCAGTCACTATGGCCCGAAGCTTTGGACTTGATCAGCTTAGCTCAAAATGTCATGAATGTCTGGGAAATCTCCCCACACTCGTCCTCAAAACTGTTGTTGCTGAGAGAGATCATCATAATCGCTGTTGAAAAGCCACCTGAGTAGAAACACTGCCCCTGGCCGATTTCTCCAGGGCTGTGGTTCTTTGAGCATAACTTATTCCCAGTGTGCCTGGTTCACAGTTTTACAGGAGGTGAATTTCATTCAGACCTGCCTGTAAATCAGTCTGGGCCATTTCCCAGCCTTGGAGTTATTGCTATAAAAGATGAGCCTGGTATACATTGAAATTCTTTCAATGCACTTGTTAGCTGGTTGGAAAGACGGACTGAGAATGACAGTTTTATGTGCCAAATGAAACATAAATCCATTGCAGTCTTTGAATTTGCAACCGGTCCGTTGCAGCAGTGTTTGCACAAATACATGAGCAATGGGACTGGGGGAAATCCCACATCATGAGCTCATGCACTCATTACTGTTTGTAACAGCAAGGAGGAGGGTCAGAGGAGAGATGGGAGGGATGCACTCATCTGTTTAGAAAAAAAAAATCTGGAAAATGTGCAGTGAAATTTTCCTTCTATTTTTGACCAACTTTAGAGCCGATCAATTTTGCTGCTGCTGTTGTAAATTTGGTCTCTGTAAAGTGGTTCACTCACTGCAGGAGCGCCTCCTTGTGGCCTGGCATGGTGTATTGGTTGTTTCCCCATATGGCGCCCTCTACTGACGATAGCTCCGTTGCTCTGGTGGTCTCTCTTCCTGCAACTTGGCCCTTGGGTCAGACCATGTTTTAGTCTGCCCCTTCTGGGGTAACCGCCTCGAACCAAATATAGTCCAGTGACTTTATATCAGGTCTTCTCTGGGCTCCGTGGTCCTTATGCTCCTTACCTCAGGGAGTTTCACACCACCTTCCTCAGTGGCTGATGCGGGAACCCCGGCCCTCCCTCTACTCTGGGTTGCAGCCCTGGGACCCATTGTTGGCAGCCAAGGTCTACTCCCTCAGACTCCTTGCTGCCTTCATGGACAGCTTCTTACCTTTTTTGTCCCTCAGAGGGTGACTGCAAGCTCTATCCCTGCAGTGCCCTTCTGCTGCAAACGTCCAGGCAGTGCAATCACCACCCAGCCCCTCCCCAGCCAGTCTTCATTATCAATGTTAACTGGCGTCCCAGGCCCACCTTAGTCTCTTCAGGGCCTGTCTGAGTTACAGAGCCCATCACAGGCTCAATTTTTCAAAATTTTGAATTTCAAAAATAGTGGGATAGAACTCAGATTGCTCGAATCTGACTCATCTCCTCAGTCCATTAGCTAACACTGGGCCATGCCTCACTCCCGTTTAATGGCTCACAGTTCAGATGGACTTAATGCCCCTGTAGCTTTCTCCTAACAAAGGCTGAGGAGGGGAAGGGGCATCTGAAACGTGCCAGGTATGTGGTGTCTTTGTATCTGTTGCCGCCGATCTTCAGAGTGCACCAGGTCATCTGAGTGGAAAAGGGGGTCGTCTAAGACTTAGTGACTCTTTACTGTGTTCCCCCAGGCAGAACATTCAACAGCTTTCCCAGGGTAGCAGCCACTGAGGAGAAAGCCCTGCTGCTGCCATTACCACCATACAATTCATCTCACACTGTAAAGCAGCAAGGACCCGTGGCCGGATAACATGGCACCCCCTGTTGGACTCCAACACCACCAAATCTTGCCATTGGGAGCGTCGTGCTGCTCTGAGCCCTCCCTTTTGGGGAAAACATGAGCCAAGGGGGACCAATGCAGCTGCCGGCCAGAAGGTCCAGGTAAGAACCAGCAACAGAACTTTCTCTTGGGAGAGAAAGGCAGTAATTCCTCTTTTGAAAAGCTCCATCTTCCTGGTGCACAGGGCAAGAGGTCCCAGATTTCTGATTGTTTTCATCTATTTGCAAATCAGGAGCACTAAAAGGCAGTCACCAGCCAAAGCTGGGAAATTGGAATCTGGCTTTTTATTTATTTATTTTGGAAATGCATATTTTTGATTCTAGCCTGTTCCACCTAAGAAGAATGTCCCCCACCTGCTGAACCTCATAATCATGGAAAAGCGTCTCCCCGAACAGCAGAAGTAGTTGGCATAATTATCTTCCCAGAACCTGATTGTGCTTATAATTCACTTCAGCTACTACCGTGGCAGTTTCTACTGAAGTCTGGGAGGCGTAGATCAGCAAAGAGAGCTCTCTGCCTATGTATTAATCCCCTTGATATTTACAGCTGGTTATATTTTCAGCTGACCCATATCCTTGGAGTCAGTAGGATAATGTACAAAAAAAAACCCCAAAAACCTAGAGAGAGATCAGTGAAAGGGTTATCAGCCAATCTCTAACTAATGGGGTTAGGAAGAAGCTTCCTCCAGGGACAGGTTATTCCATCATGGATCACTAGGAGTTTCTTGCACCCTTCTAGGTTTATAGAGTTTAAGGCTAGAAGGGACAATTAGATCATCTAGTCTGATCTGCATGTCACAGGTCATTAAATTTCATCCAGTTACTCCTCCTTCTGAAGCATCTTGTTTTTGTCACCACAAGAAAACAGGATGCTGAGCTAGGCCTGTTGCTCTGATCTGTCCTGGCAATTCATATATATTTTTTGGAGGCATAACCTGAGAGCTGGTTAAGCAAGTAGATTATATTTTTCTGGAAATTAGTAAAATATTTAATATTTCCTGGGTTTTGTGGAAAAGAAAAAAAAAGAAAAAAGGGGGGGGTCAAATTTTGCGGGGGAAATGGTAGGTCTTAGGAAGTGCAAATTTTCACTTGTAACTCTATAAAAAATAAATTTTGTTTTTCATCAGAGAAAAATAGTACATTTCAACTGTCCATATATTTTTTGCCAAAATAATATTTCAACAGAAAAAAGTTGACCAGCTGCACATAACACACATTTGGAGATGTAGTTTTCCTACAACTCTGTATGAATGTATAGTCTGAGATTTGCAAAAATCCCTGGATGTCCAAGTCCAATTAATTTTAATCAGAATTAATTAACCTCAAGGCTTACCAGATACTGTGCAGCAACTTTGCAAATGCCACCCAAATTGCATGATCAAGGAGTCCAGTTACTTCCCAAGACAAGAATATCAGTGTTTGTGTTTGTTGCATTCGGGCCATTTTAGTGCCACTACTGTGGAAGCAGAGAGCTACCAGAGTATCAGCCAACCTGAATGTTTTGCCTTACTAATGTGTTCATGAGGTTTACACAGGAGGAGTGGTCATGTACCCTGGCGTACATGAGATTGTTCTCCTTGTTGCAAGGGGACCCAGAGCTGGTATACATCTGGCAGAGCCTGCAGAGGGACAGCCTAGAACAAAGGGCCAGCGTTACCAGTGCAGACTGCTTGGTACTGTTATGCTGGGATGTTGGAGCTGGTGGATGTAACCACCACTGTTCGTTTTAGGGCAAGCTCCTTGCAATAGCGTGTACAGGTCCCACCCTGGCAAGAAGAGGTTAATGAGGGTCTGTGGACCCAGTTGGCCCCACTCTGCTACATCTGCAGCAGTTTTTAGGTGCAGAGGGGAGTTAAAAGGAGAAAGGCCAGCTCCATTGGTGGCTGACCAGGAAGGAGAGCTCTGCCTCTCCATCCAGGAGTGCTCTGCTACGATGGAGGGGCTGCCAAGCCAAATTTCAGTGATTGGCGTAACTTGCGCCATAGCACACGCAGCGCCACTCATGTTTGCCCAGGCAGCCTCTTTGTTGGAGCACCGGGCCAAACCTGGGTGGTGCTGTGATCGTATATGCCAGGTCACAGTGCAGCTTGGTTTGAGGGCCCTCTCAAACATGGAGCCAGGGATAAACTGCCCTGTGTTCCCTACCCACTCTGGGTGGCTCTCCACCTACCAATGTTACTCAGCTTGTGTATGATTGCAGGTGCCACTGTCTTCCACTGTGAGAGGGGTCAGGTTACAGGCAAGGGTCTAAGGCAATTTGCTGGTGGGCTGACCCTCCCAGTGGATGGAATGATCTGGACCAGGGAGACAGAACAAGGGACTGGATGTTTGAAGAGAGGCTCTGAGGAGAAGGGCAGGGTCCTGCCGAAGACACACAAGATGCCCTATTTTGAGTTCATAGTTGTCTCTTATTTTTGGACTTTAACACCCTGGAAAGGCTGGAGTTTGCAGGTGCTCAGGGCTAATGTGCTACTGCACTGGACTCTCTGGGTGATGTCAACCTGCCATTGAAGACCCTGTGGCTGGATAAGTAGTGTCACATTGGGCCACTAGGGGGTGCCACAGAGGTGAGCACTGTGAAGAACTTCAAAAAGATCTCACAAAACTAAGTGATTGGGCAACAAAATGGCAAATGAAATTTAATGTGGATAAACATAAAGTAGTGCACATTGGAAAAAATAATCCCAACTACACGTACAATATGATGGGGGCTAATTTAGCTACAACTAATAAGGAAAAAGATCTTGGAGTCATCGTGGATAGTTCTCTGAAGACGTCCGTGCAGTGTGCAGCGGCAGTCAAAAAAGCAAACAGGATGTTAGGAATCATTAACAAAGGGATAGAAAATAAGATGAAGAATAATCTTATTGCCCCTATACAAATCCATGGTGTGCCCACATCTTGAATACTCTGTACAAATGTGGTCTCCTCATGTCAAAAAGGATATACTGGCATTAGAAAAGGTTCAGAGAAGGGCAACTAAAATGATTAGGGGATTGGAACGGGTCCCATATGAGGAGAGATTAAAGAGGCTAGGACTTTTTAGCTTGGAAAAGAGGAGACTAAGGGGGGATATGATAGAGGTATATAAAATTATGAGTGGCATGGAGAAAGTGAATAAGGAAAAATTGTTTACTTGTTCCCATAATAGAAGAACTAGGAGCCACCCATTGAAATTAGTGGGCAGCAGGTTTCAAACAAATAAAATGAAGTTCTTCACACAGCGCACAGTAGAACTCCTTGCCTGAGGAGGCTGTGAAGGCCAGGACTATAACAAGGTTTAAAAGAGAACTGGATAAATTCATGGAGGTTAAGTCCATTAATGGCTATTAGCCAGGCTGGGTAAGGAATGGTGTCCCTAGCCTCTGTTTGTCAGAGGTGGGTGATGAATGGCAGGAGAGAGATCACTTGATCATTACCTGTTAGGTTCACTCACTCCAGCGCACCTGGCATTGGCCACTGTCAGTAAACAGGATACCGGGCTGGATGGACCTTTGGTCTGACCCAGTACGGCCTTTCTTATGTTCTTACAATCCTTAATGGAACCAAATATTGTAACAACAGAAGTCACCACCCAAAACCTAGGCACATGGGAAGGCAGGATTAGAAGCTGAGTCCTGTGGCTCAGGTGGTTTCCCTGGAGACTAATATAGTAAATACAGTTGTTGGGGCTAGAGTGAGCAGACAGCAAGTGTGAAAAATCAGGACAGAGGGTGGGGGGTAATAGGAGCCTATATAAGAAAAAGCCCCAACTCTTGGGACTGTCCCTATAAAATTGGGACATCTGGTCACCCTGGCTGGGGCATTGATTGGTGAGTTGTGAGTCTGTGTGTGAGAGAGAAGGAAGCAGCAGGAATGCAGAAGGACACAAAGACGGAGCAAAGAAACCCCAGCTGCAACCCGAGAAGCCCTGGTAGCTTGAATCGAAGGGAAAAAGCTCAGGAAGCTTTTCAGCAGAGTGTTGGCTGAAAGAGGCTTGGAACTGTGAGCAAAGAAACGATCTCATGTTGGTTGAGTCTCCTGTGTTCAGGGAAACAGGACTTTTCACATTCTTTGTAAGTAATCGGGGTTGCATCAAAGAAATAGCTGACTCCATCATCAATTTCTCCTAATGGAAACAAAGTGCTAGACCCTGAAAACTGGCTTGCGGCTCAGATCAAAAAGGCACAGCAATACGTTTTCCCTTAGCGCAAGCGGCAGAGCGCTGCTCTGCCCTAGGGCCTGGGTTCAAATCGTGCTGCTCCGTCAGGCAGGCAGGGTTGTTACCTGTGCGTAACTGCATGTGGAATTTGCGTTTACAAATACCATGAGTCGTTGGAGGTGCGATTGTACATGGTGCATGCAAATCAAATACATAAATGCCCTGTGGAATGAGATAAAAACGTAGAGCTCAGGGGCTAAATGTCAATGATTTGCAGTAAGAGCGTCCCTCTCGGTGCTGAGGGTTTGTTTGTGGTTTTCAAGGCAAAATGGCTAGTGTCAATTTTTCTGCTCCCTTCCAATAAAGTTCCCAGTGGCAGAGTGAAGGAGAACTGCCTAGTCCCGGACGATGAGGGGGTTAACCTCAGCACGGCATCACCCACTCCTTCCATAGGTACTCAGGGGGAAGTGACCATTTTGGAGATGGAGTGGGGGATGGAGTCCACTCACAGCGATCATAGGCCTAGCTGAGACCCAGGCCAGGAGCAGTTTTCCATCACTCCTATTTGTTCTTTTCCCTTGTATTGATTTCTGCTTAGCACCATTCTCGCAGGGGTGAAAAGCCCTTGCTGACTGCACTTGCACTGGGTTTCACCAGTCTCACTCTCTTCAAAGGGCCAGCGTCCCCAGGGGTGTAAATCATTGTCAGAATGACACTGAAGTGAAGTCAATGGAGTTGTGCCAGCTAAGGATCTGGCCCAGAGTCTCACCATACATGGTGTGTCAGTGGTGTGCAAAGACGGGTTGCTATTTTTCTTCCCAAACATTCCCCTACATGGCTCTCTTATATCAGTGGATACAGATAAAGAATTGGCTCATGCCTCCGGATAAGCCTATACACACTGAGAATGTTTATTAGCACCTAGCCATCTCTTTTACCAGCCTTTTGTCATTACCCTTTACCTAGCTCCCTAGGGAGCTAGCCCCATAGATATCAACCCTCCGCTGGAGATACCGTAAATAACAGGAGTTAGCAGCAAGCTACCGTATTATCTACATGGGCAGCAAGGTAGCTGTTCCCAGCACGTGGGCTGTATAAGGAATCTGTCCTCTAAAGCCCACTTTCAGCGCAGAGCAAGCTGAAAATAAGTGTCCTGATGCTCATCTTTTCTCATTCTTTGAGGAGAATGTGGCCATTTGTTTCAAGGTGGCTCTGCTGAGCAGAGGAGCAGGCTTCGCTTTTGAAAGACTGCAAACCTTTGGCTCCTTCTAAGAATGAGGAGTACTTGTGGCACTTTAGAGACTAACACATTTATTTGGGCATAAGCTTTCATGGGCTAAAACCCTGGAGCTTTAACTGCATTCTAAACAAATAATTATTCAGCTATTGGCAGCAACTGCCCAAGGTCAGGTGTTTCCAGGGGAGAGAGCGGGGTTACTGTGTTTATGCTGAGGAGACCCCCGATGGGATTAGTTGATATTGGAGGTTTTGTTAATCCAGCCAGGTTTGGTTACGCCAGGTAAATCAGCTCAGATAAAGCAAGTACCAGTCTGAACCTGTGAGCCTTAACCGGCTTATTCCAATCCACTCCCCACCTTGTCTCGAGCACTGGGAAAACAGAGGGACTGCAGTATCCAGATGAGACGGAAAGAAACTGTATTCTGGCAGATTGCTGACACTGTAGGCTGATGTGCTGACTGCCTTCTCCAGCGGCCGCACTGATGCACAAAATAGGAATGCGGCATCTTGCATAAGCGGGCACTTGGAAAGGAAGAGCAAAGACCCACTTTTGTCCCTGGGGTTCCCTGGGAGGGGTAGGAACCCACTCATAAATAAAACCACAGACAGGTGTCATGAAGACAGGGAGAGGATGGCTAGATAGATAGATTAGATTAGATAGGTATGGAACTCTTCTGCTAGGTATTGATGGGAGCAACAAGAGATGGGTAAAAATATTTAGGAATCCCTTCTAGAAAGTAACACAGACAATACTCCAGCCCACAACCAAACTAACTTTCATTCCAGCTCTGGGAAGATGCAATCACTCCCCCGGTCACCCTGAGCAGGCAGTTCTTCCCTCAAGCACTACAATTTGGAATCTAGAACAGGAGCCTTTTACTGAAAGGAAAAGGAACACACACAAAATAAAATGTGCAAAACTCAGTATCTAGCTCCGTAAAAGCAAGAACTCCAAATTGGCCAACTAGGAGTTATTCTTTACATTCTGTCTCTGCAAAGCTACCCAGGCCAGTCAGTCTTGTGCTTCATGGTATCAAAGCTTTATTGATGGATGACAGTATGATAGGCACTTTACCTGCATCCATCCCCACTACAGCCCGTCAGCCAATGCTAACACTAGTGCCTTTTGTGGTAAACCCCAGACTGGACCATAAGATCAAGATGCCCTTGGAACTTCCCATTGCAACTTCCTCAGGGCCCTTCTTCCAAAACAGGAGGTTGTCCAACACTGGAGGACAATTAGTGAGGTTGTTTATTGAGCAGTGATGTCTCAAAGTTGTCTGAAGCCAACCTGGGGCTGTCCAGGTCAGACCATTCAAGCAAGTCAACACCCTGGAACTTCACTCTGGAGCAGGTGGTAATAAATGCTAACCTGGGCTGGAGTCTTTGTATTCTTGTCAACCCTTCAGTGATTAGCACTCCTAGATTAATAGATAATTCCCTACTTCAAAACAGATCAATACCCTCCCTCTCTCTCTTTTTGGTCCCATTCCCTGATTGCTCAGACATTAGTAATCACTCCTGGAAATATATTGCACAGGGTGCAGTTTCCATGTGGAAATGAGCTTCCCAAGGAGACAAATGGCCATTCAGATAATATCCCAGGCTGGCTTGGCTGTGCATTTCTGGATGGATGAGATCTGCCCTGCTGGCTGCGGACCTGTATATTTTAGGGCTGTGAATAATTCATAAGCCCACCAGTGTAATTAGAAAAGTTTCTCTATGGGACTAGCCCAGTTGTTGAAAATCCGAATGTGTTTTGGGTTTGTTGGAGTTTTTTTTAGTTTCGAGGCTTCTTAATTATTCATGAAAGCAGAGGGATTAATAACACTGGCCAGCACTAAAGGTGGAAGGTACTATGCAAGCTCAGTATTTTCACTGCTATTTATTATTTACACCTTGACTGAACTCCTGGATTCAACCAGCACAATGACGGACTCTAGTTATTTGTGCTGTTCCTTTAAGTGGAATGATCCATGTGCGAGGAGCCTCGGGCAATGGAACTCGGTTGGAGCCTTTGAGACACTTGGGGCTGCCCGCGGGTCTATGTGAGACCCTTGCCAGGTCGATGCATCCCACTAGTTTGCTGCTCCCTCTGCCTGATCCCAGGAGCAGTGAATGTTACACACTGTGATATATTGAGGACTGTGTTGAAATTACAAGCTATTACTTTAAGTCTGTATACCGGGGGGGCAGAGGGTTTCCTGGTCCTGCTTGCAGGCAGGTAGGGGCTTTGTAGCAAAGCATGCGATCAGTGTCATGATAGACAGAACCAGCTTACAGCAAGGTGGGGTGAGTTGTGCCTCACTGCCCTAGGGAGCAGCCTGTTTTCTCTCCCTCTGTTTTGGGGTTCTTGTATGTTCTTGTGCTGAATTCTAAGAAATAATGTAGCATGCCATTGCAGCCTGCAGGCAAGAGTGTTTATCTCTTGATCTAATTTTTCTGTGTGTATGTTGTGATCATAGCAGTCTCCAGGCGTCTGATGCTTGCGTATCCTGCAGAGCACAGAGCATTTAGCAAAGGACATGGCGGCACCAAACCCAAAACTCCTCCAGAGGAGAGAAAGGAATGGGACTAATGAGTCATGAGGTTTCACAGCAGCGCAAAGCTCCATACATGAGACTGAGTCTGTGCCTATTCCAGGGTGTCTGGGAGTTACTGTTTAACGAAAGCATCTTTCGGGGACTTTAGACACCATACTTCCTGGAGAATGTGTAATGCTTCTCTCCATTCCAAGTGGCCAGAGGAGGGTGGAAGAGCAAATGGGGACGGAGAAGTAATGGTGAGCTGCCCTCACACTCTGCCGCCATGAAAGGTTGATGTGGTGCAGTTATTTTGGGTCCCAGACAGCAAAAAGGCCCCCTGCCAAGAGACAGCATGGTCCAGTGGGGAGGGAACTGGACTGGGACTCAGAAAATAAAGGCTGTATTCTCACCTTATCCATTGAGCTGCTGTGTGTGCTGGGCATATTATTTCACTTATTTGGGCCTCTAGTTCCCCTCCCGACCATTCTCCATCTTGGTGATTAATCCTGTAAGCTCTCTGAGGCAGGAAGTGTTTGTACAGCACTTGGCACACTTGGGGTCCTTGGGCGTGACTGCAATACAGATAATACCCTTGGCTGTGTGACACTTTGGGGGTTCACCCAGGCCAGTAAGGGGTTGTCACCGCCTGCCCTCTAACCCCAGGTGCCTCTGTGCTGTGCAGCATTGGCTCAGAGCCCTGACACCAGCTGCCAGCTCGCAGAACAATGGCTTCACCCTGGCTTCCACCAGCCTGGCAACTCCTGGCAGAGTGACCCCAACACCTCTTCCAATCCCAAGCCTCCCCTGCAGCATCCAGTGCCTGGCACTAGATACTCACTGAGGTAACACCATGTTCTCTGCCTCCAAAGAGGCAGGGCGCCCACCAGCTTGTTAGCTCAGCTGGGGTTATTCACTCCACTTTAATACATAGCGCTGAGACGGTTTGAAGGGGATACGAAAGGGTTACAAACAGCTTAATATCGGCAAGATGTAGCTTTGCCTAACATTGCTTCTTGCTCACAGCACGTTGCCAGCATTCTCCAGCTTCTTTAGCAGGAGGAATTGTACTTCACAAGTACAAACCTTGGCTTCTTTATTGTCTCGATGATGAATCCCCCAAAAGTCTTTCAGTCTTGTATCCCCCAAATGTATCTTCGACTTTGAAGTCAGGAAGCCCTCCTGGGGGCTCAGCTTTCTGTGTCCACCAAGGAGCCCACACCAGGTTAATGTTGCGGCCTTCTGGGTTTGCAATGCAAATGACCTTCCTGAAGTCTCAATACAAAATGAATAGCTCATTGTCCCAGTCTCTGGTCACACCTGCCTTGATTTGCAACTGCGCCAAAGAAATATTTGCCTTTCTCCTTTTTATGGGGAAACCCCCAGCCCCTTGTTTTTCTCCCTTGTATTTTTACAGTCTCTAAACCGGAATACGGAATATCCATATTTTCACATACAGCATGGTTACATTCATTTCACAGTGATATTAGTGGCCAGTATGGTGGTAGTTTTTGAATGATAAATTACAAGGCACAGTTTAAATAAATATGACAACAATGTACAAGGGGTATTGAGCCTGTCAGACCTGCTGAGTTACATACCAGGGAGACCTTTGCCATCTGGCATGGAGTACCCCTGGGGTGCCGTTCCTGTATATTTATATAGTTGCTGTCAGTCTGAACATCTGTTTGTTTCTAACTGGGACGTTTCCCAAGCACATGTGGGTAGCAAGGAGCCTTCATACATACGTTTCTGATCTTAAGAGAATACGTCTTCGGAATATAGGCTGTTGTCATGGGATAATGCATCTCCCGCTGACGCACCAATGCAGAGGCAGGGCTGAGAGGTATTTTCCAAGCAGGAGGTGCTCATCCTCTGTCAGGGCTTCTGCACTAAATGATTGATGCTGCAGATTTAATCATTTGCTTCGTTGGACAGAGCTGGAGCGTTAGTGACACTTGCTGCAAACCCACATGAGCCTGCTCTATCCTCATTGGCTAAGACGCACAACCAGTCTCTTATCTAAGCTAAGCATCAGACCATCTAGAAAGCAAAAGTATATGTCTGTGACAGGATTCAGCACGCCCTTGTGGCCAGTCAGGGCATGACTTACTCAGCTGCAGGTCTCTGCTGGTAGGTCGCTGTCTCTGTGAGGTCCAAAGTAGCGGTATTTTGGCTTTCCGGACAAGGCATGCTTCAGTCCTACCCCTTCTGGACATATAATTGGAAAAGCCATTCTAGGAGAGCCTATATGGTGTGGTCACCAGCACTAAAACCTTAAACTGATTGCTAATGACTCATAGGGAGTTTTCTATGCCAAACCCATCCAGGTCTCCCATGTAAACAGCTCAATGCACAGGACACAAGTGCCTAATCTGAAAAGCCTTCATGTGGAAGGCATAGCCAAGAATCGCAGCCCTATGGCCAAGCACAGTGTTTTGCTCTGCAGCATCCTGTCCGTTCTTTGGAGCAAGTGTTTCCAAAAGGTGCCTGAATTCAGAAGGTCTGATTAACACATGACAGCCAGGCCATTCATTCCACTCTGGTGGGCACCTTCATGCCTAGAAATAAAGGAGTCGTGTTACATAAAGGTACCAAGTTGATATAATTAATGCCTTCTCAAACACTATTGAAGGCAAAGCTACTGTGTGTTATAGCGTGTGCTAAACTAAAAGCCCAACGGGCTCCAAGGCTATAATTTGTCCTTCCAAAATAGAGCTAAAGATGTTCAGCTGTGTCTGTACCGGGGCTTGCCTGCACCTGGAGTTGTTCCTGATGAACTCCATGTGTGGACACTCTCATTCTGGAATAGGAGTATCTTGTTCCTCTTTCTTTGAATGTGGGGCCTTGCCTTCACTAGGGGGTTGGATCGACTGCAGATACGCAACTTCAGCTACGTGAATCACGTAGCTGAAGTTTGCGTATCTGTAGCTGACTTACCTGCCGTCCTCACGGTGGCGGCAGTTGGCGGCGCACTCCCCCGTCGACTCCAGCTTACGCCTCTGGTCAAGCTGGAGTTATGGAGCCGACGGGGGCAGTGCTGGCGATCGATTTCTCGCTTCTTGATGAGACATGATAAATCGATTGCCATAAGATTGATCTTTCCCCGCTGTAGTGAAGACAAGGCCTAACTTACGCTAAACAAGAACAAGGAAGGCTCTCTTACTCTGGAATAAGCATGTTCAGACATGGAAGAACTCCATGTAGACAAGCCTGTGGTGTTAAATGGGGTTTTCAGTTGCTAATTGAGCCAATTCAGTGGACCAAAGCACTGTCTAAATAAGGTCTTCACAGAGAAGGATGTGCTTTGCCCGTGGGGTTAGCAACCTCTGTACAATGTGTACTGCATACATGGAGTTAGCTATCTCAGTGTAAAATCCTTATGGAGAGAAGACATTCTAGTTTTTATCTTAATATAGCTAGCCAAAGTCAACACTGCTAGACCTTGGCTAACTACAGCGAAGTCAATGCAATGGTGCCTTGTTCCCACTAGCATTTTGCCTGGAAAAAGCTATCCCAGCATAAAAACACACCTCTTTTTTCCAGTAAAGCTGAACGTGCGTAGACTCAGAGCCCAGATGTGACAGTGACCGGCCCTATATAATAACCCAACACAGTGGCTTGATGGGTAGCAGGAGCTATGAACTGCAGGTGATCAGTTTGTATAAAACTCCGGCAGTGAGAGCACGAGAGAGCCCTAGTACTTGGGGAGGCAGGCAGGAGATTGGTTATCAAGTCAGATTGTGACCACAAGCAAGGGGACCTGGTATGTAATTAGAAGGCTAATTTGTATCTGTGAAAAGGCAGGGACTTAAAAAATTGTGTCGGTAGTTACTACCGTAACACAGCTGCCAAAGACGGAGCTCATTTCTCCAGCACCTCTTGGATTAGGAAGATTCTATAGTAGGAGCTACTTACAATGTAGGGGTGCCCTGGGCTGGGGGCAGTGGCCAGTTGGGGTCCCCTAGGCTGGGGGCAATAGAAGATTTGAGTGCCCTGGGCTGGGAGCATTGGCCTCACAGGGTGCCCTGGGCTGGGGGCAATAGAAGGTTGGGGTACCCTGGGATGGGGGGCGGTGGCCGCTCAGTGTACCCTGGGCTGGGGGCAATAGGAGGTTGGGGTGCCCTGATCCTGGCCACCGACCTGATGGTCCTGATCCAGCAAAGCACTTGAGCACCCGTTTAACTTTAAACTTGTGTGTAACCCCATGGAAATCAAGCAGATTATTCTTGTGCTTAATGTTAAGCTAGCGTTTTGCTTGACCTTCTGACAGAGGAGTGGTGTATGGTTATCCACAGAACCTCCCCCCACTGACACCTCAGATGTGTTTCCCAGTCCCTACACAGCAGCTGTGCTGGGTAGAGCATGCAGATTATAATTATGCAGCTGTAGCGAAGCACCCAAGGATGCTTCTGATTTCTTGCTCTTGTCCCTGACCCAATTCATCTTTTTGTCAGAGGAGAGGATTTGTATTTTGTTCCATGTATTATTTTGGCATCCAAATGAGTTAGCAGGCAAAAATGCTGAGAGGAAAATCTATAATCAATTTCCAAGGAAATCGGATAGAATGTGGAGAGCCCCAAGGTGGACTCATTAACACTGCAGAGTGAATAGAGCCAGCTCTGAGTGGCAGCAAGCCCACACCTGGCCTGGCAGTCGCTTTGTTTTCCTTGCTGGTATATGCCTAGTCTACACACAGTTACTGGTTCAACTATGTGGGGCTGGGGTTTGATGGTTTTTAACCAAAATAGTGATGCTGGTACCACCCCTGGTGTGGATGCAGTGATAGTGGTGTCCTATACTTTTGTAGCTTACTCCTTTTCCTTTACTGCTATTATCTATGGCTTGGTCTACGCTTCAAAGTTAGGTCAATGTAGCTATGTTGGTCAAGGGTACGAAAAAACACACCCCTGACAGATGTAGCTATGCCAGCCTATCCCCTAGGGTAGATGCAGCTGTGTTGACACAGTTATGCTTCCCTGGATGCCGCTACCATCCATTGGGGAGGGGGTGTTTCTACACCCATGGAGATACCCCTTCTGTTGGTGCAGTCTGCGTCTACACTACAGGGTTATGCTGGCATAGCTATGGTGATGTAGCAATATGATGTGACAACGTACCCTAAACCAATATAAGCACTTCTATGCCAGTATAACTATCTCTACACTAGTGGGGTTGGTATAGTGAGAGCAGTACAACTTTTGTGGTCTAGAGAAGCTGATAGGGCTTGGCTACACTTGCAAGTTAGAGTGCACTAACTCCACCCAGTGTGCTCTAACTCACTCCCCATCCCCACTTGCAAGGCACATAGAGCGCACTGACTCTGTGGCTACAGCGCTCCTGGTACTCCACTCAGCGAGAGGAATAACATCTGATGTGTCTTGGCTGAGATGCCCCAGTGTCCGTGTGAATGAGGTGTTGCATTATTGCACTCTGGTTGACCTCTGGAAATGTCCCATAATCCCCTTAAGTGGCCACTCTTGTCATTGTTTTGAACTCGGCTGTAGGAATGCCCTTCAAAGCTCTGTTTCTGACAGCCGGCATGCTCATCTGCTCTGAGACAAAGCAAACGTTACTTAGGAATGTTGCTTGCTTTGAGTGAGAGAGAGGCGGGAGAGGGGAGTCTGAACTTACAAGACAGCACCCCAAAAACCCACTCTTTTCCTCCCTACCATATACTCACAACACCCTCCCTGTCACACTCCACCCCACCCCACATTTGAAAAGCACATTGCAGCTACTTGAATGCTGGGATAGCTACCACAATGCATGCTCCCACTGCTGCTGAAAGTGCCGCAAATGTGGCCACACCAGCGCACTTGCATCTATTAGTGTGGACAGACTGCAGCACTTTCCCTACTGCGGTCTCCCAAGGCTGGTTTAACTCAATGTGCTCTACATCTGCAAGTGTAGCCATGCACATAGACTCATGGTAAGTGTATCCCTGCTCCAGAAAATCATCTCCAGTTTCTACTGAGAAAAGGAGTGGTTCTCTTGTTGCGCCCCTCGGCCTTTCCCTCCCTAAAGCAAGAAGCATTGTTCTTTCCTCTTAGCAATTATGAGAAAAATCAAATGGAGCCTGTGAGCACCCCAGATTTGTGTTGATAGCACTTTTCATTCAGGGATCTGTGACAGGCTCTTCACCCCCACACTTGCCCTGAAGGCGATAATGTAGGCTAAGCAAGGGGCCAATTAACCAGACAGGGCACAGCTGTGTGTAAGGGTGATCAGGTGGGTGGAGGAACCAGTTTATAAAGACAGGAAGCAGTAAGGGTGGCTGTAAGGAAGCAGGTTGCAGTCATTTTTTGAGAGAAAGGAAGGATGTTTGGGGGTTGTAGAACTAAAGTAGCCTACAGTTATTCCCTAGGAGGGAGGGAGTTTGGGGGCTGGCAAACCCAAAGAAGCAGGGAAGCCAGAAAATTATGAAAGGCTTAGGAAAAAGGCAATAAGGCCCTGAATAGAACAGGGCCAGGGCTGCTGATTAGAGGGTCACTGTGCTGGAACCCAGACTAGAGTATGGGCCTGGATTCCCCTGCTAGCCACTGGGGAAGTGGCACTGGGTGGGTAGTGAATGGGAACTGCTTGAGCCTGTTCGTAAGAAGAGATTTTCCTACCCCAGAATGGGAGGACATGTGAGAGGCTAAAAGTCATGTAGAGTTGGACCTTGCAAAGGGAATTAAAACCAATAGTAAAAGGTTCTATAGCCATATAAATAAGAAGGAAACAAGGAAAGAAGTAGGACTGCTAAATACTGAGGGTGGAGTAGAAGTTAAGGATAATCTAGGCATGGCCCAATATCAAACCAAATACTTAGCCTCATTAAAGACTGAGGCAATTGAGGAGTTTAGGGATGGTGGTAGGATGACAAATGGGAATGAGGGTATGGAGTTAGAGATTACTATATCTGAGGTAGAAGCCAAACTCAGACAGCTTAGTGGGACTAAAGTGGGGGGCCCAGATAATCTTCATCCAAGAATATTAAAGGAACTGGCACATGAAATTGCAAGCCCATTAGCAAGAATTTTTAATGAATCTGTAAACTGAGGGGTTGTACTTCATAACTGGAGAACTGCTAACATAGTTCCTATTTTTTAAGAAATGGGGGTGGAAGGGAGAAGTGATCCAGGTAACTACAGGCTTTAGTTTGACATCTGTAGTATGCAAGGTCTTGGAAAAAATGGTAGTTAAGGAAATTGAGGTCAATGGTAATTGGGACAAAATACAACACAGTTTTGCAAAAGGTAGATTGTGCCAAACCAACTTGATCTCCTTTGAGAAGGTGGCAATTTTTTTTTGACAAAGGAAACACAGTGGGTCTAATTACCTTACTGAAATCAAGGTAATTTGATACAGTTCCACATGGGAAATTATTAGTTAAATTGGAAAAGATGGGGATCAGTATGAAAATTGAAAAGTGGATAAGGAGCTGGTTAAAGGGGAGACAACAGTGGGTCATACTGAAAGGTGATCTGTCATGCTGGAGGGAAGTTACCAGTAGAGTTCCTCAGGGATTGGTTTTGGGACCAATCTTATTTAATCGCTTTATTACTGACCTAGTCACAAAAAGTGGGAGTGTGCTAATAAAGTTTGTAGATGATACAAAGCTAGGAGGTACTTCCAATACAGAGAGAAACTGGGATATCATACAGGAAGATCTGGATGACCTTGTAAACTGGAGTAATAGGATGAAATTTAATAGTGAAAAGTGCAAGGTCATGCATTGAGGGATTAATAGCAAGAATTTTAGTTATAAGCTGGAGGTGCATTAATTGGAAGTGTGTGTGCACACCTCAGAATGTGATCAAGCTAATTGCAACCATATTAAGTGCATTCAGCCACCATGAATTAATAAAATAGAACACCACATAGTATAAGGTTAATTTGAAAGCATTCTTTTAGAGACAAAGTCAAAACTAGCAGGAAGTTTCTGCTAATCAGAATGGGAGGAGGGGAAAGAAAAGGCAACAACTGAGACTAAAAACCTTGGATGGAAACCTTGAATTTGAGCACCTTTGACATGGAAGTATTATAATTAAGATTGTTAGGAATGTTTAAGTAGTTTCTTGAAAGTTAGGAAAGGTGATGATTTAGTAGGTGTCATTATGATCTATGTGTTTTGTTGAAGTTAGTTATAAAAGACTGGCTAACACAGTGTATTTTGGAGCAGTCCTCTGAAACCATCTTGAGAGATTTTTCCTGACTCCTTTTCTCCCCAGGAGGTAATCAATTGGCCACTGTGGACCTCCTGTTAATTATTCACTACCATCACAGAATTTAGGCAGATTTCTGGGGTGTTCTACACCTGTTGCTTATATGTGTGTGTGCTTTAAATCTCATAGACTGCAGTTTTAGCTAGAGCATGCTTACTTGCATCAATCTTTTATCAGATGGAATTGCTGTGTTACCATCAATTTATTCTTGACACCACCTGGAGTGAAACAGTTAAGTTACCCCTGCTGTGGGTTCTGAAAACCCTAGGAATAGGGTCAGAGAGAGATTAATTATTTCCCCCAGGAACTGTCTCTGTAGGTCTGTGGGGCATTTTTCCTTCCCTTACCTTGCACAAATTAGCAATTCATCAAGACTTGGCAGATGGCCTTCTGGATGTGATCTGGAAGATACAGATGGAGTCAGCCAGAGACTTCATGAGCTAGGACACTGTGCCTTTAAACTTTGCTCTGTGGGACAGAGGCATTTCATTTTAACTATCATGTTGACCAGCTCTGCACAAACCTCAGCACATTATCTTCACTAATGCTCCTGCCACTTCTGCTGCCAGTCGAGTTGCCTCTCGGCTGCAGCACTAGTGAGAGATTTTAGTGAAAACTCCCTGCAGACAAAGCTTAGAAGGGATTGATTACTTGCAGCTCCTGGCCACTTGTCTGTGGTTGAGACCTCTGAACTGTCATCAGTGACTCTGCTATGCACAGTTCTCAAGGCAGAGGAGAGATCACCAGCTGCTGTTATAAAGCACCAAAGCTCTGATTTGTGGCTTTGATTCAGCAAGATACTTAAGCACCTACCTAGTTTTAAGTACATAGGTGGGCCTGTTGAAGTCAGTGGAGCTACTCCCATCCTTAAAGCTGGGCAGGTGCTGGAGTACCTTGCTGAATCTGGGTCTAAACTAGTAGATGCATCACTGTGATGGGCTTCTTTTCAGCATCTTTCAGATGAGTTCATTTCCTTTAAGGACAACTCCTTAAAATGCTCTGCCTAGACCTGCAGTGCTACATGTTGCACAGGAGGGGGAGCCATTACTCCTCACCTCCTAAATCCCACCACCCAGAATGCTTTTCTAGAGCAGAGATTCTCAAACTGGAGGGTGCAGCAAACTGGTGGTGTGCTCCTTGAGGAGGGTGTGGATTGTATTCTAGGGGGGATGTGAGAACCTGCTCTGTCTTCAGAGCCAGGTGGCAGCTGCTGGATAGGCACCCAGCTCTGAAGGTGGCACCACTGCCAGCAGCAGCAGAGAAGTAAAGGTGGTGATGCCATACCATGCCACCGTTACTTCTGCAGTGCTGCTGCTGGTGGTAGCATTGCCTTCAGCAGCTGCTGGCCAGGCACCCAGCTCTGATCTCTGCTCTGCTTCAGAGCTGGGTGGCAGTATATGTACTTGTGTGGTGAGAATGGGGAAGGGGGCATTAATGTCTACAGATGCAAAGCAAGGGCGGACATGATCAGACAAGTGAGAACCACTCTAGAATCTAGAGGGATATGGCCTCACGCCATATTAAAACATGAACAAACTCTGCCCCTAGTGGTGACAACCTGCTCTGCACCCCACCTTACATTCATTCTAATTAAGACCCCAAATCAGCCTGGATGTGGTATCTACTGAATTTTAGGGAAGCTCAAATCAAGTTTTAGAGTTCGACATGGGGCTGGGGCACATCCCTGACTTACCATGGTGGCCATGAATTCCACAGGGATAGACCAATTGGGACCTGACGTTACACTGGGAGCTAGCCTCTTCTGAGTCACATCTGGATCTCAGGGTTGTCGGCATCAAAGCATTTTCCTTCCCCTCCCTCTCCTTCAGCGCCGCCGCCCCATGGATAGATTTCCAGCGAGGCCCCTGGGCGCTGGCACCAGCTTCGTTGTTCCGCAGGAGCAGAGCTCTCACACGCTGCTGCATTTCCAAGACTTCCCATTCTGGGACATTGATTCTCTTGTCTGTTTCTACTCCTCTGTTTCCGGCTGGGGCAGGTGGGCGTGCCAAAGGGTCGGTGCTACGACCTCTCATTAGAGAGGTTTGTATAAGCAACTGAGCCTTGCACCGTAGAACATCAGGCTGCCTGTGGCAGGTGCAGCCGGGAATGACTGTCATGAGGAAAAGCATGAAGTTGAGCATGAAATGTGAAGTTTAGCCTGGGCAAAGGGCCTGATTCCTTCATTTTTTTTTACCCTTGCATTCCCCTTCAAGCCATGGGAGATGCTTATCTGGGCTCTAAAATCAGGGATTTCATGGACATGAATTCTCCTGGAGAGCAAAAGGCCTTCCCCATCTCTCTCCCTGTGTGCCTTCTAGCATGAATGACACATTCTCAGATCGCCAGTGGTGCAAACAGATAGTAACTCTTACCGGTATGGTACCGACCCCCCGGACCCTGCCTCCCTCGCAAAAAATGTTCCAGGACTAGAGCCCTGCCTGGATATGAATACCCGTGGGTGCGGATCTCCGCGGATAGAAATCGGTATCTGCTGACCCGCAGGGCTCCCCCTGGGAACCACAGCAGCAAAAGGAGCAGAACATGGGGCTGCCGCTCCCATGAGCCGGTGCCCCGTGCTGGCAGCTCCTCCGGCCCGGCTGTACGGACCCGTGGCCCTGTCCTCCAGTGAGGCCATACAGACCCCAGACAGCTGGGTGGAAGAGCAGGAGCTGGGGGCCTGCAGCCACATCAGAGGAGCTGCCAGCATGGGGCACTGGTTCCTGGAAGCAGCGGTCCTGTATTCTGCTCCTTTTGCTGCTGCAGTTCCCGGGAGAGCCCTGCCGTTCAGTAGATACCATTTTCTATCTGCGGATCTCTGTATCCGTGGGTATAAATTTGTGTCCCATGCAGGGCTCCACAATTCATTCTCAAAAATGTCTTTCCAGTACGGCCTACCGGCAATAAATATCTTAAAGGTACGGCGTACCTGACCGTACTGGCCTCCTTGCACCACTGGGGATTGCCCAGGACTGATCACCGTGCTGCTGTTTGTGATGCAAGAGCAGGCAGTGAGCAGCTGGGAGCTAAAGGTTAATGACGGAGTAATAATGACACAAGTTGACTGATCGCTGACTGCTCTCTGCATGGAGTTATTCTGAAGCTGAAGCCACATTTCGAAGTATCCCTAGGGAAAGGGAAGGGATCTCATGAATAGCAATTGCTGAGACTCCGTTAAGTGACAAGCACTGCGTCACTTTATTTCACCTCTTCCTTTGCCCCCCGCTTTTTGGCATACCCTCTGCAGATGGCTCTGGGGTTTTCTCTCCGCCGACGGCCATAAGCTTCCTGATTTCTGGGCCGCTGGAGAAGTGTTTCATGCTGCTGTGGTTAGAGCTGCCCCTGCATCGACATGTCTCCTTTTTGGGTGGTTTCCTTTCTGTGGCTCGGATCTGCATGGTTCTGGGGACACCAAGTGGGGTTGGGGGTGAGGAGTATGTCAGAGGCAGGAGGACTGGACAGGAGATGGGACTCCTGAAGCAGGATCTTCTCCAAATTAAATGGTCTTAAATTCTCTGTGTGTGTAGTGGTGGGGTGGGAGTGTTTGACAGGCAGAATCCAGACACCCTAGAGGGAGAACAGTGGGGTCTGAGTCCCAAAGAATAAGCAGTTTAACCAACTGACTGTAGACAATATTGCTGCGCTGCAAAAGTGTATGGAGTGAGGTCTTTGATGAAAGCTCTGGACAGACTGGTGATTATTGTCACTGGGAAATGTCTGTATTAACACTGAGGAACTATGGATGCTCTCTGATTCTGTGCTTGGCCTGGGAGAACAGGAAGGGTCTGAGCAGTTGGGGCTCAACCTGACTCTTGGGGCAGAGATGATGAACTTGGAATAATATAATAGGGCCAGAGAGACATTTATTATCCATCACTGCGGGACCTAGGGAACGGTACCCTCCCAGCCTGTGAAAGCCAGACTCCTTGTCTGCAATGCTAGGGATGCTGCTAACTTGATGTAAGGCGGGTAATCTCTGCCTCAACATGCTAAAATGATGTGTTAGTCTCTAAAAAGCACTTTGTTTTGGCTGTAACCATACTTGTCTTCTGTTTGTGCTTAGTATTGCTTGCTCTGTTCATTAATAAACTTTCTTAGTTTTGCTATAAGCTGTCTCTGCTGTGTGTTAAGGTGAAGGGGGAGTCTCCAGCTAGCCAAATAGGCTGGCATATGCTCTGTCTCTTTGGAGGCAGCAAACTTTAACTCCTGTGAGTGTCCCAAGAGAAGGGCTGCATGCTGCAGGGAAGACACAGCAGTCCCACAGGTCCACGTTGCGCGAGAGAGCTGGGAAAAAGAGAGAAACAGGCAGCAGTTAGCAAATCTTCCTTCCACACTCTGGCTCCAGGACAGGGAGCTGGGAGCAAGCAGCCCTCTGTTCTACTCTAGGGCTGGACTCTATGGGACCATTTCCTTGAGTGAGAATGCCAGTGACGGTGGTGGTTCTGTGATATGGAAGCTGGCCTCCCCGCTCCTGTTCATTTCATACGGGACACTGACCAGTGATCAGATAGCACTGCCCTTCTGGGGTTAACTGAGCCAAACCAGTGGTGAATGGCTCTGTGTCCCATGGCCAGCCTCCCTGAGCCATTCGATCCCCTCTGAAGAAATACTAAATATTATATAAGGGCAGTTCTGGGTCCCTGTAAGCTGCTGCAGAAGCAGATCTGACAACAGGTGTGGGGCATTGTCTAGGGATTCTTTAGGGTGACCTCCGTCTCCTTTCCCTGGAAAAGCAATGGTGTCCCATCCAAAGAGCGCGATGGCCGTAGTTTCCCAGATAGCTTTTCTGTGTGATGTTTCCTTCACAATGTTCTAGGTGGAGAATTTAAAATAGCACATGCAAAATCCTGACGGAGCACCCCTGTGAAATGAATTGAATTGAGTGTTCTCAGCCTTGACTCCAGAGGGTCCTTGTGCATCTCACCAAACCACTCTAGGATTAACGGCCTTTGTTCGAGGAAAAAGTCCAAGCTTGGCTAGCTGGATATGCCATTTTAGGTCCAGATAGGTGAATGGAAAGAGCGCTGTGTGGTCCTCCAGGACTTGACTAGCAAGTCAGGGCAGGATTGGAATAACAAGAGGCTGAGGCGGTTCTGGATTGATGGAGGTTGCTGAGCCGTGCAGGGGCCAGGGCTGGGAGATCAGGTGCGGCTGTGGCTTGGGATGGAGGTACATTGGCACAGCTGTGTGGCAAGAGGCGAGGACTTGATGAGCAGGGGACACTGCACATGAGGACTGGCAGAGCTGTGCAGGCCGCATGTGGAATAGCAGGTGCACGCTACAGGCTGGGAGTGAGGTGCAGCAGCAGAGCAGTTGGGTGGGGGAGCTCTGGGTCAGGAGTGAGGAAGGCTGGCTGAGCTCTATGCAGACAGCTGCATAATGCCTCCTTCCACTGCGGTGGCTTGGGCCAGTTGCTCTAATTCCTTCCTTTTTCATGTGCCCCAAAGTGTAATTAAAACACCCACCAGCCATGCACGAGAGAACAGCTGTGCCTGAGTGCAGATCAGAGCATTCGCTGGCCAGCGTGTGCGTGGGACGCTCACTGTGCCCTGACGAAAGGGCAAGAGGTTCTTATAGCAGCTAATAAGAAGAGGAGCTGCTGCTGTCATTGTGCTGTGGCGCTTTTTCCCGGTAACTCATTCTTAAAAGTTAATCTGCCAAAGTGGGTGGAAGGGAAAATTAAATTCACCTCCTCCCTTGCAGGGCCGTTGATCAAAACCTGGATCCGAATAACTCATCCTCCTTTCTCTCTTTCGCTCACTCTCCTGCTCTGCAAACAGGGGCTTCCAAGGAGCGAGATAATGGGCATTAAAACTTGACCACCTCCTCCCAACTCTACCTCACCACCTGCTGCAGCTGGGCCAGCATCTTTTCCCAGGCAGCTTTCCCTTGGCCCCATCTGTGGTGCCTTGGGATTCCATTAGTAGCTCTGAGCACTGCTTGATGCCTGTTTGGTAGCAAGGGCTTGTCAGTCACATCTTGGGCATGATCGTTAGGTGCATGGACCCCCAAGCTAAATGAGTCTAATGGCAGCTTATGCCCATCAAGTCAATCCCTCTCTCTGGCACCTGCTGAGTCAGGCTGTCTATGATTGCTCATGTAGTGCTCTGGGCTGGACATCACCTTCCCAGCCTAAGAACATGGCTAAAGGAAATCAGAAGGGCGAGGTAAAGAGGGAGGCGGGGTGAGCTCTACAGGAGCTGGGATGCTGGCATGAGCAGCTAGACAGTAAAATCCCAGCTGCCCCATCCCCTGCAGAACCCAGAGCAGCAGGAAAGAGAGCAGCAGGCTCTGTGCTAGTGACTAACGCTAGAGTGGGCTAGAAGCCCATGTTAATCCACAGGCAGCAGTCACAGCCTACGGGGAGAATTGCTGTGAAATGCTGAGACAGGTGGAGGTGACAATGCGTTGCGGGGCCAAGCATGCTCCGCCTGACTGGTAACATACAGTGGATTTTACAGGTCTAGTCACTAGCTGTCCGAGGGCATCTCTCACTGTGATTCCCATGGAATGCTGCCAGTGCACGCCAGCTACCCATGTGATCGGTCACCGTGTGCCCCTGCCCTGCTTCCGCCTCCTGCTAGGTGATTGGTGGGCTGAATCTTGGGCCTAAGGATGAAGCTGATTCTGCGTTCATTAGGGTCCATGTCAGTCTCTGGAGGAGAATCAGTGCTTAGATACAGCCCAGATGCTTGGCACACACAGGGTGCCAGTTACAAGACCCCAGGGTCTCTGCTGCCCCCGAATTGAGACAGCCAAGAACAGCAGAGAACACGTCTGGCTGCATTGCAGCCACATCTTTCCCCAAGGGTCACAGATTAGCTCTGGACACCAGCAATTTCCCTTTCCTGCGCTGGCCCCCCTGTCGGTATTACCAAGCTCAGTCTTGTTCATTTTGTAACCCCTGCCTGGAACTCCAGGCCCGTGAAACTGATAGCCGGCCGGCTGACTGCATGTGCCCCATCCCTGCCTCTCATCCTGCCCCCGCTCCTTACCCCAGACCTTCTATGAGCCCCCTTCCCTCCACAGGAGTCCTTGAACCAACCCTCCTCTGCATACAACATACAGTACACGGCCTACGTCTATACAGCATATATATACATATATATACATACACACACATATAACAAGGCTCTGAACCCGCAAGAACATCGGGATGGGGGTCTATGGGTCCCACACTGAACCAGGACTTGGAAAAGAGGCTAGCAAGGCCCTATCTCTGAGCAAGAACAGGCCATGATCCCAGCATTGGAGGAGGAGTTTAAAAGGACACCGCTAAGCCAGGGACAATTGCTGCACCAGGAAGCGAGGCTGATGCTGAGGAGTGTTAGGAGAGGCTGCAGCTTTGTGATTTGATTCCCCTCTCTTCGGGAGCTGAACGCCCTAGATCGCTTGAACTAGCCATTAAGAGATGGAGGAACGTCTTCTAAACCAGTGACCATGCCTCAAACAGAAGAGATCTAGGTTGGTAGGAAGTGACCTGGGGAAAGACTAATTTGGGGTAAACTTGATGACTGGGCTGAATGCTTTGATACACCCATAAGAACATAAGAAAGGCCATACTGGGTCAGACCAAAGGTCCATCTAGCCCAGTATCCTGTCTACCGACAGTGGCCAATGCCAGGTGCCCCAGAGTGAGTGAACCTAACAGGTAATGATCAAGTGATCCCTCTCCTGCCATCCATCTCCATCCTCTGACAAACAGAGGCTAGGGACACCATTCTTTACCCATCATGGCTAATAGCCATTAATGGACTTAACCTCCATGAATCTATCCAGTTCTCTTTTAAACCCTGTTATAGTCCTGGCCTTCACAGCCTCCTCAGTCAAGGGGTTCCACAGGTTGACTGTGCACTGTATGAAGAACTTCCTTTTATTTGTTTTAAACCTGCTGCCCACTAATTTCATTGGGTGGCCCCTAGTTCTTCTATTATGGGAACAAGTAAACAACTTTTCCTTATTCACTTTCTCCACGCCACTCATAATTTTATATACCTCTATCATATCTCCCCTTAGTCTCCTCTTTTCCAAGCTAAAAAGTCCTAGCCTCTTTAATCTCTCCTCATACATGACCCGTTCCAAACACCTAATCATTTTAGTTGCCCTTCTCTGAACCTTGGGACCTGGTGGAGTGGGTTGGGACCTGGTGGAGTGGGTTGTCCCACGCCCCCCTGTCTTGTTGCTTCCTTCCACAGCCTCTTAGTTTTTGGTAGGCACAGAACCTTCAGGGGTGGGGTGGGGAGAATAGTTGCAGCATGCAAGAGTAATTGAGGCCACAGTCAGTCAAAGCCCCCTCTAGGACAACTAGACTACAGGCTGACTGCTAGGCCAGCTGGTTATTGTCCATGTTGCTAAAGACACATGCAGGCTTAATTCCACATGCTGTAATCCCAGTAACTTCAATGGGACTAATCACAGCATGTCAATGCAAGTGGAACCTCTGCAAGATGAAGGTGTAACTATGCAATAGCTTGCACAGTGCGGTGCAAGCGGTATCTCATATAATAGACCTAAACATGGGGAAAGCACTAATTGTGCTCCTGCCTTTTGTGCCTGGCCCTGCCTCTGTCCATTGCAAAGAGCACTTGACAAGTGAAGTCCAGCGAGTGGGGCTGGGTGAATAAATAACTTTTTTTGGTTTGGTGGCCAGACTGCAAAATCAGCATCATGATGATGTCTCAGGTTAAATAAAAAATGTGGTTTCGACCCAAAGCATTTGAGTTCCATCTGAGGTTTTTAAAAAACATTTTAAAATAAAATTGGAGTAAAATTCCCAATGGAAAGCCTTTTTGAAGGGAAAAATCAAGATGCTGGTGTGTTGGTGGCTTTTATGGTTGTTTGTGTGTGTGTGTTAAATCAAACAATGTAGTGAAATGACAAATTCACAAAATGTTTTGGTTAACCTGAATCTGGAGTTTTATTTATTTGTGGGGGAACGTGTCTATGTAAACATTTAACGCAGCTCTCCTAACAAGATCCATTTCTGTCTTTTGAGTCTGCAAAATATTTGGCTCACCTGGCCATGCAACCAAGGAAACTGGCTTCTTATGGCAGGATACTCTTCCCATCAAATGTGTTGTAAGCAGAGAAATACAGCTGCAGATGTGCGTTGCCAATGACATAAAGTCCGACATGCTAATGACAGGGTTTCATATGATGCCTAGAGACAGAGATGCTGAAACTCACTGGCCTGGCAGCTCTGGTGTAAATTTAGTTTTATGCTAACGACTCAGGATTTAAACTCTCAGTTAGTGCTTGTGACTGTAGAGAGATGCTGAAAAGACTGAGCCTGACAGCTGAGAAAAAGGTGAATGAGCTCTCTGAGGAGCGGAAAGGCCAGATTTTAGCTGGTATAAATCCGTGGAGATCTACTGATTTGCATCAGATGAGAATCTGGCCCTTTGGCTAGAGCAAAGGATCCAGGCCACCTATTCTGGCACCAGCTCAACTCCTCTGCAGAGAGGCCGAGAGGCGAATGGCACAGAGATCCAGGACTCTGCTCTTGTGCTTGCAGCTGCTCCCTTCCGCTGAGAGTTGGAGGCATGTTGGCTGGGGGGAAATGTGGAAGCCAGCGTGTAGCTGTCCCAGGGATTTTATTCAGTCTGGAATGGGAGGAGGAGATGGGGGCTGTCACTACACAATGAGGCAAGAGCTGGGCAGTGGTAAATAGGACAGGAGGTGGGGCCGGTGGGGTGGGCCCAGGTAGTGGGGAATGTGACAGGGGATGGAGGCAGGGCCAGGCATGGGTTAGGAGTTGTGCACAAGACAATCCATTGGGATAGGTGAGGTGTCAGGGCATGCCCAACGTGGTTAGCCGCACAGCGGGCCCCTTCTACCCTGGTGTCCCTGGAGCATTCAGAAGCAGCAAGCGGTTATCAAAAGGATGGTTCCAAAGATAGATCAGGCAGGGAAATTAATAAGCTTGGGTTGCAAGTGCAGAATGACTTCATTAGCCCAGCTGGACTGATGTTCCCAGGAGAGGGACATCTCACAGCCAGTACTCTGCATTCAGGGCTTTTAAACCACAGCAGAAGGGGCTGCATTGCAGCAGGATTCCTCAAGAAGAATTCTGAGCATAGGGACAGTGCAGAGGCTATCTCTTGTGGTCACTTTAAGGTAGCTAATGTTCATGGAGGCAATCATAGGGACTGTGCTTGTAGACCAGTGGTTCCCAGACTTTCACAACTTGTGAGCCCCTTTCACTAAAATGTCACATCTCACGAAGCCCCCTCCTAAAAGTGAGGATTTCCAGGGATTTTCTCCTGTGCCTGAGAATAAATTATAAAAGCAGGGATTTTGGAAATATAAAATCAGTTTTTATGACATGCTTATTGCACACTTTACTAATCATTATTATTTATCATTACCGTATTTTTATTACATTATGCAAATAGCAACACTCTTCCAAGATCTCAGTTTTATAGCTTGTATCACTTAGAACTGTTATAAGACAAGGCTCCTATGTTTCATCAAGGAGTATCGAATGTGAAACAGCATGAAGGTATTTAAGAAGACAACTCAGAGAGCTCCTCCTACACAAGCATTCAGGTCTTGAGCAGTCCAGGCAAACAACACATGTTACAACAAAGTTAAACTTGTTCTTCATTATAATTTTAAAAATAGTACTAGCTGCCTGTTTAATTTTAAAAACAGCAGAAAATATCCATCTCCCTTTCCATTTCTGATATGGAGTCTTGAAGTTGAAACTCCTCAGTGTGATAGATAGGCTTGCTTTGAGCTGCTTAGCTCCTGGAAGTCCAGGGGCTTTGGGCTGCTGGCCCCATGCTGCCCTGGGTTCCTAGGGACAGCTCTGTCCGTCGTTAGGGAATTTTTTCCCGAGAACCCCCTGTAACATTTTGCGAACCCCCAGGGGTTCACGTACCCTAGTTTGGGAACCACTGTTGTAGACTTCAAGGGCAGAAGGGACCATTATGATTATCTAGTGTCTGACCTTCTGCTACACACCAGGCGTATGCAGAAGAACCAGGGTTGGAGAAGGTTCCTAGCACACCCCAAAAAAGGCTTCCTGCAGCCAAAGCTCAGACAACTGACTCCAAAGGGCTTGTTTAAGACCATGCAATTTAGAGGGGTTTATTCCTAGGAGCAGCTGCTCAGATTTTGCTCCATCTGTACCCAGCCTCTAGTGCCTTTTGGGGATTGGGTCTTTCAGCTGATTGGACAAGATCCTAGTTTTTAGCTAATCTGCTTGGACACTAAAGCTCCCAGGTCTTTTCTGGGGAGATTAGGTCTATGCCCAGGGTTCTTTCATCTAAGTTTCCCTTCCACATACTTAGGCATAACATACTGTGTGCCAGCTGGCTGACACCTCCCCACCCCAGCTACAGCTGTGTGATGTGCTGAATTACAGCGCTTATGTAAAATAGGAGTATAATAATGATGAGTAAGAGAAATATTTGCCATGCTGAAGGTGTACAACACATGGAGTAGGCACTGAATACCAGCAAAAATCCAGGAGAGCTGAGATCACTCTTAATGGACCTAGGGGTTAACTGGTATTCAATGAAGTCATTAAATCTGCGAAAGTACCTGAGGGTACTGAGATTCCTGTCTCCACCATCTGCGGCGGAGACAGGAATCTGCCAAATGCGTAAAGACTCATAAATCTAATAGCTGATGCTTCTCCAATTTATGGGTATCATTTATTGACTCACCTTCAGGAGTGGGCTTATGCCAACTCTGTTAGCAACATCCAAGCAGAGTTTAGGGCAGAGTATTTTGGCACAGTTTTTGCTCTTCACTGGATTATTTAAGGCACAAGTATGTATCAATCTGGTGCCAATCAGTATGCAGCATTTACAGATCTGAAAAGGGCATTCAGGATGGCAAGTTCCAGCATGTAGGAAAGATTAAATGCTTTGAGAACTGAGGCACATGTGTGAACAGGTTTGCAGTTGTATTATTGCACAGCATCTGTCCTAGCTCTGGGCTACAGGAATGAGGAATGTCAATTTGCAACCCTGCTCATTGTTGTTAATCCATGTTCCCTCACGTTTGAATCACACTTTACATCTTCAAAGCACTGTACAAACATCAACTCATTAATGACTGCCTAAGGCCACCCCTGCAAGGCAGGTGAGTGTCGTTACCCCTGTTTTATAGATGGGGAAACTGAAGCATGGAGCAGTCAAGGTTGAACAGACCGATGGGCTGAGGTTTCCAAGGCAGGTCTGCACTCAATGTGTGGAGTGCTTCGGAAAATCCGACCGCATTGGTTTGGTGCCTAAATTGGTATTTAGCTATCTTGAACGGTGTTTGAACATGATTGTGGGTGCTGAGAATGAATCAGGTACTGAGTCCGTGTCTACATGGGGTAAAATGACCAGCATAACAGTTCTGCAATAGACACTATGATATAGCTCTTCTGGAATAACTTTCTTGTGTGGACACACTGTTCTGGAATAAAAGTGACTTGACTTCAGAATGGATGTGTCCACATTGGGAGCTATTCTGGAATAGCGCATGCCCCAATTGCCATGCTGCTCAACTTCCCCCGTGTAGACGAGGCCTGAGTGTCAAAACCTGGATTAGAATTCAGGAGCTGCAGTGCTTAGAATGTCTGACTGCACTGCATCCCTGCTGCCAAAGACCCATCCTTCAGAGTAGCAGTACTATTATTTATTTAATAATGTATTACCTTATTAGTCTCCAAAAATGTATGAATAAAACATACAGGCACAATGCCTGCTCTGAAGTGATTACAACTGACTTTACATCCTAACTCTAAATGTACATTAAAATCCTGCCAGCCCTACCTTTGTATTTTAGTAGGCTGGGATATTTTATGCTATGGACGTCTCTGCTATTTAATAAGGTTTTATAATCTCTGTATTAGGGAGATGCTTCTTGACTCATTGTTCTCTATGCACTGCCATAGCTATGAATGGCTCTTCGCATTTATATTTGTCTGAAAAGTCCCTGCCTCAAGGAGATTACAGTCTACAGGATGAGGGGATTCTGTTATTGCTAAGCAAACCTCTCCCGGCGTGGACCTGTACCGCATATTCTCTGCTTAGTCTGCATACCTCCAATAAGCGTGACAAGCTATGCAACAGAGATCTGCAGTGCAGATAAGAGATCTCTGTGTGGATTGGTCCAGAGAATCATGCCGTCTATCTCCTCTAGGCTTGCAGGTGTCTATGGATGTCTTTCTCCGCAGCCTACAGTAATTTTAGATCCTGTGATAAATTACAAGAAAGTTCAAACTGCTGCTTTTGGATCTAATAGAATCAATGGCCAGGAGGCAGCAGGTACACAGCAACCTCTAGAGATAAAAATTTGCAGTGCCCAGGTCACCAACGCAACACAGGCAAAAACTCTGGTGACATGACAAGCGCGTGCAATACTTTGATTTGTAGCAACATTAATGTGGGGACGAGGACTGAATCTGACTGAGCATCCGTGGCAGTTGCATGGCCTCTGCCTGGGCTCAGGGGAGAACTTTGAGAGAGAATGGTGTTATTAGAGGAACCTTTCGTGAGTCTGTTAAGGGTCAGTTCTGTTTTAGACTTAAAGCAGGAATCCAGGTTCTTTGTTAGGCATGAAAAATACTGCGTATCCTCTCCTGAATTATAGCAATTAAAATTCTGTAATTACCCACTGATATGTTTTTCTTATGAGAATTTACAAATACATCTGTTAATTAGCCTCTGAGTTAAAATTCATTTTAAAACAGGTTCGTTAAGAAATTTTGCATCTGTGCCAGTCTTTTCTTTACTCTAAATGACTTAATAATAACACCCTCTTCAAACTTTCCATGTAATTCAAATTAATTGCAATCTTGTCAATAGGCTAATTTGAAGAAAATTTTCTTGTAATTAAGCAACATTTCATCTAATTATTATGATTATATCGGTCAGGTCAACAGCCCAGCTAATTCTTGAGTGAGGCTACCACGACATCCGAAGTAAATCAAACCAATCTCCCCCCTTCTCCTGCAGCTAATTTGCATGTGACAGTTGTGTTGGTTGTATCAAGTCTCATGTCCAATCTCCCTCACACCTGACTCATCAGTGGTGGATAATTTGACTCCATTGTTGTTGCACTTTAAAAGTTCTGATTTGGACATTGGTGCTAGAAAGGGTCCCGTGGTACTGCCGCCCTAGCTCCACTGTATACTGAGGCACCGTGGTGGGGAAACTGGTGCAGAAGCATAAGGGAGGCCTTGGAATGCAGAGATGTTGGAACTCAGGGACTGGGCTCCCCCATCCCCAATACAGTACTGATCTCTCTCATCCAATAAATTAAAGTTCCCTTAAAAGCTAAAATAAAAAATACCCAAAGGCTGGTATTGCATATCTTCAGCTGGTTCAAAATCTCACAGTGGCATTCTCTCTGTGTTTAATTAAACACACATTCACACGGCCAAGATTTAAAAAAACCCCACCAAACCTATGGTAAAACCGAATTTCAGTTGAGAGTACGTAGGTAAAAGGTAAAACACCTCACTGGGATATTGTAAGGCTTGGCTTGAGGAGAGTTACAAGACATTGTCTCAGTTAAGGTTGCACTTAAAAGAAATCCCAGCATGTTAGGAGGTGGAAATGCACACTTAAGGTTCCTGGACTCTGTCCTAGAGAGGCACCATGCAGGACCAAAACATGAGGAAAATCCCATTCTCTAAAAATCAGTTGAATCTAATCTGGGGTCACAAACACTGACGTGATGGTTGTCAGGTGGTGGTTGCATGGTATCATCACAGAGCAGAGTGAAACACCTCCCTGCATCACAGTGCCTCTCTGCTCCCGAGCTCTGGGGCGGTGGAAGTGTGCTGCCTGCAGTATGTTGCCACCTGCCTCATGCGGGTTCGGAGAGGCCGGCCTTCAACTGGTGGGAATATGGAGCCAAAGCTCCGCCCCTCGCCACCCCCTCCCTGCCCCCATGCAGGCGTAAGCAGGATCGCAGCACGCGCTTACCCATGCACTCCCTCCCTCAAGATAGCCCGTGGACTGGGTCCTTAGGCCATGTCTACACTAGTGAACTTACAGTGGCACTGATACTGCTGTGCTGGTGTAAGATCGCTCATGTAGTCTCTCTATGCTGATGGGAGACAATAAAATCAGCCCCATGAGTGGCAGTAGTTATGTCAGCAGGAGAGGATCTCCCACCAACACAGCACTGTGCACACTAGCGCTTATGCTGACAAAACTTCTGTCGCTCAAGGGGGTGGGGGTTTTTTACCCCTGAGAGCAACAAAAGTTTTGCCAACATAAGTCCTAGTGGAGACCTGGCCTTAGTCTTTTATCCATGACCCCCCACACTCCGCCCATGTGGGCATGTTGACTGAGTCGCAGTCTGGCCTCTGTTTAATAGTTTTTCAGTTCTCTTGTAAGAAGATATCAGCTGTCATATTTCAAGCTGGGATAGAGTCAACTGACTTTTGGCAAACCCAGCCAGGGTTAAAAAGACCCCTTTGAGACACGTGCAGTTGATCTTGTGGCCTTTTCTCTCCAGAACAGCCTCTGAACACGCTGGCTATGTTGTTCTTTCCTCCAGGGCCGATGTTTTACCTTGTGATACATTTACAGCGAACACAGAACTTCCTTAGGTGAGTTATTGCATCTGCAGCTCCCAAGCACTGCGGGAAAATGTCTGGGCTCTGCTCTCTTCATTGGGAGCCCTCCAGCCTGAGCCAAAGCAATTTATAATTACGACCATCATCGTTACCAGCTCAATCACGGCAAATCCTTGCAGCCCATGATGCTCCCAGACAAGCCACAGTGTAGTGCATTGCAGACTCTTCTCTACAGGGCTTCAACTGGGGGCGTCCCAAGAGAACAGTTTCCATTTGTTCTGGAGGGTAAAAGGTGAGGTCGGTGTGAGTAGATAAACCAGGCTGCTGCTGGGATGCGAGATGCTTTCTTGCACCTGATGTACCTCAGAAAATACCAGCACGCATCTTCAAAGGCCTTTCTGCTCTGGCATCACTGACTGAGAGGAATATACAGTGAAGGTGCTGCTGACTCCCATTGTCTCACATCCCCTGTCCCTTGCTTGGGAAAGACATTTAATAAAATGATGGGCTAGGAAAGGTTTCAAGGTGGGCCAGTTTGGGAGATTCACTCCCCAGTATCCTCGAAACTTGGGTCAGGCTCTCTGGCTTCCGTGAGGGACTGAGAGCTGGTGGTCTCATTCAGGGGCATGGATGGAGGGAAGCACGGGTCCATGGTCTCAGATGCCCTGCACCCTAGGGAGCATGTGGAAGTTCCATGGGTGTTGAAGACAACTGGCTGCCGGGGATGGAGCACAGAGCTAGCCGCTCGTCGCATCCCCTGCAGAGCATGTCCATTTCCATGCAAAAAACTGATCAGATGTTGTGACCAGCCCAGGCAGGAGGGCATTACCTCCTGCCACATCCCCTCCATCGCTGCTGCTGAGCAGAGGGCTCAGATGATGGCAGCCGTGCTCCTGTGAGTGGCTCAGAAGAGCTGCTTCCATGGAGGGTGGCTGGCTCCTGACTAACACTCCCCTTTCCTGGTGTAACTGCAGGGCCCCGGGAAGCAGTGTAACGCCTCCAGTGCTCCCACAGGATGAGCCATGCTGAGCGATGTGTCTCCACACAACATCACCTGAGCAGAGGGAGGGCAGGCAGGCCTAGGTCATAAACCCTCTCCACTCCGCTAGGGCTTAAGAGCTCTGCAGGAGGGGAGACCTGGAAAGAACGGGACAGGCCTGGGTTATGGGAGCAGGTAAGAGTGGAGGGGGCTGATGGGTCCTTTCTGGCAGAGTGTCCTCCTTAGGAAGTCTAACCAGCAGCCATCTCCAGTGCTGCTCTGTGCTTTCAGGAGTGCAGTTCTGCTCCTGCATACCCTGCAGCAGGGGGAAGCCATGGCGACGAGAGGAGCCGGGTGCTTGGGGAAATAACGCACATTTGTGTCAGCGTCACCCAGGGAGACGTTTTTAGAATTAATTCAGCACACTCAGAGGTATGGAATGATTTCAGAGCCCCTGGAATAGCCAGGACATCAGAGCTGGCCTTGGAGGAGCTCAGGGTAGGGAAAAACAGATGATCAGGGTTGAGGAGCATTGGCAGAGCTGTGTGAGGGGACAGGACTGAGATGGGGGGCTGCAGGTCTGAATGGTGGTACATCAGCAGAGTTGTGTATTGGTCCCACAGCCGGGGAGTGCTGTGGGGTCAAGAATGAGATGTGTTAATGAAGCCTTGCCGGGCCTAGGAGGGGACATTGCAGGTCATAACCAAGATGCACGGGGGAGGTTTGGCTAGCACTTGCTCTAGACCATTGCAATTTGTCCCTGACTTTCAAGAGTCTATAGTCCCCCACACACTCCTTGACTCAGTCTTCATTACACAGCAGAGATCTACTAAAAAGGGATTTCTCCAAGGAACAGGGCAGTGCTCCCAGGACAGGAACCTTGCCCTAAGAGCAGGTTACTTTGAGGGTGGAAACGTCAGCAAAGGCACAAAGACGCCTATTGACCTGAGAGCCACTCTGTTCCAGGGCTCAGGTGGAGCAAGAGATAGATGGTTTGCTGGGCACTGCTAAGTGAATGAATAATTTAAACTCCTTCAGAGAGCTGACAGCAAAGAAGGGCGCTGGCAAGTCCACAGAGGCTGGGTGGGTGGCTTATTTTTGCCGTCCTCCTTTAAAAATCCAAGAATAAATCAATCAGAACAAATAGTAAATGCAGATCAAGGGCAGCACAGCCTCTCGAGGCATTTGAAAAGCAGCAGAAGATCCGGATACAAAACAGCCTGGTACTGCTGGCATTTTATTTCCAGTTTCCCTTCATCTGGGATGCAAAGGTTATCAGTACCTGCTGCCGCTTTGTCTGCCTGGCATCTGGCTCCCTGCCCGCTGGATTAATAATCGACCAAAGCCTTTGATCCGTAACCCCTTTGAGCTGATGCCCCAAGCGCAGTCTCAAGATAAGATCCTTCCAGGAGGGTTTACTGCTTTTCAGGCTGAATGGGAATCCAAAGGGCTCTGCTCTATAGGGGAGGCCTCAGAACCAGCTGATGAGTGAGTCTCAGAAGGTCCACAGGTTTCTTGGGACAAGAGCCCCCAAAATACAGATCCGCTCGCTGCTCCGACCTTAACCTCGCTGCACTGGCTTCCACTCATCAAGTTTACTCTCCTGGTTCGCCCCAGCAGGGTTCTGCACAACCTCATCCCCAGCTACATCTCTGTTTTTACCGTCACCTTCTCACCTGCAAGCTCCGGTATCGCCGCCTCAAACTCCCAATGTCACGCCTCATTGCATGCCGCTCCAATGGCTGCTTAAATATATGCCAAGCGCCCAGCCCCTTTTAAAGCCCTATTACACACCCTGGCATCATCTCTTAAATAAACAGAACCCCTCGCTCCATGTTTACCCTGTAATCACCTTGCGCTGTAAGTTACTCATCTGCTTTTAGATGGTGAGATGTTTGGGGCCCAGATTCTCCTATCTGTTCAGCATGGTTCACCCACCCACAGTGAAGGTTAGATGATAGAGGGATGTGTATGGGATAGATGAGTTGAGTTGTGTACAGGGATGGTTAGGTAGATTGCTGTATAGGATCTAAGTTTAGGTCTAGATCTAAAGGTTCCCAAAGCTCAGGGGGCTTTGGGTCTGGGGTTTGACCCCAGCTGTGGGAGTCCGGAAGGGGTATTACCTCTGGATATGACAGTGAGATCATGACTAGAGTGGCATTATCAGAGTTGCTGCCTACGCTTCAGAAAATATACTGGAAAACTGGACAAGGTTCAGAATAATTTGAGGTCTGGGAAACGCCTTCTGGTGAGAAGCTTAAGAAATTCAAACCTATTTAGTTTCTCCAGGAGAATTTTAAGAGGTGACTTGATCACAGTCTGGGCTTCTCTCCATAAAGTAGAGATTTCTGGTAGTAGAGGGGTCGGCAGTCTAACAGAAGGAAGGCATAACAAGAGCAAGCTGGAGATGAAGCTAGACAAATTCACACTAGCAGGAAGCCACAGATGTTTAAGAGGGACGCTGATTAACCTCTGGAACCACTTACCAAGGACATGCTGGATTGCCCAACACTCAAAGTCTGTACTTCAAGGCAGGATGTCTTTCTAAAGAAGAGACTATAGCTCAGCCAGAAGAGACAGGCCAGCTGCAGAAGTTCTTTGATGAGGTTCCCTGACCTGTGCTATGCTGGAGGTCAGATTAGATGATCAGTGTGGGCCCTCTCTTTCAGCAGAGAAGTCTTCGCTTTAGGAGTGGGATTCTGGCACAGCCCCTTTGCACTGCTCTGGAAGACTACAGGAGCTGTAAAAACCCACCACCAACTGTGGGGAGACGTTCCCTGGTGTAGGCATTGCATGGAGCTGCCAGACATAAGCCCACAGAGGCCCCATTGCAAGCCCTGCCTAGAGGCCAAAGGGAGCATGTTAGGGGCATATGGAGAGTCCCTACAGCATGTTGTGTTATGGGAGCTCTCAGCTGTTGCAGGCTGCGGAGAATCCCACAGACCGTCCTGGAGACTGGTGCTGGAGTTGGCATTCAGCAGGCCAGCTCCTGGGTGTTCTGTTTTGTGCCAGGGTTGCAGTGGCCCCTGGAGCAGCCCAAAATTGCAGCAGCACAAAAGACACTTGCAGCGTTGGGAGGGGGGATCTTCTGTGCTTCAACTGCAGAAGAGGCAGCACCGAATCCCAGCCCAGGTTTCCATCAGTTTCTCCAGAGGCTGGAAATGCTGCAAAATATCCCATCTCATGGTCCCATCTTTTACTGTTACAGAGACTTTTACAAAAACATTATGGCAGTAAACTCAAGAGTTCAGGACTGCAGGCTCAGTCCCAGGTGATGGCTTGCATCCACTCTCTTCCCCCATCCCTTGCTCCAAACAACCCTTCTGCAGCAATGCTAGTCAAGGGCAGGACCTTCCGGGCTTCTTTGGTGTGCCTGGCCAAATGAGGTGCATCCATGCTACCCATGTCTTCTCCGCAGGTACAGTGTGAGCTCGTTTATCAGACTCTGTGTGTAATATACTAGATGGAGCAGTGCCAGTTTTCAGGCAGGCAGAGCGAGCAGAGATCCTGTCTGCTAATGGGATTTGATCAGTGGGTTCAGGGTCACTGTTGCCTGACTTAGGTCTCTTCTAATAAACCTCCAGGGGCCTGCTTAGCATAGTTCGAATCAGGGCATTATTGACTCTGTCGCTGGTTCCTCTGCCAGGACTTTAATACACTATATAAGGCTGGATGAACAGGTGGGGGAATTACCACCACAGAAGGTTTTTTTCTGCACCGTTTCTTTTCCCTGAACTTCCAAATGTGTCAGCCCAGACTCTTCATGGTCATGATGTCAAATTCTGTTTGCTCTTGGATGCTGCCCTGATATCCTGGGAGGAGGTGACTTCACACATACTAACTCTGGCTGAGAGAGGGGCAGAGAAGACCCCAGCCTGCCAATAGTGGCAGGGGGCAGAGTGAGGGCATCCAGATTCAGCAGTGTTACTGAGCATGCTTAGTCCATGCGAGCATGCTCAATACAAGCCACACAACAAATCTGGGGAGGGGGCACATGATCCTGTATGCCCCTCCACCATGTGTCCTCTGTTGAGGGATACGAGTTCTTTCATTTCCAGGTTCTGTATGGATCAAAGCTTGGTTGGCCATGGCTGGTAGTTGTCCCTGCACAATCGATGTTGGGCAACCTGTGTGAAATAAACTAGTGGGCTCAGTCTAGTTCCTGACTGGGGGTCCTCATCACGAACAGTGCCACAAGTTTGGCATGACCTATCCGTCTCCGCAGAGAACAAAGTGGGCCATGGAGATTGAATGCCTCTCTGACCCCCTAAATGGAGTCACTCCAAAGGAGAGTTGGGGAGCTATATAGGGAAGCTCATGTTGCTGCTTCCTGTGTGGGACAGGAAGGAGGAGTCTCCAGTCTCAGAGGCTGTGGTTCCAGCTGCAGCCACCACCGTGACCTTAGCTTGGAACCATTCAAAATGTCCAAGGCCATCAAATGGAGTCGCTCCCCTTCATCTCCATTTTTGGTGATGGCGTCTCATGCTCTTCTGAAGCTGTCCAGCATGAGAAGAACTATGATGGTTGGCTGAGAGGGGAAACCAGAGCTAGGGGGTTCAGCTTTAAGATCGCTATAGGATTATGAGGCATTTTCACTTCTGTGCCAAAGAGCCCACTGTCTGGCAGAAAGGATGGTGCATCAATGATATAATCAATATCGATATTGATGGGAATTAAGGCCCAGATCCTTAGTGGTGGTTAGGCCCCTAACGTCCACCATTGAGGATTTGCGCCCGAGCCCCTGTGTGTCCTGAACTTTCACAAAATGCAACAGATCCGTTCTGTAACTATGAAATTCAAGACAGCCCAGCAAACATGCAGGTGATGTGACCGAGATAGAACTCAGGGAGGTGATTTTAGCGTCAACATGTGACAAAGCCCCAGGGGACTGCACACAGAGGCAGGGGGAGAGAGGGAGTGTCATTTTGCGGTTAGGCAACTGGGAGCCAGATCTGGGTTCGGAATTACTGTGTGATCTTCTTGGGCAACGTTTTTTCTCCCTCAATGTCAGTGAGGGCTCATCCTGCCTGGCCCCCTGAGCTCCCGGCTGTGGGAAGGACTGCCGCCAGCCCCGCCCCTGCTCTTTGGTAGTGGGGCACTTGGGAGGGGGCGGTCAGGGGACAAGAAGCAGAAGGGTTGGATGGGTCAGGGATTCTGAGGGGTGCAGTCAGAGAGCAGGAAGTGGGAGAGGGTCGGATAAGGGAGGGAAGCAGGCTGTTTGGGGAGGCACAGCCTCCCCTACCCGGCCCTCCATGCAATTTTGCAACCCCTGGTATGGAAGGAGCCTGCTTAAAGCAAGCTGGGGTGCATTGAGTATCACTGCCTTAGAATGAAGTCTGCTTTGTTTCTCCCTATTTTGGTTTCAGGGTGTTGTCATTCTGGATTTTAAGAGTAAAAATAGTATTAAGCTGCAGCCTTCCAGCAAGAGTAGTTGATGGTGTTTGCTATCTAACTTCTCTGTGTGTATGCCAGGAACAACGATAAAGGCTATACCTTGCAAAGCTCTTAAGATTTCCACTTTTGTGCTGCACAGTGTTCCAAAGAAGCATTATAGGTGTTCATGTGCTCAGCTTTTAGCAGCCTTTAGATAATGACTTATTTGCTCCAAATATATTTAGTTCATTTTTTTAGGTTGATTACAGCCATTAATCATGCACTTGTCAAGGCTTTCTTAGGCATGAGGAAAGATGGCCAGGGACTCAGGAAATCTGGGTTCAGTGCCTGGTTCTCCTACAGCCTCTCTGTGGCAAGTCACTTTGGGTATGATTTTCAGAAGCATCAAGTGACTTAGGCTCTGAAGGACCATTTTCAAATACTCACTTAGTATTCACCCACGAAAGCTTACGCTCCAATACATCTGTTAGTCTATAAGGTGCCACAGGACTCTTTGTTGCTTTTGCAGATCCAGATTAACATGGCTACCCCTCTGATACTAAATACCTTTGAGGATCTGGGCTAAAGTCCCTTTTGAAAATGTTACCCCCATCTCTGTGCCTGTTTCCCATCCGTCAAGTGGGAGGATGACACAATATTCTCTTACCTTTTGTCTGTCATATCTAGGCTCTTTGCAACAGTGTTCATGTGTACATGACCTAGCATAATGGGACTGTGACCTCAGCGGGCGCCTCTAGGTGACACCGGAATGTCACTGATAACAGGCTCATTTGTAATTACAACCCTTAACTTGAATGGGGCCTAGATCAAAGTTGGCTCAAACCAACTCTTTCCGAATTTTCCCCATTCTCATGGGATTTCTAAGCCCATTGTACTTCTCTTCTCAAGAGCAGACAAATGGAAAGAAGAGCAGTTGCTTTTTTTGCTTTCTGTTCCCAGCAGCTGAAGATCAAACTCTGCGTTTGACTGCAAGGGTTTCGCTAAGTCACTGCAAAACAGAGGCATGTGCTTGTTACAACGGGGAGCAGACTGGCTCTGGCCAGAGCCACAGTGCCAGGCAGCGTCCTCCATCTGCTTGTTATCAGATTTTATCGAGTGCCTTCTCTCTTGAATAACTCCCTGATCTTTCTATGTACCCGTGCGCTTCCTCTGTCCTTCCCGGGCGTTGTGATTTGTTCTGCGTGTCAGGGACGGGCTCCTTGGGAGCTGTTGAGATGAATCTAATAAATATAAATGTGACCTTGATGATACCTCTGCCACTGGAGCCTGAGGAAGATTTCTGATTCCAAGAGCTGAGAGGACAGTCAGCAAACAGCATCCTCGTTACCATGCTGCTGTGAATTGAGATTTGGACTTGCAGGTTTCAGTGGAGTGGGTCTCAGTCATTGCTCCGAAAACCAGCAATAATTGTTTAAAATGAAGGAGTGTAGCAGCGCAATGACTCACCCCTGCGGCGCCTCCTGACGGCTGTCTGGGAATTAGCTCTTTTCCAGCCGGAGCACCCTCTGCAGGCCAGTGTCTCGCTCTCCGCTGGCCCCGTGTCCCTCCCGGACCCCGGTGCCCTTTTTCCTGGCGTTTTGCTCTCTGGCAATACCCCCAAACTCTGCCTCTGGGTCTCCCGACCCTGTGGAATCCCCAACCCTCTAATTCCCACCTCGCCTCAGTCTAGTGCTACTGCCAGTCATCATCAAGGCAGTGCTCCCTGGGGCAGACTGCAGTGTAAAAGCCAATCATCATAAGCAAGGTGGGTTTGGACCAGCTGCCTTTGCCTGGTCCCCAGTATCCTCCTTAGGCATCACTTCAGGCCTGCAGCCTGGGGGGTTGCTAGGCTGGAGCTCCCTTGCCTATTCCCCCAGCAATGTTCCACCTCAGGTACCCTGTCCCGCAGGCAGCCAGGCCCTGCTCCCTCCCAGCCTGGAGAGAGACTGCCTAGCTCCTGCCTCTCAGCCCTTTTATTGGAGCCAGCTGTCTTCTAATTGGGCCTGGCCCCAGCTGTGGCTGCTTCCCCCATCAGTCCCAGCCCTCTCTCAGGGCCGGCTTTAACCCTTTCAGGGCCGGGCGGATGACCACTCTGCTACAAAGACACTTCCTCAAGCTGATTCTCTACATAACCTATACACAGTATCCTTTACCTAATCTTTATTAGGCCCCCAGTCCTGCAAGTTATCTTCAAGTAGGGGACATTCAGCATGTTGCAGGATCGTGCCCTAAGAATGGCTTCAGTAATAGCTGTTAGAAGAGATTCACTGTACTGCACTCCGCTTACAGGTAAACGCATCTCACATAACTGCTCAAATGACTGCTATCTTGACCGGCACACTGGGAGTCAAGCCAGGGATCTCTGGAGCTAACAACATGCGCTATAGTTGGAGTAAAGGCTTCGCAGTTCAGGGCTGTGACAACCCCCACCCTCTGCAGAGCAGTGCAGATGAGGACTTGTAACAGCCACGCAACAGTGCATAGGCATCGATTCCATGGGTGCACTGGAGCTGGGGTGCCCACTGAAAAAAAATAGTGGGTGTTCAGCTCTCACCGGCGAGCCCTGCCGATCAGCTCCTCCCGACTGCCAATGGGCCCTGCTGATTAGCTCCACGCCCTCCATCCCAGCGCCTCCCGCCCACCGAGGACTAGCTGTTCAGTGGCGGGCAGAAGGCGTTGTGAGGAGAAGGGGGAGGAGCGGAGACAGGAAGAGGTGGGGCGGGGGTGGAAAAAAGTAGATGGGGATGGGGCCTTGGGGGTGGCATGGGAGCGGGGTCTGGGGCAGAGAGAAATCAGAAAGTCAGCGCCTCTGCACCAGTGGGTTATATACACATGCTCATGATGTAACCCTCACAGAGCGCATACAGAGTTGTCACTCCATATCACCACTGCATATCAGCGAGTCACATTGGGTTTAACGGGGTGATTCACCAATGGAACAAGGGTCATGGGGATTCTCCGTCACTGGCAATTTTTAAAGCAAAGTTGGATGTCGTTCTAAAAGATCTGTTCTAGTTTAAACAGTAATTAATTCAGCGAAGTCCTATGGCTTGTGTTATGCAGGAGATCAGACATGATGATAACAATGGTCCCGTTTGCCCTTGGAGTCTATGAATAAACTATGTCCACACTAGTGGGGGGATGTATCATTTTACCAGGATAACTAAAGGGGTACAGCTTTTCTGTGTTGACTTGCCCATATGAGAAAGTAGCACCAATTCAAACTGAGGCATGAATTTAAACCAATTCAATTAAACTTGGGCCAATTTGGAACTTGTGTATAATCTACATAAACTTGCCTTTGTTATGTTTTTGTTTTGTTAGTTTTTTTATAAGTGGGTTTTTCTGCTTTAGCTTAAATTAATTGACATAAGGTTTAATTACAAAAAAATACACCATTCTTAAACCAGATGCGAATGTTCACACAGGGGGTTGCACTGGTTTAACGAACTAGCTTTAAGAAACAATGTAAAGTCTTATCCACACACACACACACACACACACAGTTGGATCCTGCTTTGGTTGATGGCAATGGCAAACCTCCCTTTGATTTCAATATTGCAAGGTTAAGCCTCAAATTGCATCAGTTTAACTAAAAGGGTGACTTTTAAAACTATTTAACCAATGGTGCAATAGAATAGGCTAGCTGATCATTTCTCATTCCAGTTTATACCAGGCTTATTTTGAGTTAGGTTGAGTAGATAAGGGCTTGTCTACACTGCTGAGCCTTTGCTGATATAACTATGCCAGAATAGCCTTCTAGTAGAGACCCAGAATAAACCAGCAGGCAGACTTCTGCTGACATAACTATATCACTTCCTCAACCAACATTAGTTATATGGGCAGAAGCTCACTTCTGTCAGCACTGTTGCATCTGCACTGGAAGTCTTGTCGAGACAGCTTTGCCGGCTACAGGGGTCGGTGTGTGGTGTTTCTCCCTCCCCCAAGTCCCTATCTACACTACAAAGTTTTGTCAGCACAGCTATGGATCCAGTTTAAGCTAAACTAAGCCCCTCTTCAACTGAACTAAGAGTGTTCACACAGGAGTCAGCACTGGTTCATCTAAAACAGTGCAACTTTGTGTGTAGACAAGGCTTTTGGATTTCTTCATGGCAGCACCCGCACAATTTTTAGAGCCCTAAAAGTGTTGCAGCTGCTAACATGGGCAGCTCACAACACAGAAGTCAAACATGGGGGAATTAGGCTGCATTGGTTCCATGCCAGGATCACCACTTAGCTGAGCTGGCTTTAAAAAAAGCAAGGCAGTGTTTGGGTTTTTTTTAAAACAGAAAGCCAGTTGAAGCTCAGCAGAAGTGAGCAGATTTGCTTCTATTAATGTCTCCAATCAATAAAAACAAAGATGCAACCTATGAAAGGAGAGAGGGAGGCGCCTCTGTGCATATTCTTAGAGCATCTCAAAATGGTCCAGTGTCTCAATCAAAGTGAATGGAGCCAGCTCCTCTCTGGAAAGCCCCAGGGCAGGATCTGCAGCATTTGCTATTTGCTATTTATAGTTGCTACGTCATGTTCCCAGCTTCTGGTGCTCTGGTGTCTGTGACTCTAACCCTAACCCTGATCTCACACTGCACTGCTCTTTGATTTACCATGGCTATCTACAGAAGACACGTGTGGTTCTGTTATTGGGGCTACTGCAGGTCAGCGCTGCCATAGTGCTCTCTAAACACACACTTGGCGGAGAAGCATTTTCTTGAGGCTGTAATTTGGGCAGAGCAGCAGATGGATTCTGCGGTGGAGATGGAATCCTTAAGGACAGGCACGTGTTGGGTTTGCCAGCCTTGACTGCTCCCTTTCAACCGTTCCTAGAACAAAGGGAGAGTCGATCGCTATGTTTCTACCGAAAAAAATTTTCATCACAGAATAGTTTCATCTTAATTAAACCCTTTCACAAGAAACAGTTTGAACCCCCTGTAATATTTTTACATGAAAATTCAAAACAAGCATTTCTGAGCCACTTTGTTTAAGCTGAAACTTAATTTCAACCTGAAACAAATCATTTTTGCTTAGTTTCCATTTTTAATCAAAAAAAGTTACTGTTGAAAATTTGGAACAAAATTGTTTAGTTTGTTCCTTCTTAATACTAGAAAGAAGCCAGTCAGAACTAGGAAAAGGCCTGAGGTATAGCGCCGCATGTGAACGTATCCCAGCTATGGGGGAATCCTGCTCCAAACCGGCCAGCTGTAGCCAGTCCAGAACTACCAGAAATTAGGGACCTGTCCAGTGGTGATGTACTTGTACCTTTTCACCCTCACTTCAAAGCTGCTTTGGCTTTCAAAACTAGAGTTGGGTGGGAAACTTTTCATTTCACCAGCAATATCATGATTTTGTGACTTTTTTTCATTCTGAAATGGAACTTGCAACAAAAATTGAAATTTCCTGCAAAACAAAATTAAAAAAAAATTAATTTGGGGTCAAGCCAATTGTTTTATTTTGTTAATATCAAAATATTTTGTCCTGCTTTCAATCTTTTTACATTTAAAAGGAATTATATTAAAAAAAGAATTTTGCTTTGAAGAGCCGTTTCAGAATGAAATGGCATCTTTTTTCAAAATTAAATGTAATCAAAATGGGGTTTGAGGCATTTTGATGAAAAATTTCCACTCAGACCCTACTCAATGCATAGGCTGTCTGCTGGATTCTCCTCCTTCTAGCTTAAACTGTTACCTCTCAAGTTTGGACTTGGGAATATTTTTCCTTATCCTCAAGTGCAAAAGACAAGCATCTGTTCTCCATTTCTGGGCATATCTACACTGGCATGCGAAGCCCATGAGTTCCAGCTTGCATATATGTTTTTTAGCAGGGTACTGTGACCCCAAATCCGTAGATGACACCACAGGTTTCTCGTTGCCCCTGATATTCTCAGGGCCTTCGTTCCCCATGAGGGAGGATGTTAAAACTGCCCTGCCTCACAGATGGTGTGAGGGTAAAGGAAGAAACATTTGTGAGCTGCTCAGATATTCCAGTAATAAGTACCTTCAATAGATCAGCTTCATGAGTCTGGCTCTGCAAAGAAGCAGCTGTGCTTCACCTTGGTATTTCTTTTCCATAAAAGCTTTGACCTTGCCTTGACATTTCTCTGGCGGCAGGAAACTGTTACCCTGAGACAGCGTTCAGTGCCTTCCCATTATCCCTGCCAGCGCTGCCGCTGTCCCCAGGTGTGAGTGCATTCTCTGCGCATTACTGAGATTGTTCCGGTGACACACAGCCGCCCGTTCTGCGTGGAGCTCACTAAAAAGGGTGAATGCTTCACTCAGCTGCAGGTTATAAATAAAGAGGAAAGAACCAGAGAGATGTTCCTTTGCAATCTGCAATTATCCCACAATTAGCCTGCTCAGATGACTTTTTCCCCTTCCTTGCAGAGTCGGTGCACGGAAAGAAACATGCATGTTAGAAGGACATTAACCTCCACAGACCCGTGGCAAGGCTGGGCAGTGCATGCATGTATGTTTGACAGAGAGGGGGACAGCCAAAGTGTATGAGGGAGAGCACGTGCATATAGACACACAGGACATGTACATTATCTAAGGCTACGTTTTAGTCATGGGTATTTTTAGTAAAAGTCATGGAGCAGGTCACAGGCAGTAAACAGAAACTCATTGCCCGTGACCTGCCCATGACTTGTACTATGTACCCCTGATGAAATGTTGGGTGCTCTGGAGGGGGGATCCTGGGGCGCTGTGGGTGCTCTCAGTGGCGCTGGAATACTTTGTAGAGTGGGGGTGATGCACCTCCCCATAACCTTTGCCCCCTCGATTTGGGCGAGGCCGTGGCTCCGGGAGGGGGGGAGGTGGACGGGATAAGGGGCCAATGCTAGGGCCACATGCAGAGCTCTGGGCATGGGGCCAGCAGCTGGGACCCTGCATGAAACCTGGGGGTGCTGCAGCATCCTCTGCATGCCTAGTTCCTGCGCCTATTGGTGCTCTGGGGTATGGGCGGCCTGGGACTGCCGCTGGTGCTTTGTGTGGGTTGGTACGTGGCTCAGGACCACCAGTGGTGCTTGGTGGGGGCGGTGGCGGGAGCACGTGGCCTGGGATCACTGCTGATGCTGGGGGGAAGGGTGGTATGGAGCCCAGGACCATCACTGGAGCACAGGGGAATGGGGCACAGGTAGCCCAAGACTGCCTCAGCAGCAGTCACTGTGGGTGGCCTGAGGGTCACCAATGCTGCTTCAGCAGTCCTAGGTCAGTAGCACCAGCCTCTGCAGAAGTCATGGAGGTCCCAGAAAGCCACAGAATCCATAACCTCCGTGACAGACTAGGGACAGAGAGTGATAATTAAGGCTGTGAGTCTAAGGGGATTATGTTAATTCTGGGTGTAGGATCTAATTCAGAGATGGTGCGTAAGATGATTTCAGTGAGATGCTCCTACACTCCTTCAGTTCCCCTCAGGTCTATTTCTACCCCTGAGTGAGAGTCCAGCTTGGTAACTTCCATGCTACTGAGTTGGGAGATGCTGGAAGCTAAGCAGCCCCCTTTGTGCGTTCAGCTGAGACAATGTGCAACCACTTAGACCTGCACAGAAGTAGCAGAGGTGTGAGTAGGTCTGCAGGAGTATGCATGGGAAGTGAGGGGTGAGGCTCTCAAACTTACACCATCCTGCAATTCACCAGAGGTTGACCCGTAGTCCCTGTGGATGGCCCAGTGTGTGCAGGGAAGTTGGGGTTAGCATTCTGCCTCCGGAGACCCCTTGGTGGCAACCCTGCTCAGCTCCACCTCCGAGGGTGGCCATGATATTCTTTAGTGGTGTTAATGGTGCCATTCTTCTGCAGCTGGAAGGATGTGCTAATAACGAGCAGCCTCTCTCTGTTGCTCGTGGACCTGCCGTGGGTGGCCAGCGAGACCGAGCAGAAAGGCGGACGCGCCATGGCCAAGGCAGCCAGGGTGATGAAGAAGGTATCGTGGGGCAGCAGCAGCGAAGGGGCCTGGGTTGCCTGGAAAGCTGGGAGCCCACAGAGGGGATGGTTTCTGTTGGACGGTGGGGAGGGGCTGGGTGCCAGAGGGGAAGAATTGGAAAAGGAAGAGGTGTGGAAGGAAGGGCCTGAAGGAGGCTTGGGGAGAGGTGATGGGCTGCTCCCATCCCAGGGTGTAGGGATTGGCAGGCAGTGGCTGGAGGGTGTCACCAATACCCAGCCCGGGGCAGAGATCAGGGCCTGGCTTGCTCCCAACTCCGCTCCAGCCCTGGCTGCCACTGCTGCTCCCTGTCCAGCTGGTGGGGAGAGGAGTGTGATGCTGCTGAGAATGGGGTGATGAGGAGCCCTGCTTAGGCCCAGCTTAGCCTACGCAGCTGCATCCCCACGGCTATTTGAATGTGCTCAGGAGTCTGTCAGTCTGGGAAGTGCTCCCTGCTGCAGTGTAGACATCCCCATAGCAGCCCTGGCGGCCTGGGGAGACACCAGAGCACCAGCTGGCAAGGGGCTATAGAAAAAATGTTGGTGGGGAGCAAACCAAGGTCTATGGAGATGCTGCCTCATAGCAAATGACACCCCTGTTCCCTTCCCTTAGTCCATCTATTGCCTCTCTAGTTTTCTCCTCCTCCCTCTACTACCCTTCAAGCTTCTCTTCATTCCTTCCATGGTATTTCCCTTCTGTTTATCCTTCCTCCTTTCCACATCCCTCCATAGCTCCCTTCCTTTTTCTCTCCCCATTCTCTTCCTCCTTCTCTGGATTTGCTGCTCCTCTTTTGCTCGTTCCCATCTCCTAAATGAAATCTCATATGACCCTGCACCCTTCTGCTCTACCGCTTGGCTCAGTGAACACGTTTGATTGTTCTCTCCATACTTACTGTGCCTTTTGCATTGAATCACCTGTGATCCAGGCTAAGAAGGACCCCTAGTGGACTGTAACACTAGTGCAATAACCATATCCACAGCTTTGATTGCTCTGTTCTTTCCACCTTGCCTCCCAGCTGTGTCTTTTGTAAACAAGTTGCAAGGACTAGCAGAGAATCCTCGGCCTGTTGCATTGCTGCATCTACTTTTGTGCAGAATCAGAGACATGTAGGGCTAGAAGGGACCTCAAGAGGTCATCTACTCCAGCCCTCTGCACTGAAGCGGGACTAAGTACACTTAGACCATCCTATTCCTTGATGGAAATTGCAGTTCCATTACTTATCCCAGATGGAGAGCGAATTATGGATGGCAGAGAGACGGCTGAAGTATTCATGCCTTTTTTGCTTCTGTCTTCAATTGTTCTAGCATTTGTATCCTTTGCTGAGCCACCCGACAACAGCTTCGTCAGCAGAATGAAGGGCCCTAAGGCCACCAGGGAAGTCTAGCTGGTTGACACTCATCAACAACATGTGCCATTGACTGACAGAGGTTACAGTGGCAAAGTGGGTGGTCGCACAGACCCCAGGTGTAGAGGTTGGCTGTACATATTCCTTGGCCAGTTCGGAACCTGTTCAGCAGAGTCCAAAGGTGACATGGCTGGTCAAATCCCAGTGGTCTAATGGTCAGATCAGTGACAAGGAAACCATTCCAAACGTCTTTAGCTGACCATTCATCATGCCATAGGATTGCTGCTGACAGATTCCAATCTAGCAGTTGAAACCAGAATGGATGCCTCAGCTTAAGTTGTATTCTCGGGTCACCGGAAATGTCCGAGTACGGTGAGAGACCTGGCTTGGCATGTAACTTTCCCACCAGTCTGGCTGTAGACTTTCTGCAATGAATGTGTGGAGGGGCTATGTTGCTCAGAACTGGCAGCCGTAGAATACGATGGGGCACCAGGTACCTGGGATTATACACATGGTTGAGTTTAATTTGACATTCACCAGTTTAGTGTGATGCGAACGACACCACACAGGGGCACAGTATTATGCTGAGGAGTAGCACGGTGCCAGAGCCAAAGTGTGAAGTGTCTGTGCACCTACACCCCATGTTGAGCAAGCTAATTTGCTGATTGGATTATTCCTGGTCCTGACTTTGACCATGGCCATCTACAAAAGACTGCTGCCAATCAAAGAGCGGTCGTGTGAGATCTAGGTAGACTGTGTTTTCTTGTTTTTGTCATTTTCCATTGAGGAAGATGTCCAACTCACAGTTAGTGCTTGAGCTGTGGAGGTGGAAGACGCTCAAAACTGTCTTGATCACACTTGGTTTGACGTGCCAGCTGCTACAGTCATCTGCCATCTTGGCCAGGCTGGCATTCAAGATGTTCTCCAGTTCAGTGAAAGAGCACGAGTGGGTACCATAGCAGATGTCATCTGCATAGATAAGCCTTCGCAACTGAGTCAGTGGCTGATTGCTGTGCCTCTCTGCAGGGTTCTTCTCTGGCCTTCTCCTCCAGCTGCCCTACTAGCCACTTGCCATGCTTCTCCACCAGCCACACAAATGGCCACTCGCCAAGATGTCTTCAGGGACCACCACTTAACACAATTCCCAGTGATTTCAGCTGTTAGTGGGGGAGCCTCACTGCTGGTGTATATTGGGCAGTCTCTTGCAATAGAGACACTGTCACAAAGTAGGTCTAATATTTAGACCTAGATATTGGTGATTTCAGTTCTGTAGCATGTATTGACTGAATCTAAATTAGCTCTTTTATTATACCATAGAGAGGAAGGATCAAATAGTGTCTAGAACCCTTAAACCAGGCCACACCAGCAGGTACTGTGCATATGTCAACTCACTGGGCTTTGGAATCCGTGTCCCCTACCTAGCAAGTGCTTTTCAGTTAAGGGTGAGTCCCTCCATCGGTGCATGCCAGGTATAGTTCTGCTGCCCTCAGTTCATACCACAAGGATAACAATGCTTTATTGCTCCTGCTGCAATGACAAGAGACTGGGGATCCAATACCAGCCACAAGTGATAATTTGGTCAAGCAGTCCCGTCATGCTGAGCACCTAGGCGGGGTGGGTGTGTCCATGCAAACGAGATCAGCTCCTGAAGTCCTTTTCCACAGCTCCTCACCAGATGTCAGGAGAGAACTCATTCAGACTCTGCTTACACTAGTTAAGGCAATAATGCAATGAGCCTACAAACCTGAAGGCCTATCAGATGATAGCATAACTAAACTAGTCAAGGCCTAGGACCCAAAGAACCTTAGCATAAGCAGTTAACCAGAAGCAAACCTAAATCATAAGATATCACAAGATAAAATGCTGTCATAAACAAGTATGACAAAATTGCTGACCAGTCACCGCAAGATGCCAATTGATATTAGCTTTAGGTATTTTGAGTTAGGAACATCAGCAGATGTTTGACCACAAGAATACCATGGTAACTAATTGATATATATGCTAATAAGCTTGAGGTAAAAGGTCTAGTAATTTATAGGTGATGGGACCACAGCATTAGTAGGATAAGGAAAAGGGACAAAATCCCTACATTAGCCATAGCGGGTGTCTGCGTAACACATTATAGAAGCTGTATCCAAGCCTGTGTGTCTCGGGAGATGCCAGACTGACAACCACTGGTGGTGGTGATGAGGAAAAGGAGGTTGAGTAACACTTTGGGTTTTTCTGCATGGGATGGTGTGAGCATATTGATACTCAGATAATATAAGATGGTCAAAACATCTTTTGTCTGTCTGCGTTGTTGGGTTGAAGTGCTTGTGATTTTACTAACTGTGCTAATAAAATATTACAAGGAGAATACGCCTTTCCTAAATGTTGTTGTCTCCTTCTTGCACACTGGAGTCCTTGTAATTGCTTTAATATTTCTGGGTCTGGTCATGAGGCAGAGCCCTGCCAAACCACAGAGTGCTAATGGGAATTAGTACATCATCAACAGATCTGGCAACAACATCCTCCTAGTTTGTTAAATAATGACTATGATTGTGCCCAGCTCTATCTGTGCCTCTCTCATGTTGATTTTTGTAAAGAATAGTATCAAGTAAATGTATGTGTATTAGCGCTTAGTGGTGATTAATGAATCTAATAGCATGCTACAAACAAATCAGCTACATTTTTCATTGAAACATCTCTCTATCGTATATAATAAAAATAATGATCATGGATCTGTTATTAACACTTCGTCTATGTGCCTTGCAAACATTAATTCATGCTCAGTGACAAGGCCCTGATATGGAGTTGGAGGGGAGAAATACAATTATCCCTATGTTACAGATAGAGAAACTAAGGCATGGAGAAACCAATTCTACACTCATTTACAAGGTGTAAACCTTGAGTAATCCCTTGCTGCTGGGTTAGAACCCCCAGCAGATGTGCTGGGAATGGCACGTTCAGCTCAAATGTAGGTGGGAGACAACTCTCTCATTTGCCAAGGGGGGAGAGGTGATGCCATGGGTACCCCAACAACAGCCGAGGCTACGTGGATTTGCTCCTATGTACCTAAGAGCTGAGCATGGAGGAAAGCTAAGGGGATCAATCCTGCAAGCTACTAAGGCTGGGATTCCCAAAGAAGCCTAGTGGAGTTAGGCACCTAAGGCGCCAAGGTAGCCTAATTGACACCCCCACACACCTGTTTCTCCACTCACTGCCAATAAATGTTAAGTGCAGGCTGCCTTCCCAACGAGCAGTGGGCAATGAGAGGACAGCTGCATCCTTCCCCACACAGCAAAGATCATGTGTCTTCTTAGAAGAGGGCTGGGAGCCCCAAAGAACTGTCAGTCCAAATGAGCGTAAAGGAAAAGTTTGGTGTGTTTTGCAGCCTTAAGTACCTTTACAGTAGAACCTCAGAGTTACAGACTAACCAGTCAACCACATTCCCCATTGAGAACCAGAAGTACGCAATCAGGCAGCAACAGAGACTGAAAAAAAATGTGAATCCAATACGGTGTTGTGTTAAACATAAACTGCTAAAAAAATGAAGGGAGAGAGACATTTTTCTTCTGCATAGTAACATTTCAAAACTTATGAAATCAATGTTCAGTTGTGAACTTTTGAAAGAACAACCGTAACGTTTTGTTCAGAGGTACAAACATGAGAGAGTTATGAGCAGCCTCCGTTCCCGGGGAGGTTCGTAACTCTTGAGGTCCTCTTTTGTATTTTTAAAACAACAGAGTCTGGTTGGAACTCCCATTTTAACTTTGCACACACGCCTGCACATGCACACAAACAATTTCCAAAGCCTACGATGGACTGAAATATTTTCATTCTCTATTTATTAACAGGGTTGGTTGGAGGGTGGGTTTGGCTTGAAAGCTTCCCCTTCACTGTTAGAAACCCAAACACACCCTTGCTGCAAAACATTAAATGTGAAACTGACCAGCAGAACGTGAAAGTGACAAGCAAGAGGAAGTGAAATTGGTTGGTTTGGTGCCACCACTGGGATGTAAAAATAGACACTCCTGGAAAAGTCGGCAGCCAGAGCCCTGATCCTGCAATGAGACCCAGGCATCTGCTCAGAGCCCTGGTGCAGGATTGGTGCTCAGCTCCTCAGACATGTGGAACTTATCGCAGACTCAAAGCTCAGTGCAAAAATGTGGGGATGGTCAATGGCTGGGTGTTGAAGCCATGCAGGCACTTGGCTTTCACAATGAGAGCTTGAGTCCATTTTATTCAAAGCATTAAAAATGGAGGATGTGTGAACTTGTAGCCCCAAAACCAAACAGTGCCTTGCCGGAACCTCTACACAGTCAGGCCACAACCCTGCCCTCGGACTCGCTATCACGGACCCCAGCGGTTTCCATATGGGCACATGGGGCTGTGCTAGCAGTCCCAATTGCAGTGTCGTGGCCTTGAGGCGTAGGCGTAGCCCCAGATGTCTCTGGGAGCTCTCCCAGTAAGACAGATGGAAAGAGAGAATGTTGTTTTCTAAAGAAAATGCTTCTTCAGGTTTTCCAGGAAGCTCGGGAAGGCTCTCGAAGAAGATCAATCACCTCTGAGAGGATGATCCATCGCACTTAATTTCCAATTAAAACATTGCAGATTGCCTAAGACAGGCCTATTTTTCAAAAGGGGAGGCAAGCAACATCACCCAAAGTACAACCTAATCGCTTCTCTTGACCGGCCCCCGCCCTGCTGGTGATTAATGGTGTTAATTAAAGCCTGTCTAATGGGAGCGACTCAGGAGCTCAGGGAAGGACACCCCCATCCTTCACTCTCCCTAAACTCTGCAAACTACCCAGCTAACTATCAGAGTGCTTCCCAATGAACTAGCCCTCTGAGTGGGAGGAGGAAACTTGCAGCTGGGCCAGAACTGCTGCCTGAAAAGACCAAGTGTCAAATTATTCCGTCTAAGCGAGTGCACAGAAAAAGAAACAATGGGATGCTGCTTATTATCTTGTACCAGGGCCGGCTCTAACTTTTTTGAATGTTTGCAATTTCAATGAAGCTTTTGCAAGACAAAAAATGGGATTCGAAAATTGTGCCTTGCCACCATTTGTCACCTAGCATGGGATCCCGGTCTCAACCGGAGACATGGCAAATCTGGAACATTCACTTTTGATTTAAAGATCCAACAGTTTCTTTGGGACTTCAAACATGAGACACATTGAGCAAGACAATAAGAGAAGCACTCAGGATATTTTAAATGGTTGCTATGTAGAGTAGCAGCTGTTTTTCATAATTTTAAAAATAAAAGAACAAATTAATTTATTTTAAATGATATAAAATAAAAAAGCCAGGGTAACTCAGGAATCACTGCTCCTGGGCAACTAGCCAGCTGGGCTATGGCAAAAGTGGGGAGGCTAAGCTCTGCAGAACCCTTGCTCTGCAGCAGCTGGACTGCAGGCAAGGCAGGGAATCTGGGGAATGGGACAGTCCACCCATCAGTAGATCGGCTGGCCTGAAACCAAGCAGGCAGGCAGGATGTCCTGGTGGCTAGCTAGCCTCCCTGCCTGCCTGGTTTCCATCAGTGTTTTACCTGAATCAACACGTTTGCATGGAACATTTCATTTCCCTTGAATCAGGATTTTGTGGTGGAAACCTGGAAAAAATTTTGACCAGCTGTAGTGAAAAGAGACCATTGTGATTATCTGGTGTGACCTCCTGCGTAGCACAGACCGGAGAATTCAGCTCACTAACAAGCCCAGCAACGTTTCTTTAAACTAGAGCATATTTGGGTCTTAATATTTTAGCTGGGCCCAAGTCGAGGAACAAATTTTGAACCCCGGCAATTTTCTGCTGGAATTGTTGAGCTCAGCGTTTTGCAGGATCTGGCCCTATTGCTAAACTTTCTGTGAAGTTCACTGAGCTGTTTCATACCATTATATGCTGTTGTATTCTCTCCTCTATGCAATGGCATTAGGCATGACCACAAAGCAAAATGAATTCATAACAATAATAATCAAATCACATCAAAGGGGGAAGCGCTGAAAATTGACGAGGCTGGGGGTTTTTTTTTGGTTTTTGTTTGTTTTGTTTGTTTGTGGTTTTTTTTTGCTCAGCCAGACACTTCTCTGGCAGGAGGAGACGAAAGCAGAGGTAAGAACTCTCGAGATGGAATTGAAGTGTTCCAGTCTGGTTCTCCAAGAGATATTTCCCAAATGCCTGTTCTCTGGAGAAATGCTATGGAAATAAGAGTCCTTTAGTGGACTCCAAAAGCATGTTCAATTCATAGAAAAGTAAAAAGTCTATATTAAGTCTCAGCTTCTGTGCAGCTTCTGGAATCACCCAGATAACGGTATTAGAGGCTTTTAATTTTGGCTAGTACATTATTTCCTTTACATTCTGGGTGAGTAGTCCAGCACTGGCCAGGAGACTGGCAGCCTACCCCATTCTGGCTACTAGTCTTCCTTGACCTTCATGTACAGCACTCCATTATTCCAGCCCTGCCCTGCTTGCCCAGCTCAGCCAGTTACACCCTTAGTGGATGCATCCCATTATTTCAGCCCTACCGAAGGACTCCTGTCCTGATCGCTAGCATCCCTGGTTAGGTCCAGGCCTGGAACCCTTCTAGACTTAGGCTGTGAGACATAGAGCAAAGGAGCATATTTTCAAATTGCCAATGGGCAAGTTTTCAGTTCTGTCATTCCCACTGGAGCCCGTGGTGATAGTGTGACTGAATCTATGCCAGTATGGCCCAGAATTTATGTATAAATTGCCCCTGTCCTCTGACCCAGTTGGTGTGGGTGAGGGACCTAACCATTGTGTATGAGATCAGGGCTTTGATGGGGGCTAAGGCTCAAACCAGACAAGTGGCAGGGGACGTGGATAGGTGGGAGGAAGCAGCCTCAGGAAATAGCAGGCTCCAGCAGGGGAAGGGCACCCTCCCGCGCTCTTTAATCACTCGCTGTGGGAGCCGTGTAGGTTCTCGGGTCCTCCAGACACTCAGGGAGCAGTGACAGCCTACGTTGCGCCTGTTCCTTTGCACTTGTCAAGATGAATGGGGTTGGGTGGGTGGCAATGGATGTGTTAGGTTCAGAGTGTCGATACCTGTGGTTAGTGAGTGGACATAAATACTCAGTAAATCTTCTTATACCATGACTTTTGGGTGGGGTGAAGATATCTTCAAGGTCATTCTAGAATTTGACTGACTCAATGAGTTACTAGTGCAAGACCATTAAAGTTGCTGCTTCTTGTCTGGAGGGGACCTTACTGCAACATGGAGAAGATGGTGTCCAATCCAGGATGGGAAGGTCTTTCTTGTATTCCTTTAGCCTCTTCAGTCTGATAATCAGGCCCAAGACATGACCTGCTGCATGTGCAGGTGCAGAGGATGGGAAGCATGCGGAGGAGATCTGAGCCATCAGAGACATTGTCAGCATGAATGCGAAAATCTCTCAGAACAATAACACATTCTGGGAACTTCAGCACCATGTCCGAGGGAGAGTCAGGCAGCAATTTCAGCTCTTTGGAGGTCTGTAGACTAGCAGGACACGTGTACTGCTCTCTGTATTATCAGGGTATTGGTAGCCTTCGGAGAATTTGTCTCTGGGTGGCTTCTCTTGCATCTCAGATTGCACTGGACTAGGATGGCTGCTCCTCCTCCAGCCTAAGTTTGTGGAATGATGAATAGCCTGGGGAGGATAAAAGGAGCTAGCACTAAGCCTGCAGTATCATCCAGACAGATTTCTGTGATACAAGCCAAGTATAGGACTTCTGCTGTGATGAGACATGGTGATGGCAAGACCATGTCAGCAGACTGTGTCACAATGAGACATGCTCAGTGTGTGGCCAGCTGGGAGTTCAGATTCGGAACTCAGACTTCTCTGATTCCATCCACTCCCTCCTCCTACCATCACATCCCTCCTCCCAGGCCTTCCTTGTCCCTCTAGCATCCAGCAACTCATCATTCAGAAGTTCTCTGAGGGCCACATTAGCTGGTGCAGATTAACTTGGTTAGCGCTGCTGCTACCATGTGATAAAAGATCTTCTGGAGACGAAGAGACTCAGAATGCATGCGCTCCTGTTTCTCCCTATATGCATGTTTTCATTAGTTGAGACATGGCTATTAGGCACTCTCGATCAGGCTAGGCCAGGCAGCTTGTGGATGCATGCCCAGGGATGGGCAGAAGACGGGGATGGAGGCCAGGAGACAATGTCTCTGTGGATTTTTGTCCATTGACCTTCTCCAAGAAAAATTTCAGAATCTGTCAGTCAGAGACAGCCCTGAATGCCAGCTGTTGTGCCCATCTGTGGGGTGATTCTGGTCATTGTGTCCAGCATGGAGAGAGGAGGTGAGATCTGGTATGTGACGGAGAGATGGGGGAGGAATCAGAGGAGAAATGGAGCTCCTCCTCCAAGCGCCATTGCAAGAGAGCAGAGGTCAGCCTTTCTATCAGAGCCTCCTTGGGGGAAACAAACCACAATTATCCTCCATCAAGTGGGGAGTTTCCTCAGATATTATGGTGCATTACAGGATGGTGTAACAAGTTGAGACTGGAGGACCAGTCAGGGTCTCAGAGGGAAGTGTGGAAGTTCTATGAATCCAGCTAGTGGGATGTCAGATGGGGAGTTACTCCAGGTTTACTCCTGTATCACTGAGATCAGAATCCCAGCCCACATTGCCAGCCGAGCTGCGAGCTGAGACCACAGCAAGGGACTTCCCAATTCTGAGTTCCTGCATTGTGAGAGGGAGCAGAAAACCAGCATGAGAACTGAGTCAGCTGTGAGAAACTCATGCAATCATCTCTCCAAGAACAGGAAGAAACCTGCAGGGAGCTGGATGGTGAAACCTCACAAGCACAGTCTGGAGTCCAGCCTATATCAGCAGGGCACATTTTCATCTTTTCTCTGTCTCCTTCTGTCTGTCTTCAGTTGTGGCTGGCAGCACTTCCTGCTACAGATGCCCTCTGCCCACACTGCTTTGCTGATTCAATTCCTGTCCAAAAATGCAGTCACATGAGTTAAGGCTCCATTGGAGATTCATGCAGCTTCATTCATAACACATCTGGGAAATTAACATGTAAGGAGTGTGAAGAGCCCTTTCCCAATCACGTGGGAAAGCATCTATTACTATAGCATTTAGGAATCAGCTCCAAGACTAGTCACCATATGTCACCTTGTGATGCTGTAAAATGTTCTTTAGACCTAGACTCTCCACCCCACCCTCGCTTTAGCTGTTCTCTTAAGTGAGATTATTTAGCAGCTGTCTTCCTGGAGCCAGTCCCAGGCAATTAATGGGTGAAAAAACTAATGATCATTTAGTTCGAAACATAACATTGTAATTCCCCATCAATCCTGTGACTATCATGAAGACACTATGATAAACCTGGATCATCTGGTTGAGAGTCTCATTTGCTCTCAGATGTGCACCCAGGCAGACATGAGAAGGACACAAGGTTTTCTGATTCCAGGAAACTGACTTTGAGGGAATGTGAGGACTCACCTTGCTGCCTGCCTGCCTGGAACTCCCTTAATCTATATTGGGACTCCTCAAGTCACTCTTCAGTTTCAAAATAACAGAGGAGAGAGAAAAAAATAGGGGGAAAAAAAGTAAGGCACTTGAGACTATAAAAACCACAATGGAACATTCTGAAGTAGTTCCCGCGGTAACCTAAGAAGGTTTCCTTCTAAAACTACAGGACCTACATAAAGTCCTCAGCAAGCCCGCAGATCTACAGGGAAGTAATAGACCAGAGAGTTTACCCAGATATCCTCAGTAATAATCATCAGAAACCGGGAAATCTCAGTTCAGATTTGTAGCTTTCAAACAGCGAAATCATTACACTAGGTGGCGCAGCAGACTAAGGACACTGTTTAGTGCTGCCTTTTGGGCATCAAAAGCAGGATAGGGACAGCGGGTGCTTAGAAATATTCATATGTAAAATTTAGATCATATGAGACTCAATGTACAACCAGCAGCTCTAAAGATGACACATAACCGGGGGAAACAAGGAAGTTCTGCTTTAGTGAATCGATCCTGAGAATTCAAGAAACCTGGATTCTTAAACTGGCCACTGATTTCCTGTGTGATGTCAGGGTAGCCATGTAATCACTCTGTGCCTAGATTTCCCCATTTGTAGTAGAGGGATAATGATACGTAACTGCCTATATAAAGTACTATTCCTGGCACTGATGGAGGCAGGCCACTGGCCTAGATGGATCTCTGGTCCCTCCTATCTCCCAGCTGAAATGTTAAATTGAGATTCTGACCATTAAAGAGCCCATAATTCTTTTCACAAGATGTGTCCCATATTCCTGCTCAAGTTCCAGCTCATGTAATTACACATTCTATTCCCTAAAATGCCCCTGCAGTTTCAGTTTGGAACAATTATTCTTCCTTTCCCACCCTAAGAAAACCACAGCTGTGTTCTGTTACTGGTGCAGAATGGCTGCAGTGGTCCACACCAGAAGCAGCCGCACACTGGTGATGTGGTCTGCAAAGTGTTGTAGGATCCCCAGGCTGGACCTGAAAGGCACTCAGAAGGTAGATATTTGTATTATAGTCACAAAGAAAGGTCCTGGGGACTAATATTGATCTCTACAGTGGAAGAAACTAGGGCTTAAAGTGTACCTATTGGCTTCTGCCTGTGCTGTTACCCTCAGGCCAAATATTTGCAGAGCAATTGGGAGGACTGTTTCCCATCTGGAGTGGCCATTAATGTCTGGGAGGAGCATTCTCTCCAGTGGTGTCCATGGAGGAGGGTCAACTTCCTAGCTCCCATTTGTGAGCCTTCCAGCTCCCCACACTTGACAAGGTGCATTAATCCCAGGCTGCAGAGAGCCAAGTTCCCTTGCAACTCGTTCCTGCTGAGTGCGCTGCTCTTAGTTCTGCCTTTATAGCAATAAAACCAACAGAGGTGAATTTAAGGGCCACAGCTAAGAGAGATTTTATAGCTGCTTCTTTCTCCACCCGATGTGACATCTTCTTTATCAGCGTGAAAGCAACACTTTCTGCTGCTACTGCTTTTGCTCTTTTCCATGTCACAAATGTAATCACCTGGGGGCTATCAGCAGGGCTTGAACTTGGGACCTCCAACACCAGAATGCTGGGATCTCACAGTGTAGGGCTAGAATGACCCCTTGCAGCCCCCAAAACCAGTGTGGAAGGGGACGTATACAGCTGTGCTGCCCTAGGAGCAGAGGAGATGCCAAATTGTCTTGCCTCATTATCATCCCCTTTTTTACAAGTGGGGAAACTGAGGCACAGAGCAACAACGTGGGCCCCAAAGAAAGTCACAGTAAATCAGTGGTAGAACTGAGACTAGATCCCACTGCTTTGAGCACTAGACCACAATCTCTCACTGAGTCCTAGGAACATATATTGGAAATGCAGAGGCCATTCTTCTTTTCCAGTCTATGCTAGTTTACGATGTTGTTTTCTTGTGTACACTAGCTTGGATGTCGGACCATGGCCCTCAGTTCATTTTCCTGTTCAGGTCACATGAATGCTAGGAAATGCACTAACAAGGAAAGTGCCTCCATCATACTGGAACTGAACACAATAACAAGGTTAAAGGAAAATCAGCTTCATTTCCTAGCGTTACCAACTGCTCCTAGGCCCCTTCTCGGAACAGGGCACAGTGCTGATACTTAACTGCCTGTATAAAGTACTATTCCTGGCACTGGCCACTGATTGTTTTGCTGCGTTCTGAAGACACTCTTCAGAGCTCAGGGCACAGCAAAGCAGTATTGTTATGTGTTATGGTAATACCCAGCAGTCTCTCCCAGCCAAGATCAGAGTCTCATTCTGCTAAGTGCTGCTCAGACACAGAGCAAGAGGGAGTCGCTGCCCCAAAGAGCTTACAGTCTAAATAGACCAAAGGGGAGAGAGGCAAAGGGACTTGCCTGCAGGTCAGCACCAGAGCTGGGCTTAGAACACAGATTCCAAGTCCTAATGCAGGGAACTATCTATGGTGGTGACTCTTCAAGCAGCCTTCTCCATGGGTGTACACTGAGATGGGTGTATCCTGAGACCTGAACCAAATAGTCCCTTCTTTGGACCAGTCCTAGCTTCCCCTTTGTACCTGACTCAGTACCACTCATTACCTTTCTCCCTTGCCTAAGGATCAGCTCCAGAAGCAGCATCTTGGCTGGAGACAACACATCTAGGAAAGATGCTCCAGGGTGGGGAAAGTCACAGCATCTCCTCTGTGGGTAAGTGAGGTGGGGCCAAGAGGGTACAGAGATTTCCCCTGTGTAGCCAGCCATGTGGGCAGTGGGCTACATGCCCTTATCCTGAGCTGTTTGGACTTGCCTGGGGAAACAAGCAGCCCAGTTTAACCTAAGAACAGTGAGACTCCTCTTTATAGTGGTTCCCAACTCAAAGACTAAAGCTAAATGTCTTCAGGGGCCAGATCCTCAGCTGGTATAAATCACCATTGCTCCACTAAAACCAATGGATTCACATCAGCCGAGGATGCTCTGTGGTGGTGGTGTGCGTAGCAATGAGTGGGCGAGGACACACCCTTTCTCTGCTGGCAGTTCTGCATTGCCCTCCTTGCCTTTGGGTCAGCGCCCTGACAGAATCCGCTTGCCGTGCTGGGACATGCAGCCCATTTGATGAGTGCCAGGACACAAAGCCCTGTGGTTTTGTGCATTGAATTGGGACATTCTTGGCTCCGTGTGTCTGCACTTGGAAAGAGAGCCAGGCCGGCATTGCGTATGCACCAGTTTGTGGCGTGCTCCCACTCGCAACCAGCAACTCCAACTGCTCCCTCTCGCGTGCTCTCCTCAGGGTGATTCGCAGAAAGGGCAGTGACCAGTGAGTCCTACTGGGCTCCCCGCTTTTAATGCAATTTGTAGTCATTTTTAACTTGTTTTGTGCACAGGGACTGGGTGGCTCAGGGCTCTAGGACTAGGCCATGGGCATTAAAAAGTCAGTGATTTCCAGACCTGATCCACTCCGTTTAATAACGAAGACACTGGTACCATCAGTGGTCTCAGTGAATTGGTTGTTGGGTCTCAGTCCAGTCCCTTAAGGGCAGGCGTCTGCATCACAATAACTATTAGCATTGACTGATCAGAGGCCAAATGGATCGTGGAGACTGAACTCCCCTCTCGTACCAGCTGGTGCTCCTTCTATATCAGGGTTGAGAAATACTGATGGCCTGGCATGGCATGGAGGAAACTTACTCATTGCTCATGCTGTACCTGTCCTCTGGCCTCCAACTCTGTCCGATCAGCCGGGATTCTTCGCAAGCACTTAACACACTTCTATATATGTATTTTTAATTTGAGAGCGAGAACATGAGCTCTAGATGAAGCCCTGCATTGTGCGTACAGATACAGCGTGAACTTCCCGCTACAGCTCTGCCAACACACATCCAGTGTGACCTGTAGCACCCACACCACCCCCTGCTGTGCCAGTGTAGGCCCACGCACAGCTCTGCCAATGCATGTCCCTCTCTAACAACTCAGTCATGGCCCACTAATTATGTAACTGCCGGCATTACTACCTTAGGCACCATCCTGATCTCTAGCAACGGGATTGTATGCCCGGTGGCACCCAACCCACTGGCCAGCATCTGGACCATGGCCCTGTTGAATACCCAGTCAGTGCCATAGCAGCTGGGTTTTGTCTTCCACATGAAGTGTCCAGACAGAGAAATCAGCTCAGGCTTTTTCTACATAGAAATGTGCGTGGGTTTAGTTAAACTGGTTTCATTAAAGGAATGCAAATCTGTGTGTGGATGCTTTTAAACTGGTTTAGAGGTGTAGATGTATAGCAATCTAGCTTGTGTCAGTAGGGCTGCACTAAACTGGCACAAACTTGCACAAGTGTGGATATGGACAAGAGCAGAGACAGCCTCGATGGCTAAGAACCAAAGTCGTCTGCTTTTAGAAAGAAAGAGAAAGAAAGAGAGAGAGAAAAAACAGAAAGCTTCTTTCTTTCTTTCTTTCTTTCTTTCAAAGGCCAGGGAGGTCTCACTCCACAGATGGTGAAGAGGCTGGCACCATGCCCCCCTAAGGCGATTGGGGGGAGGCAGGAACATTGTAACACCTTCCAATGCCAACCTGAAGAATTGCCCTGGAAATGTTAAGTGGCTTTCAAAGGTATTTGCAGGGCTGATGCTAAAGCCACTTGTTAACCTTTTCCCGGTGAGAAACTGCACAAAGCAATGCACCCAAACAGACGTACACAAATGCTCTCCCTGAACGAGGGAGGCTTGTGAGTTTCTGACAGTTTGTGGCCTAAGGCGAGCTAAGTGAAACCTATCTAGGGCTGTCCAGCTTGTCTGAAAAGTGAAAGGAGTCGGCCCTGGTAACAGGAACCGGTTTGCCTGCTACTGGGCCCCTCTCTTTCTGTGGCACCAGGTAATGCAGCTGCCTGGGTCTCCTTGGCAACAGATTACAGGGGGATTAGCGGGTTTAGGTTTGCTATTGTGCGAGTGGTTCAGTTACTGGCGGAGACAGTGTCTTTGGGCTGTTTATGGCGAGTGGCTGCGCCATCTCCATGTGCCCTGGAGCTGTGTGGGGGAAGCGTGTGGGGGAGCTCTGAAGGCAGGTTCATAGAATCACAGCATTCCTGATGGGAAGTCCTCTAGTGATATGTGGTGCACCGAGGGGGCCAGCATGGATTATGCCCTACTTTCCAGGACTGTCTCCCAAGAGATGGGGTTTCCACCGCCTCCCTTGGGGAGAGGATCCCAGCAGCTAATGCAGCCCACCATTGGGAAGCGTTTCCATGATAGTCTTTGTCTTCATCTCATCCCAGTTCTTCCAGCTGTGCCCCATGGAGTTCACAGAGAGACATCCCTGCCTTGCTCAGGGCCTACAGGCAAGTCCCAGGGATCTCTGCAGCCAGCTGGGCCTACTTTCTGTGGCTAGAGCAGGCCTGGGAATTGGGGGACGGCTTCTGTTAAATGAAAGGATGTGTTTTAAATTGAACTTCACATGAGAATGAATAAACCAGTCAGCACACAGCAGCTTGGTGGGGGGCATCGCTGTCCAGCTCAGTTCACATCCGGAACTACCAGGTACAGGGAGGGGTGAAGGGGACATCATTCCCCTCCTCCTCCCTCTCCCCCATGATCTTCAAAGGGCTCTGAACTATTGTCAGGAAAGCCAAAACGTTCAAGTTAGCCGGCGTTAAGCAGTGGAAGTGACAATGAGAGGGTTTGTTATTTGCAGCTCCGTCTGCTGCATCCTTTGTGTAACTGACACCACCACGCTTTCCTGTTTATTTTTAAAATATCAACATCCCAGGACACCAGAATAGCCACGTGGTCCCCAGTAATGGGACCTTAGAACCGACCCATGAGAGGGGAATCTGCTCCTGAAGATAGCGTTGGGTTAACCCAGGGAGGTCAGCCAGGGATTAGAAGGGAAGGCTCATAGTGGGAAAGGTGAAACATACACAAATGTACAGGGAAATTAGGAACCTCATGATAACTCCTATACGATGGGCTTGTTAGTGCACTGGACTGGAACTCAGGAGCTCTCAGCTCCATTTCCAGTCCTGTGTGATCTTGGACAAATCACTTAAGCTGTGTGGTTAAGATTTTCCAAATTGATTAGTGATTTTGGGTGCCCCCTAGCTTCTGGGTGTCCATCCCAATACACCCTCCAGCGGCCTGGTTTCCGGTACACGCTGAACACCTGCCCTCTGAAATCAGGGCCACTTCAGGCAGTTCAAATTGGGCATTCACAATCGCTGGTCACTTTTGTAAAGCTCAGCCTTTCGTGCCTCCACTCCCTGTCTGGGGATAGCGCTGTTCTCTATCTCCTGGGGGGCTGCAAGGGGAAATCTGTTAATGTGCTTTACGGTGGTGATGGGTGGCAGAGAAAAACCTAGAGCGAAAGGAATTCCCAGCCCATGGTGACATCCGTGCAAATACTAAAGGAAGCACGAAGCTCTAACACAGAGCATGCCAAATAAGGGGGTGATGAAAGCACCTAATAGATCATCTTCCATCTCCAGATACAAAGATCCAGATTTTGCTCTCGGTTATTCCAAATTTACCATTGAGCACAGAATTTTGCGCTGTGATCAGGTCCCAATTCTGCTCACGTTTATGCGAGTGCAGACTTGGTGTTGCTCTGAGGGCAGGGGTACGCTAGACGTGCTCCATCGGTGCAGTTGTACCACTGTAGCGCGTCCGGTGAAGAGGCTCTGTGCGGACGGGAGAGCACTCGCCCGGCAGCATGGTAACTCCTCCTCCGTTAGAGGCAGAGACTATACTGGCGGGAGAGTATGTCCCACCAACACAGCGCTGGTGTGGACAGCACTTAGGCTGCTGTAACTTGCGTCGCTTGGGATGGAGGGTCTTTCTCACAGCACTGCAGAACGTAAATTAGATCCATTTAAGCAGTAGTATAGACCTGCCTTGAATCTACGTTGGTGTACCCACGACTCGAACGGGGCCTACTATGGCTAACTAAGCCTTTGGCCAGACGCAGAGTAACTGGAAATGGTATGTGACCAAAGCCAAACAGCAGCTGGAACCATAAATGACACCGTAATCTGCATTGTATTTGATCATTTATTGCAGCGAGTCGTTAGTAATAAAAACAATATCAGTAATTAGCCAGCCAATTAGCAGGGCCTTTTCCCAGCCACCTCCTTCGCACTCCATCCTCCACAGTCTTGCAAACACTCCCTCCTACTGGTCATTCTGTCCTCCCTTGGCTTCTGAGTCACTGAGTGCCTGGTCCTCCTCTACCACTGGATTAAAACTAATTTAGGTCTGTCTACACAAGCTGCAGTCACCTCCGACAGCAAGCACGCTCAAATAGCCAGCCATAGCTCTCCTAATAAAGGCGAAGCAGGATGGCTCAATGGTTAGGGCAATACCTCTAGCGTGTGACAACCTGGGTTCAGTTCCCTACTCTACTACACCTTCCCGGTTTGGCCTCAGGCAGGTCTCCTAGGCTCAGATCTTTAAAGGTATTTAGGCACCTGACTCATAAATTTCAGTGGCCATTAGTCGCCTAAATACCTTTGAGGGGCTTAATGTCTCTGGACCTCAGTTTCTCCCTCTGTAAAATGGGGCTACTAGTACAGCAGGACTGTGAGGGTAAGTACAGCAGTGTACAAGACGCTCTGAGCCTGTGATCATGAGAGCTCTATCAGTGGGTTAGATAGATAAAGCAAATTGGGACTGCCCAATGAATTCTGGCCGCTGTGGCTCTGTGTAATCCGGCTGTTGTGTTGTCCAGTCTCGGTTGGGCCCCGGCACTTCCTTCCACACCCCCTTTACAGGGAGGCCCAAGTGGGCGCTCAGCCAAAGAGGCAATACGCTGTTTACTGTCTATTACTTAAACATTAATCTTGTTTAAGCACCACTTAGGAGCTGGCTGCTGAGCCGGCTCTGTGCTGCACGGCTGTTGGGATCTTGAAATAAATGAGCCTTCCTCCTCTCCCTCACTTTCCTGGGGTCTTTATTGCCCCACATAAAAAATCACTCTGGGTAATAGTTAACTTTAATTGCCCAGGCCCCATGTTGGCTGCATGGTACGGCGCCACCTGGGAGGCTTTAGGGATTTATAACCATTTGAAAAGACAGATAAAGGCTGAGTTAAATGGGCTAAAACGCTAGTTTCTGTGCAATGACTGTGCTGCTGGGGACCCTGCCACTGGTCCTAGTCACAGCCCAGAACCCCAAAGTGAAAGGCCACATCAGTTGTGTCGCTCCGCCACCTCTCCCCAGAGTGGCTAGACTGGCTCTCACGCTGATGGGATGAAATGGGCCTAAGTCACAACACTGGGATTTCCTTTTCAGTCCCCCACCCTCCGAAGGTAAAGGAGTCCTGAGCCAGGCCTTTGCTTTGAGCTGTCTCACCCTAAAGGAAATGGGCGTGTCATTCGGCAACCCACAACGTACATCCTCCTTGAGCTGGGTTGGCCCAAAAGCCAAGCCTCATTGAGCTGGGAATGGTTGATTAGGCTGGAATTGGCTTCCTGCTGCAATTCCTGGCCGCTAGGTATTGCAACACCAGGACCAGCGTCTCAATCTAAATATATTAAAACACCCCAGGCTCCATTTGGGACCCCAGTGGTCTAGACACTGTACGAACGTACAAACTCAGCTATAAAACTGGTCCTTGCCTGGAAGAGCTTTCAGTCCTTAAAACGCATTAATTCCAAGCTGTGAATGACCACCCAGCCGTGAATTTCTGGGACATAACCTGGTGGTGCCCATGCTGAGGTGTAGCTAGAGCACCAATAGACACCGGTTGATGGTCCTCAGTGTCCCCCACTGTGTTCCTGAGATACCTGAATAACCCGTTGAGCTGCTGTCTCTCTTCACAGTGCGGTTAATTGTGTTTCCCCAAGTCAATGGATAACTTTACAGCCTGGGCCATGAAAACATCAAACAGAGGAACCTTGGGGAGAAATATTTTTGGCAATTCAGTTTGAAAATGAAATTGTCCTAAAAGGCAGTGATTCAGCGGGCATTGCTAATTGGCAGACACCCGCGGCCCTGAAATGTAAAAGGGCTTTTAAACGGTGGGCAAAGTTCAGGGCACGGCTGCATCTTAAACCCTGTATCTGCTGCCTTCTACTGGATTCTGAGTTCTGCCTGTCATTGCGCTGTGGGGGGAGTTAAGATGTTAGAGCCATGACTCTGGGTGCACTCAGCCTGTATCATGATACTATAATGCTATTAGACATGTGCAGCTTGGCTACACAGGGACATCCAGGAACATTAATCCGGATTAACTACAAATGTGAATGTGAAGTGGATTCATTAAACTACATTAAATCCATGTGTGGATGCTGCTAGTCAGAATTAAAGTGGCCTTAATTCAGTTTAGCTTACTTCACTTTGGAAGTATGGCCTGGTATACACCTAAAAATTAGATCGACTTAGTTACGTTGCTCAGGGCAGTGAAAAATTTTGCACCATGTGCCGACATAGGTTGACCTAAACCCTAGTTTAGCTGCAGACAGGTCAATGCAAGAGTTCTCTCGAAGAGGTGGATTCCCTACATTAAGCTAAAAATGCTGTCCTTTGGTGTAGGAAATGTCTACACAACAGCACAGTTGCAGCACTGTAGCTATACCCCTGTAATGTAGAAATACCCTCAGTTAAACTAGGCTGAATTAAGGCCACTTTCATTCTGAATTAGTGTGTTCATGTAGTGGTTTAATGTGGATTAACTAATCCATTTGAAATTCATTCCTTTAGTTAATTTGGATTCTTTTTCCTGGGTGTCTTTGTGTAGACAAGCCCTGCAAGAAAACAGCTCTCCATGCAGAAAAGCCATCCTCATTGCTCGGGGGAAATGAGGGGCTGGAACTGTGTAGAGGAGCCTCCTCTACATTCAACAGCTCTTGGGCAGCAGAGAAATTGAGGTTCAGATTTTTGTCATTTGGGCCCTGCTAGCTCATTGGCCAAGCCTAGGTTCTGCTTTTCCAAAGGTGCTAACGAGCACCCACCGCGCCTGATAACTAAGCCCCTCCAAGAAACACACAGCCATGAGACACATTGTTCAGTGGTGCTACTCTGAAGACCTGGGTTTTATTCGTGGCTCTTGGGTGAGTCACTTCCTCTCACAGGTCTTGGCTGCTTAGTCTCCAGCCTCTTGGGGGCAGGGACTGTCTTGAGTTACAGTGCTCAGCACAATGGGGCTTGATCACAACTGGAGCCATTAGGTGCTATTAAAATACAGAGTTACCCTAGACGAAGCCTACCATGGATCTATTTGGAAAGGAGCACTCCTCCAAACCACTTCCAGAGTTTCCAGGCTCTGTCTTCCCCCAGAATGGATTCCCTAAAGGGTTAACTCAGCTCTGTCAATGCCAAGCCATGCTGTTGGCTGTGGTCCTCGGCTGTGCTGCTCTGTCTGCCTCCTGTATTTGCCTTGCTTTTTATTCCTTCTCCAAGCCCTGCCTCCCTGCCCTTGAGCGTTGGAGCCCTTGGCATTCCTCCAGCTTTAACAGCCCCATTACCACTCAGATCAGTTCATAGTATCAAACTAGGGGGTTTACAGCGAGTGTTGCCTCACCGCCGAAACACAAACAAGGCCAAGCGGGCAGTGCAGCTCAGGTTGTGGCTTTGCAGCAGGCGGGTGAAAGTCATTCTGAACGCAGGGGCTGGAGGAAAGAGCCCGCGGCTGTCCCAGAAAGATCAAGCGGTTTGTGATGAACGTGCCATCACTATGCTGTTTGTATTTGGGTTCCAACCCTCTGGTTCCCTAGGACACCGCTCTCTGCTGGCTGGGCTATCAGTGCTCCCTCTCCACAGCAGAGAGGAACCAGAGCTGGGGAACTTGGTGGCGATGACCGAATCCATGTAAGAATAAGGCTTCGTTTCTATTGAGAATTTCAGACCTCAGTAGGCTGGGCCCAGGCCCAGAGCAAAACCCTTCCTGGAAACCTTGCTGCTATCGGCGCCAGAGGAGGGTTAGAAGCTGGGGCAAGTTGGGCTGATAGTGGGTTTGCCTGTCTACACCAGGGGGTTGGACTGGTGCAACTACACTAAGATTCAGCCCCACAGACAAGGCCTATGTGTCAACCTGAGCCTTTGTCCCAGATTTAAGCCAAGCCTGATTTTTCTCCCAGTGTTTCTTAGAGATTGGACCAAGCCACAGATGCTGGCTCTAGCGCCACAACCCAACTCTTCTGTAGCTCATGGAGTTTGGGGCCCAGCCCAGCTCCATAGTTTATCTCAATGCCACCTCTCCTCCAGCTGAGACTAGAAACAGAAGACACACAGCACCTCAGATTGATGTTTTCACTGATGAGCCAGAGCGCTCACAAGAGAGCTGGCCCTCATGCGACTGGTTTTGGCCCAGCTTTCAAGACAAAGAGGCTCAGATTTGAGGCCGAGTCAGCCAGTGGCTAGGGCACTGGGCTCAGATTTAAGAGCTCTGGTTTCTGGTCCCAGCTTGGCCACTGACTTGTGTGATTTAGCGCTAATTCTCCTCTCTGCACCTCCACTTCTGCATCTGTAGACTGGGGATGCTCCTTACCCACTGTTGTAAGGCACGCTGAGACCTGTGGATGACAAGGCTCAGCTATTTTTATTTTCCAAATGGGCCTGAATGTTGGGAGGGACCAAAAATCACCCACGGTGAGTCCTGAGTTTGAATCCTGTTTCTGTGATCCAGTTAAAAGCAAAGTGTTCCTGCAGAGCAAGTTTCCCATGAAACTCCTCATTTAGCAGTTCCTAAGGGGAGCTTATTTGAAGAACAGTCATAAAAGCAAGGGAAGTTACTCCATCAAACAGGTCCGGGAGGGGGTAGGAGTAGAGGAAACAAAGGCGCCACTGCTACCCTCTTGTAACTGCAGCCTGCTGGGCCTGGCGGCCACAGATGCAATGTTGCTGCGTGCATAGCACCCTCACACGGCTGTCGTTCTCGCTCACAGAAGACAGGGCACTGAGGTTATGGCTCCTAGCTGGGCTTCCAGGGAATTTCCAACACTCCACGGGTTTGTCTATGTGACCCAAGAGCAATGCCGATCAGCTGAGCACATCCCAGAAGGGCCATGTGGAACTCCATGTGTGCGGGGAGAGGAGGTGCAGATCTCTTCCCCCGCCCCCGCCGCAACCTCAGCTCTGTCCGCCCAACCCTGCACCCATTGAAACAATGCGTTTGGTCATTGAGTGCAGTAGGAACTCAGTCGCCTCCCAGGCTGCCATACCTGGAGGGTGACTGCAGGCCGGAGTGCCTTAGAACTGCTCCATGAGAGGCTATTTTAAGGCACACGTGGGCTGCTCCCTGGGATGGGTGGAGTGAGTTTGCCCTTGTTTGCACCTCCAGACGTCTGGATTGCCAGACGTCCGGTTTTCTACTGGAATGCCTGGTCGAAAAGAAACTGGCAGCTCCGTCAGCTATAGGCACCAACTCTGAGTACTGCGGGGCTGGAGCACCCACAGGGAAAAATTAGCGGGTGCTCCGCACCCACCGGCAGCCAAGCTTCCCCCGCCCCCACCTCCTCTACTCGCTTCCTCCTCCCCCAAGCACATTGCGTCCCTGCTCCTCCACCTCCCAGCACTTCCCACCTGCCACCTAACAGCTGTTTCGCAGCTCTTATGACTTTCCAGGAGGGAGGGGGAGGAGTAGGCCCGCAGCGTGTTTGGAGCAGTAGGCGGTAAAGAGGCAAGGCCTGGCTGGGTGGTGCAGGGGCAGGACGGATTGAGCACCCACGGGGCAAAAGGGAAGTCAGCGCCTATGCCAACCAGGCCCCTAAAAGTCCAGTTGGCTGCAGCAGGGCAGGCGGGCTCTGTGTTCGCTCCACATGGTTCCCAGGAAGAGGCGGCATGTCCGAGTCCTAGGTGGAGGGGCAGCCAGGTGGGCTCTGTGCAGTGCTTCTGCCCACAGGTGCAGCCCCAAGTGCTGGCTCCGCATTTCCCATTGGCCAGGAATGCCATGGCCACAGCCAATGGGAGCTGTGGAGCCAGCGCTCGTGGCACTGTCTCTGGGTGGGGGCAGCGCATGGAGCCCCCCCGGCTGCCCCTCCACATAGGAGCTGGACTTGCCACCGCTTCCCGAGAGCCACTTGGTCTTCCTCCATCCCTGGAAAATGCCGAGGTCAGCGCCTCCTGGAGACCCCACAAACCACACCAGTCAGAGCCACCTGAACCCCCTCCTGCGCCCTAACCCCCTCCCCCAGCTTGGAACCCCCTTCTTCACTCCAAACTGTCTCCTGGAGCCTGCACCCCACACCCCATTCCCCTGCCCCAGCCCTAAGCCCCCTCCCGCACTCCAACGCCACTCCTGTACATCAAACCAAATCCCAGCCCCACCCCACCGGAGCCCTCCCCCCATCCTGCACCCCAACCTCCTGCCCCAGCCTGGTGAAAATAAGTGAATGAGTGAGAGTGGGGGAGAGCGAGTGACTGAGGGAGGGGGGATGGAGTGAGTGGGGGGCAGGGCCTCGGGGGAAGGGGCGGGGCTTCAGGGAAGCGGGCAGGGCAGGGGGCAAGGGTTTTCGGTTTTCTGCCATTAGAAATTTGACAGCCCTACATCGCATGCCACGGGAGAAGCTTCCACTTCAGGCCCTGGAGGAATTCTTCAGGCTGCTCCTGGAGTGTCCAGGCTCTTCCCATGCTGACATTGTGGCCACAGGCACCAGAGCAATGCAGATGACACTGAGCTGTGACCTGACTCATCCATTAACCCCTCGACCTGTCTCATCAACCAGCACATCTCCTTCTGACCTCGGACCCCCCACCTCTGCGTTCCAGCTTCCCTGGCCCGCTCATCTCTCCAGCTAGCTAGCTGGGTGGGGTGCTGGAGCATTTGACATCCCACCGGTGCAAAACATGCTGGGATGGCTCTGTTTTAGCACCCTTTGCGGTATAGGTACTGGGCTCGATTCACTGGGCTCAAGTCTACGCTCACTGAAGTTAGGGCTAAAAACGCCCACTGACCTTGCTGGGAGAAGGCCAAGGCCCTTAGTCTGCTGCTGCCTGAGGAAGAGAAGCCATTATTACCCTTACCCTGCAGAGGGCGTGACTGGCCATAAAGGGCGACTATACCCAATTGAGGCATGGAGCCGTAGCCATGGGAATGGTGCTGGAGCTGTCTATATATGCTGGCGCTAGCTCCTGTAACTATAGCATTCGATACACATGCTGCTAAACCCGTTGCATGGCACGTCGCACGATGCTGCCAGCACAACACTCGTAGCCTCCAGCCGTTGCTCTGTGCGCCACACAGGCTAAACAAACAGCCTGGACTCTGCTTTCTCAGGCTGCCGCTGTTCACGCCAGCTGGCCCTTGCCTAGTGGTTTAGCTGCCAGTTTGCCCTTCGCAGGCTTTCAGGGCCTCGCGTGTGAGCCAGTGGCTCAGCGCATGGCTGAGTCGTGGAACTGTAGAGCCAGCAGTGGGTCTGCAGGTGGGTTTGTAGAGGAGACAGAGCGGAGCCACCATGTGGGAGCTCCACAGAGCTGGGGGGCTGTTTGGATCTGGGTGTTCGCTTCAGGCCCATCTCCAGCTGTTAGATTTTCAGAGACTAGTCCTGGAGACTGAAACCTCTGTTTACCCACAGAACTGCTACAGCATGTATAGCATCAGAGTGAACACACACCCACACCCACGCCTAAGCAGGAGGGCTTGAGAGCTGGTTCTCTGTTTCGCCAGGGCCAGAGCATGCAGCACTCTGGGGACCCTCACTTCAGCTCTGATGCAGGCAGGAGGGACCCAGGAACACTGCAAACTGACGTCCAGGGAAAATCCTGGGACAAAGATTCTAAAGGAGGGAAGAGGCGGGGGAATCTCCCCATCCAACTGTTTACTTTACTCTTTTAGGCCCAGCTTTTTAAAGGTACATAGGGGTCGCTCTGCTGTGTATTGCTGCGCCTATGTGACTCCGCTGGCCAAGGCCCATTTTCATAGGGGACAGAAACACTTAGGAGTAGATCTGCGCAAACTTTTTCGTGCAAAATACTTTTTCAACAAAAAAACCCCAATGCCAATTCCGTGGCACCGAAACCTTACTCAAACGTGTGTTGATTTCGCCACACAGATTTGGTCGGCGGGAGAGGAGGAAGGGAAGAAACCCTTGAAAAAGTGACGCCTTTCAATTTTTCACTTTGAAACAACTTTTCATTTCAAACTATTCATTAACTGTATTAAAAAAAACAATCAAAACTAATAACGATAACAATCAAAACTAAAAACTAAAAACGATAACAATCAAAACTAAAAACTAAAAACTCCAGCTCTAGTGAGTCGTCCTGTCACCCTAGGGGCAGGGGTGGGAAGGAGGGCATGGAGAATAGGGCCACTGGTGGTGCATTGTGGCAAAATTTGGCATCACCACTGACCGTGCTGTGTGGCTAAATAGAGGTCACCAGGCCCCAGCGATGGCCACCCAGTGCCGTTCTCCACAAGCATGTTTGTCTTGTTAGTCCTGCTACTCCAGGGCTGGAATTGTTAAAGGAGTCGTAGACACCCACATCCCACCACATTTCAGTGCGTTGGGTGCATAGCGCCTGTGGAAAGTCTAGCTCAGGCCCCTCAAGAGGGTATGACCATCACAGCTGCCATTTTCGACACCTCCCTAGCGACTCCAGTTCTGCCTGCTGTCACCTTCCTAGGTTGGGGAACATGGGCTCACGTTTGCTGTTGGTATTGAGGCCTCGGGTGTTTCGACACTGGAAGAGGGGAAAAGTGGCCCTGTCTCCTTCTCCAGGCTGAACAGAGAAATGGATTCATGGCCTGGGGCACAAAAGTCCTTGCACTGATGCAAAGTGCGGTGCACCACAGGTCAGTGTGCCCGGCTGGAGCTCATTTAGTGTGTGGAGCCAGCATGGGCAGTTGCGCACGACAAGGGAGAGCTTAGCAATTGGACACCCAATCCAAATGCATGCACCAGTACTCTGGGGCAGTTTGGATCCTTTCCATCCATTGCAAGATGGACCTATTCCATCCTGTTCCAAACTAATCAAGAGCTAGAGGCATACAGAACACACGTGTCTCCGATCTGAATGCATTTCCAGGTTTTCCAGGAGGCTCTTTAGAAGCAGGAGTGAGTCAATTTCACATGTGATATATTTTACCCTCTAGACTTTCTTTGGGTCACTTCAGATCTTCCAGTTTTTCATTGGCCCTTGCGAGCTTGTCAGGGACTGCAGGGGGTTATAGCCAGCATAAAGCCAGCAGAGTAGTTCATAAGCAAATGATATGCCGCAGTAACCGTCAGCCCGAAAGGGAGGTTTGATATAGTGCTCAGGGGATGAGCATGTGATTGCCTCTTGCTGTGTGGAGCAGGCATGTGTGAATATGAGACATGCTCAGTTCATACCAGCGGCACTGGGAGGTCGTGTGGTAACTCGTCTCTGTAAATGCCCATAGAGAAGGAGACTGGAGTCCACATCAAAAATATCAGTTAAACTGAGCAGTAGCACCTCTTGCTATGCCACTGCCCACCATCCGCTCTGCTAATCATAATGCATCTCAATTCAGCACCTCCCCCTGCTGCTCCAGCCCTGGTTTCCCTTGAGCAGAGTTCGTCAGCTGTGCAGCCTGTGGGGTGGTTTCGGGAATTGTATAAATAAGCGACCAGATTCGGTGTTACCAGTTCATTCCCCGGTCTCCAGTGGCGAAGGATCTGCTGTCCTGTCCCATCTGTTGGCCTTTCCCGCGCCAACCCCTGACTCTGAGCACAGACCGACACACTTTCCCACCTTTGCTTTCTTCTAGTTTTTCAGGTTTCCTGTGGAATCACAGGGGTTAGCAGTTCAAAACCTCAGCGTGACCCAGTGCTCAGCTGAGAACTCTGCCCCCGCTGCAGTCTAGCCACAGGCAGTCCATGCAATCAAAGGGCACTGCAGGCAAACCTTAGCTCAGCGGATGGCCTCCAGTTGCCCTCTAGTGATGACTTGGCTGTTACTTTGGGAACTCCAGGGCACTTAGGAAATGCAGGCTAGGAAACATCATTATAGATAAGAGACAAGAACTTTGATTGTGGAGGATTTTGATTACTCCGATTCAGACAGTGATAACACAAGGGCACAGATTCCCATGAAGGGACCTTGCCTTTGGAGGGAAATTCTGTGTTTCTTTTCTATACACTCTGCTGAACAGCTCTCGTCCTCCCATGCCAGCAAAATGAGAGGCTATATCTCTGCTGCCGCCACACAGCCAATTAAGCACAAGCAGAGCTGCTGGTCTGTGAGCTCCAGTGCTTCCCCTTTCACCTACCAGGAGTACTCAGATCCCAAGAAGCAGCCTTGAAACCTACCAGGAGTGGAGTTCCCGACTTGTACAGAATGCGCCTTCTCCTGCCCTTCAGGCCAGCTTCTTTGTAAGCTGTCTGGCCAGATGTCGCACCATTGCATGGTCTCTTACCACCAGCTTGTCATGTCTTAGCCAATCATCCCAGTTCAAACTACATTTTGCATCTATCTCCATCTACATATCCAAGCAGCCATCACCAAGAGACCGAAGCACCATATAAGTCAGAGCCATGGCACATTCTTTACAAAATAAACAGTAGGATGTTGTCTCTCCAGCCCACCCTCATTTTCACTGCTATCTTGAGTGAGAGTGTTAAGTATTCATCTGCCTAGAGACATAGGCCATTTTCAAGAGAACAGGCTAAGGACCTTGCACTATCTCCTAAAATGCAGCATCACAATTCCCCACTATTGACATGACCATAGTGAGGACAACATGACAGAGCAGAACCTGAATCATGAGTTTCATTCACTCTGAGATGCTCACATGGGCAGGAATAAGAACACAAGAAGAGGATTTTTGACTCATCTCCTTAAAGGTATTTAGGCACCTAACTCTATTGAGTTCAAGGGAAGTTAGGAGCCTAAATAACTTTGAGGATCTGGCCCTTTCTCATTATAGGAAACTGACTATAAGTGACTTGCTTAGTTCTCCTGCCTGCCTTGAACTGAAAGAGACTCCCTTAATCTTTCTTGCCATTCTCTCTCCTTGAGTCACTCTGCAAGTAACTAGTCAACCTGGAAATAGCAGCAGAAAGAGAGAGACTAGAAGAAAAAAAATAAGGCAGCAGAAGACTATAAAAGAGATTATAAAAACCACAAGCAAAGATTCCAAGCTACTTTTCACAGCCTCCTAAAAAGATTTCCTTCTAAAACAGCATAAACACTAGAAAGGTCGAAAATTTTTGACCAAAAAAAATCTTCCCAGTTCAATAGTGTTTTGGTTTGTTTGGTTAAACATCTAAATTTTTTGTAGGAAAATGTTGATTTTTGATGTTGTTTTCTGATTTTTTGCCAGGCAAATTCAAAACAAAATGTTTTATTTTGAATCAATAGTTGGCCATTTCACAGTGTGAAAAATATCCAAAAATGTTGGAATTTGTAAACCAAACATTTGGCTTTGATCCAAAATGGTCACATTTTTCATTTTTGACGTTTCCAAATAGAATTTCTAATTCCTTGAAAATGGTGGAAATTTCAACTTTTTATCCCATTTTTGAGACAAAAATAAATGTTGAAATCACAGCATTTCCTGGCACTTAGAAATTCTATTTTCTGAACAGCTCTAGTGACTACATTCTTCACCAAGACACAGTAGAGCTGGGTAGGATTTTTTTTTCCAGCTAAACATTTTTTGGTAGGAGAATGTTGAGTTGTCAAAACTGAACCTCTATGTAGAAAAGGTTGGTTTTTGAAAAATTTCCTAATTACAAATTTTTCTTTAAAAAATTTCAAAATAGGATGTTTTGACATTTTCAAAATGAAAACATTCAATTTTTTGGTTTAAAATGACTTTTCATTTTGAATTTAAATTAATGTAATGTAAACAAATGTAAAAAAAAAAAGAGTGAGGATATATGGTCACCTTACTTGAAGCCCTACCATCTGTTACCAACTTTGTCATCAAACCCAAGAGAAACCCAGCCTCTGAATGACTGTCCCTCTGCAGTGGGTCAATGAAAGGTTGCGTGTCAATGAAAGGTTTGCATTAAACACAGCCAGGTTTCTATCCATGCTCAAAGTTGATGAGCGCCTCATGGTTTTGGGCTTCATGGAAGATTCACCCAGCGTTGTTCATACATCGCTGGGGAAATGAAAACATAAAGGGCAATGAATAATAAAAGCCGTTTACTATCAGATCATTCATCTCGTTTATCGATCTGTCTGTCGGTCTATCAGCGAGGCTGCTCACATTGGGATCTCAGCACCATATACCAGAAAATCAGTGGCAGAACTAGAAGAACGATCCAGGAGTCTGCACATGGAAATCTGTTCTCCACGCTGGCCTCTCACTGAAGTCAAACACAGTCACCAGCTGGGAAGCAGGGAGCCGTGCTGCGCTTTGAATGCTCTTCATGATCCTTGTTCTTCTGAGGAGCATGACAGTACAACTCTTGATAAAAATCAGCTTTGCTGGCTGATACCTTGATATATTCAACCCAGGGCAAGCATCCTAAGGTGGGACACAAGCCCTGTCATTTAGTGTCCTCCTGCCCCCAGGTACAAAGACTCAGAGTATTGGTCCTGACCGAGCAGTGCCCTCAGCAGGGGTGGCTCCTAGATAGATGTCTGTGCGTAGACAGCAGCTCTCCTCCCATAAGCAGGCAGAGAAACAAAGCAAGCTGGGGTTTGACTCCTTTAGGTGACAGTGAGCGTCTGGCATGTTAAATTCTTCCCTGTGGCCCCATCTCTGTCATATCTGAGCATGTCACAAACATTGATGGATTTTGCCACCTAATGCCACTGTGAGAGGGTGCTATGTCATTATCCCCATTTTACAGATGGGGAAACTGAGGCAATTAGAGCTAAATTTTCAAAAACATTATTTCAGAGGGCCTCTGTTTTTGGATGGGAGTCCTCATGGGTTTAAATGTCTTGCCCAAGGTCACGCTGTACATCTACAGCAGAGATTGTCTATAATAGGTCTCTTGAGTCCCAGTCTAGGATTCTAACCTTAAGTCCAACCCTCCTCTCTGTTGATGCTCTTAATGCAACCCTTTCTCTGCCCTTTAAAGGCAGTAGAGAAATGACAGGACCATTGGATGGGAGATACCCCCTATGCTTGTTCAGAAATGAAGAAGACAACATGGAAACCATTCCTACATGCCTGAGTTCAAGGGTACGTCTATCATACCATCAAAGGGCGTGATTACCACTTGAGTAGACATACCCAAGTAAGCTTTTAACTAGGTAACTCAGGGGCCAGAGTGGTGAAGCCGCCTCAGCACGGGCTGGACAAACCCACGCAGAACCCTGTGCTTTCAGTATTGATATACCCAATGGCTCTGTTGTGCAACACGGACATCCCTGAGCTTTCAGTATTGATATACCCAAGGGCTCTGTTGTGCAGCACGGACATCCCGAGCATGCCTGTTAGCTGGGCATTTACCCAGCACCCTGAGGCGTAGTGTACCAGGCCTTTGGGAAATTGACTAGGAGAGGCACAAAGAGGAATGCCGTATGCCAACCGGCAAAAGCAATCCCAAAAAACCAGCAGGAGAAGGAAGGCGATGCTCATGGGGTCACGGTTTATAAAGATCTGTTTATTTCATTCTTTTTGTAAAAAAAAAAATAATAATAATAATGTACATGTTGAGTTTAACATCCCGGACACCAATTACATCATACACCCATCATCTCACGCTTGAGCTCTCTCTTTTCTTTTTTTTCGCTCAAGGGAGGGGTTTTATTCCCTCTGCCTTCCTCCACCTCAAAATCCCCCAATCAAGAGAGTTGCTTGGAGACTGCTCCTGCAAAGTCACCTATGGGATTCTAGGAGCCAGGAGAGATGTATGCCTTGGAGGTCAATGTTAGCAAACATGCTTTGTCTGGCCAGGATGGCAGGCCTTTTAGAAGGCTCCATGAGAAACCATTAGCCTCACCATGTATATGCTCATTTCAGGGCACAAAGGGGCCCAAGTCTAGAGGGAGAGTAAAATGCTGATTAACCCTTTAGCTGCCTTTCCATGCTGCACGTTCTAACAAAACTCATCACTACACATTGTAGGATAACGGTGATCAAGTATCATGCTTCAGGTTGGATGATCGCCTGTGAAGGGCTGGGAGGAGTTCTCTCCCTTGCTTTTACCTACACATTGTTGCACAGTCAGTTGTGTGCATTGGAGGAGGAAGACAGTTCCACTTTCCCCTAAAGCATCAGCTTCAGGCAGGATTAAATAGCTCAGTGGTATGAGGAAACCACGCCTTCTTCAGCACCTCCCTGCTATTTTTCACCAACTTGGGTGGAACAGCCTACCTCCAACCCATTTGCAGAGAGCAATGAAGTTACTACTAGCCTTAAAACAGTTGTCTCTTGATCTCAGGAATCTGTCCACAGTGAGATGCGCAAGCAACTTGAATACGGTATTTGAGGCAGGTAGCAAGAAGCAGGAGCTGGCTGCTGGGATAGTAGTTGGAGTGAAGATAGAAGAATGAACACCCCTCCCTGCAGAATTTTATTACAAAATAGCAGATGAATTAATATTTTGTTAAAAGTAACAAACAAAAACATATCCAGAAAATAAACCTTCCACCACAGTCTTCCAGGTCCCGATTTGGTGTGTTTTCATATTATACAGTAAACAATTGCTTCAGATCCACATACAAAAATCTGTACAGCATTCCCTACTATTTACAGAAATCTCTCTGCTGTGTTACATGCTCAGAGGCACAAACGACAATGAAAAAAGGACATTTACGCCCCAACATTTTGTTCTGAAGGAAGCTTGGGAAATCCAGCTAATGAGGCCTGTGTCCTGAGGCGTTTAGAATATAGAAATAGCCCCCAGTGCTCTTCCCAAACTTTCTGATGGCCCACTCTTCTCAATGCCCCATGATATGGCCATATGTTGATCTGGGCTTATTATATTTCTTTTGGGAATAATAATAGACATCCCAGTTGGCTGAGAGAGCCAAAGACGTTCTATAATGATGCTCAACCTAACGAAGAGGCATTATCCAAAAACCACTCTGGAGTATGCAGATTCCTCAAATGCTATCACGCCCCATGCAAAGACCCTGCATGTCTCTCTTAGGGAGCAGGTAAAGTTGAAGAGCAGAGCATTGTTTTGATGAAAAAATGGCTCTTGGACCAAAATTTTTAAAATAATAGATATTTTCTATTTTCTTTCCCAAAAATAAAAGTAATAATAAAATCCAGATATTTTTCAGTAAGCTAGTTCAGTTTTTAATCAAAAACATTCGGTTTAAAAAACAATAGGGGTTGGTTCAGTGCTGAGGGAATAATTTGATTTTTGAAAAACTAATTTTTAAAATTTTGTTTAAAACTAACCATTTTACCGAAAAAAAGTTTTTCAAAAACAAAAACTTTTTCACCCCGAAAAGGCTCATCAGGAAATTTTGAAAACCTTGAAATTTCCCACCAAACAAATCAAATGGCCAGTTTTAACCCACTCCAGTGAATAGGTAATGCCCATTAGTCCTCCACTGTCATCATGACACTGTGTGGGTGTGAGAGATTTAACAGGGAGGATGAGGGGGAGTTGGGTTCTTACTCAGCTCTAAAGCTAAGGGCATAAAATATTTCACATTTTAACCTGCTATTCATCTCTTTTGCAGGGAAATTTTCCTTTGATTCTGTTGAAATTTAGCATTTAAAAACAAAAAACAAAAGCACACAGGCTACGATGCAAAGTCCAGTCTTAAGCCTGCTACAGGTAAAGACTTTGCAGGTAAAGACTTATCACTCCCTAATTGCACTATCATAGGGCAGCTGATGTGGTACTTTATTAGAGGATCTTCCATCCCCAGCCTTTCACACTGTGGGCTCTGTACTCCCCCAAATCCACAAACAGAATGTGACTCTTAGCATGCCCATGAGGGTTTCCCACACAGCTAGCTGGTGGAAAGAGTCAACACAGTCCAATGGTGAAAGTCATGACCCTGATTTTCTAATGTTGCCTTCTCCAGCTGCCCTGTTCTATGGAACTGTTGTAACCAGGCTGCTAATCACTAGGATCCTGTGTTGCAGATATTTGGGGTTTGGGCATGTGGGCGGGGGAGTTTCATGAGCAACGGAGATGGTGGGAAAGGCCTTGCATTTGCAATATATCGCAACGCTATGTCAGCTAACCCAAGCCAACACTGGGTTGGGCTCGACAGGTTCCAACGTGACTAGTTTGGGTTCCCACCCAATCCATCCACCCAGCCCTAACTTTCAGGAGCCAGGAGATGTGACTGGTTAAGTATGTATTGTTGTCTTACAATGAAATGCCTTCCAGTTTAGATAATCCCAAATGACAGAGACTCTCTCTGTATGTGTGCGTGCCTGCAGTACTGAAGGCCTGAACATTCTCAACAACAAGACCTTTCTCAGTGCAAAGAGAACTTCCCCACCCTGCAATCACACAGTAGGATCCACGCAGAGAACCTCTCTCTACAAACGGATGCATGCTGGCACAACTGGCGGAGTACCGATTCAGTGTGAGGCAGCTCATTGAGGGATATGTGGCACACTGAGCCCAGAAAATGGCCTGCCTGTGACTGACCGTGCTCTGGATGACATGGTGTTTGCTGGCATAACATTGGTCAGAGCTCAGGTCTAAATGCTTACTACGAAGCTTCGCTTAAAGCAAGTCATGAGCTAAAAGGGAACGAGCTGTGCACACAGAGAACCATAGCACCGGAGAGTTGAAGACCAGAAATTCTAGATTATCTAATCTGATCTCTTGTATATCAGAGGCCACCAACTCCACGCTATACACTGAGCACTGGAGAATTACGACCATTACCTCATTGGCATGTTCCTTTGCACACCAGAATCTGTGCCAATGAAGCAGATGCTGCCCTAAACACACACACACAAGCGCGCACACCCTATATAGACACACACATATCACACACATATATATGCACATGTACATACCTATTTGACAAGGTACACGATAAAATAATGCATCCGTTACAGCAATAAACATATGGCACACATCAATTTCCCAGGGTCCTTGTAGTATAACAAGGGCCTTCTATTAAAGAAATGCAGCTCCCGATGGTGGTGCATCGAGGTGCCTCCAAAATACCCTAGAAAGGGGAGGGTGCAATTCAGAGTCGCACCCTCAGGCTCCCTTCCTTGTTTATTTTGGCTCCAGTTAGGATTATCCTCTCTGACTGCTTTTCAAGCCTGGCATTGGAGGCTCTGACTGGGCGTCTGCCATTTGTCAGGGTCAAAACAGGAAAGACGGGGCAGGCAGGCCGGGAGCATACTGGAGGATCACGGCCATCAGAGCTTCCCGGACCATTTAGCAAGGAACTCAGGTGAGCCGGCAAGTCTGAAGAGCAGAATCAAGTCAGAGCCGGTAAGCCCAGGGAATGCAGCTCAGCAAGCCAAGACATGAGCCGTGTCCCTGTTCACAGACCCAGGGCCAAGCACAGCAGAGACTGCTCTACTCCCAGCTCCGCCTGTACATGTGGAGGTCACTGAAGTTTAATCCCAATGAATCATTGCAGTTGGGTAATTGACATGGCCTAACATGTGCCCCGTGGACTGGAGAGATAAGCTGCTTAGAAAGCGCTGAAGCAGGGACAGCCCAAACATTGAGACTTTGTGGGCAGCTTGCGAGGAATCCTAGGGCCATACCTACAGTAATACATGTGTAAACCTAAGTCAGTAACTAACGAGCATACACAAGCCCTGACATCTGCCCTCCCTTGTATCTTCTTGGACAGACATACAGGACTGGCTGTGTTCACCAGAAGTTTGACTGGCTTCCTTCAGGGCAGAGATGGGCCACATTTGACTTGTAGGCTGCACGTGGGATAAAGTTTCCAGAATCTCCACAGCCTGTGTGGTTTTGCCTTTTGATTGATTTTCTATCATACATCACTGTCTATACATTACTTACATTTGTTCGCCAGGAAAAGTCAAGGTACTGTTGAACATGCTAGGCTGATTATGTGTCTTGATTAGTTTCTTATCTACTACATTGCTGCACTTTCAATGGGCATAGCCTATTCTTACTCTGCCCATGTTTAACTTTTCATGTGCTTCAGGGGTCTCCCCTGTATACTGCTCATCAAGGCGTTCTGAGGAAGACAAGTGAAGGCTCCTTGCAGAGCGTGGGGCCATGAACCTGTGAGGTAGGTAACATGATGACAGTTCGCACAAGTTTGTTTTCAAAGCTGCTTTTCTGAATGTGGTAAAATGCACAAATGGCAACAGGGAAAAGTGGTTTGTAATGACCAGTCTCTTGTTTTCGAGGCCTGAAGGGGGCCCCACTCAATGTAGCCTTGGAAATCAAAGGCACAGTGCATTCTGGGAAACCAGTGTCTCTTTTTTTTTTCTTCTTCTTCTTCATGGGAACCGGCCACTTCCCACCTCTGAAAGCCAAGCTGGTTCTCACAACAGTGAGAGCAGAAGCCAAAACCGTCCTCCAAGCAGAAATGCTAAGAGCCCGATGTTGGACATGCCTGGCAAAGAAACATAGGAATTCATGACCCAGTGCCATCTCTCTTTGCAGGAAACATCAGGTGGTCTCAGTGGAGCATGAGCAATGGCTTTGTCATCTGCTTTGGGTCTGTCCCAGCTGTGGCAGCACTTCTTGGGGTTAGGTTTTCCTGCCCTTGTTTCTTGCAACCACAGGAGTGAAGACTAAAGACCTGACTTTCCAAACAAGCCATAGAACACTCACTGCTATTCTTGCACAGCCTGGATGTCCTGTATGCTACACTGCTGATGGCAACTTGGTTATAGAATAGTTCAGTCCAGGAAGACTGCACAAAGAACTTGAGAGAGCCTTTCCAACAGCTGGCCAGCCCAGCGGCCCATCTGCCCAACATATTTCTGCTCATTCCAGCCAGAGGCAGACCCCAAAAGGGAAGGGAAGGCTCTAAAGAGTATGAGACAAAAGGGAAAATTGCTTCGGAGTGAAAAATAAATAGCAAATTCACTGGAAGGGAGAGTCCTGGAGTCCAAGAAACATCTGTTGGTCAGGAAGTGGAATCCTGGCCAGGATACAGAGAGAGTTTTAATCATCCTTTAGCTAAGAGTACCTTGGTGACAGGGCACAAGGAGGGAGCATGCACAGAGCTCACACGCTGCCATTTGATCACAGCATGGTTTTGTTCCTATGTACAAAAGGAGTCGTCCGTCCAAGAGGAAGGAGTCCCAGCTGCTCCTGGAAGGGAGGCAAGGGCAGAGTAGGAACTCTGCCCCTAGTTCTGGTGTCTCTTCATGTGCAGAGCCAGGTGGTCGGAGCGGGAGAAACAGCGCCCGCAGGCTAGGCACTTGAAGGGCTTGGCGCCTGTGTGCTTGCGGTAGTGCCGGGTGAGCTCATCGGAGCGGGCAAAGCGCCAGTCGCAGCCTTCCCAGGTGCATTTGTATGGCTTCTCTCCTGCAGGGGGCAACAGGCCAAAGGTTACAGTGTGCACCAGAGCAGCACACCAGTGTCTAGTACTTATCTGTCTGGACATCCATCTGTCAGTCTCCATCCATTCATCCCTTCCCTTATAACTATCCAGCCATTCATCCCTTCTCTTGTAGCTATCCATCCATCCATCCATCCATCCTCTTCTAGTTATCTACCCATCAATCCCTTCTAGCTATCCATCCCTCCCTTCCCTTCTAGCTATCCATCCCTCCCTTCCCTTATAGCTATCCATCCATCCATCCCTTCTCGTGTAGCTAGCCAGCCAGCCCTTCTCTTGTAGCCATCCAGCCAGCTAGCCCTTCCCTCACACACATACCCCACTCTCTATCTACCTACCATTCAACCATGCCTACGCATACTCCTCTAACTATCCAACCCTCTCCTCTATCTATCCATCCATCCATTCCTCCTCCCAAACATGTACCCCTCTATCTATCCACCATCCACCCATCTCTACACATACCCCTCTAGCTATCCATCTCCATATGCATTCCTCTAGTTATTCATCCAGCTCTCCCCCTAAACACGTCCTTCTATCCATCCATCCCTTCCCTTCTGTACATCCATCCCGTCCTTGCACACATACCCTACTCTCTATCTATCCACCATCCACCAATCCCTACGCATACTCCTGTATTTATCCATCCATACATACCTCCTCCCAAACACATATCCCTCTAACCAATCACCATCCATCCATCCCTACACATACCCCTCTCGCTATCCATCCCCATACACATTCCTTTATCTATCCATTCTTCCCACTCTGTTCATCCTTCCTGCCTCCCAAACACATATCCATCCATCCCCATATGCACCCCTCTATCCAAACATCCATCCCCAGATATATCTAACTAGTATCATTGTGGTATGTAAGCATGTTCTCCTATGACATGTGCAGTCAGTCACTGGGCGATCTCTAACCCTTCTTGCTCATCTGTGCCTGAACGGTCACTCTCCAGACCGTGAGCTTCCCCACTGAGATGAGGGTATCCCTATGGTAGCTGAGGTAGGCTCAGCTAGGTCTGGCTGCAGTGCTTTGTACAAAGTCCCTGGGCGGTTTTGCTTTGAGTTTTGATGAAACATCAACATTTTCCATGGAAGATTCCCAAGATTTGCATTTTCCAGCTAAACTTTCTCTGGAACTCTGCCCCTACCTGACACTCCAACCAGCTCTATTGGCCTTTCACACTGTGACCTTTTGATGGGCAGAAGAGCTCCCGCAGGACCTTTTCGGTGTTTACTGGTGCCTCAGTGTCCCCACCTCCCTGTTTATCCTTCAGATCAAATAGGGAAGTGTTTCTGCCAGCCAGGAGCTTGTATGGAAAAGCCCATACCAGCCTCACCTGGCTCCTCTCCAAATCCAGACAGGCTGGCCGCACCCTGCAGCGGCTGCAGCCGGAGAAGCTGAGCTGAACTCTGGACTGAGTGCCGCAGCCCACGCTTTGGCAGGGCGTGGTCCCCTCAAATATTAGTCCTCGCTCTTTAACAGCCTGAGCAAGCAGGCAGAGTTCATGGAATGTGCTGACTTTCCCGACCTCAAATATTTACCATTGCATCGGCCAATTATGGAGAACTTAACAACAGCTCAAGTGCACGTACACAGGCAACATGCATGTGCATGTCCCAGGATGGGGGCACGTCATATGTGCCCACAGACACAGGCATGCAGATTTGAGCGTAAACATATCTGTGCATGCTCACAAGCGTCAGCTCACACGCACACGAAGTTATCACATGCTGCATGCACGCACAAACCCGTGCATGATAACACGGAGACATGCATCTCTGGGCACATACTCATACGCGTGCCTGTTTTCATGCACAGAAAGTTTCTGTATACAAACCTACGTGTACGTTTGCATGCCTCTACATAAATATTCCCATGCACACACACACACCGACAGAATGAGGCATGAACCCCGCAGCTAAGAGAAGGTGAAGCAATGCAAGGCACCTTAGCTTTCTGCCAGGTGTGAGAAATATGTTTATGGCTCAAGTCAATAAGAATTTAAGCTCGATTTACAAGCTGCACTTGGGAAATTTTATGGCACACTCAGGATCACATGGGTTTGTGGGCGTCTTTATTGGATTTCTAAGCTGAAAGACAAAGGCGAGGTTTGCCCCGCTCAGACTCAGCCATTGTCCCAGCCAGGTCATCTGGCTGGGTCGGCCCCACCAAGGCCTTTTACTTTCAAACAATAACAGGTTGATCTCCAGGATGGAAACAAAATGCTTTCCATTGTCCCGCAAGCTGGCTCCTTCCCCCAGGACAGCACGGCAGGACAGGCTGGAACAATGGGCCCAATTGGCATTCCGATCCCCCGGGGAGGTGGCTGAGCGGCCAGTGGGTTATATATTTAATCACACAATGGCGCCAGGGCAATGAATGGTGTCCCCTGGAGACTGATATGGCCTAGACCATAGCAACGGGCAAACCACAGGGGCAGGTGTTCGTGATTGGGCCTGATAGACATCCCAGGCTAGATCCCATTGGGTGGGTTAGCCCAAATGGCTTTATTAACCCTTCACGTGACTGAGCGAAGTCACTGCCAGAGTGCAGTTACTTGTGAGATGCTAAGATGCCATGCGGGTTAATACTGTGGCCTTTCCACTCTAGATTTCTGAGTCCTCATTAGGCTGAATATGGCAGCCTTGAGCTAGTGCATGGAGAACACTTGCCTGCTACATAACCACCCAATATAGTTTACTCATCAATGGCTTCCTCTCCACCATTCTGGATTTCCCCCTAGTTACTTCCACCAAAACTCCTGCGAGTTTAAGGTCTATCCTCTTTTGTCCCTCAGCCCCATGAAGAGGGCATCTTGAGGCAGGTGGTGGAAGGATGTAGTCTCTCGTCAAACTCAGGCCCCAGCAGGGCCAATAAAATGGTTCCACAGAGAGGCTGGAGTTTGCCTCATCGGGTCACTGCACAATGGCTCAGGCAAGTTTTGAAGGCTACACATGTCTCAGGCAAAGGGCTAACAGGCAAGGGCAGAGCTCTGGTTGGAGTCAGGAGAAGAGCTCTTTATTTGTAAAGGGGGGATGGTTGGTACCATCTCTCCATCCTGAAGCTCCTTCCCTGGGAACTCAGTGCCCTTTCTTACTACCATCTGCCTGTGGTAGCTTGGACATGGCCCTTGGCCTTTTTTCCTTCCCTCTCCTCTTGAGGCATTCTATGCCATGCGTCTCTACGGTGCACGGCTGAGAAAATACTGCACCTCATGCCTCGTTCAGGGGCCTGATCAGATGAAATAGGAGTGGAGCCAGGTGGGAGAAATGATTCCCAGGCTTGAGACTTGCTTTGTGATTTGTTCGTTGCTCATAAAAAAAGAAAAGTGACTCCAGAGACAGCTTAATTGCACCCAGTAAAGATCAACACTTCTATAAAAGAGATTTATGAGAGGAGCTCTGGTTCTGGGACTGGCCAAGGATCTGATAAGAGCTCAGGCTGTCCTCGGAGGAGCCGTCTGCCAACCTGCGCTGAGAGGGGCCAGAGGGCTGGTTTTATGCAGGGAACGCTGGGGCACTGTTGGATATTTTTTGTTTTAATTAATTGTTCAGGGCCAGAGCATGGAATCCTGGCTCAAAGGGGAAACAATTCACAAAGAGGATGGCCTTTCCCCTTCTGTTTTCTCCTCATATGCTGTGTATATGCGGCCAAATCACTTCAGGATGCAATCCCACTGGATAAGCATGGTATAAAAATACCATGGCTACAGAGATCCTAAGTATTAGGCCATACTCAGGTATACATTTACCTGTGTGAGTTCTCTGATGTGCCTTCAGGTGGGAACTCTTGGTGTAAACTTTCGTGCAACCTGTAAAAACAAAACAGAAACCCCTTAGGGTGAAAAATGTTTCATTCTAATGCAGATTTAAAATACACACATCAAGGTTATGGTGAGCTGCAGCAAATTTGAGCTGACAGATGAAAAGAGGATTGAAAAGAACTGTGGGTAATTGATTGCAAATTAGTACATATATAGGCTTGTTTCTACAGCAGCTAAACAAGGACACTTGTTGAGATTGAAGACTGCATGTGTCAGTGGGGGAGGACAAGTTTTTTCACCCACAAGTTGAGAGCTTTTTGCAGCAAGGAGTGCATAACAATGGCAAATTGGGCATTCAAAGGAGCATCCAAACTTTCTAACAGGATCCCCAGGTGATATTCCTTAGTACAATCAATTCAATTCTCACACTTACGTGTCTTGACTGGGTATGGGAGAATCAGTTTGAATAAGATCAAATCTATCAGACCAAAGATTTCATCCTAAACTCAGTCTGAAACTTATATGTAGGTAGATAAAAATGTTAACTTCTGCATTGTTATTTGACAGTTTTGCATGGCCGCTGACTTTCTGGATTCTAGAACCACTGCCAAAATACTCCAAGAAAGGCCCTTTTTTGAGGTATTTCCTGCTCCAGCAGAAGATGATGTATGAGAAAGTATAAAGCACAGGCAATTTTGTGACGCACTGGCCCAGTTTTCAATATTTAAGAGCAGAGCAGATTGAAAAATGTTCAAAGGAATAGTTTTCAGTCAGAAAATGCAGGTTCATCTAAATCAGAGGTGGGCAAACTATCGCCCACGGGCCACATCCAGCCCGAGGGATCTTCCTGCCCGGCCTCTGAGCTCCTGACCTGGGAGGCTACCCCCAGGCCTCTCCTCTGCTCTTCATCCTCCCCCACAGCCTCCGCTCACTGCGCCGGCACAATGCTCTGGGCAGCGGGGCTGCGAGCTCTTGCCGGGCAGCGCAGCTGCAAAGCCGTGGCCTGACCTGGTGCTCTGTATTGCTTGGTGGCATGGCTGGCTCCAGCTGGGAGGCACGGCTGCCTGTCCTAGTGCTCAGTGTGGCGCGGTTGTAGTGCCGCTAGCCACCGGTGCTCCAGGCAACATGGTTAGGAGGCAGGGAGCATGGGGTGTTGGATAGAGGGTAGGGGAGTTCAGAGTGGTGGTCAGAGGGTGGAGGTATGGATGGGGTAAGAGCAGTCAGAAGGTGGCGAACAGAGGGGTTGAATGGGGACAGGGATCGCAGGGGGGTGGTCAGGAAGGAGAGAGGGGTTGGATGATGTGGCAGGGGACAGTCGGGGGCAGGGGGTCCTGGGGGCAGTCAGGGGACAGGGAGGGGTGGATGGGGCAAGGATCCCAGGGGGGCCATCAGGGGACAGGGAACAGGGGGATTGGACAGGGCAGGAGTCTAGGGGGGCTGTCAGGGAGTGAGAAGCAGGGAGGGTCAAATAGGGAGCAGGGGCTGGGCCAGGCCTGATTGTTTGGGGTGGCACAGCCTCCATACAATTTCAGAAACCCGATATGGCCCTCAGGCCAAAAAGTTTTCCTGCTCCTCATCTAAATCAACATATTTCAGAGAAATGTGTGAATTTCGATATTTTTGAGGAAAAGTGCCAAAATTTATAATTTCGACTCTGTCCTTTATTTTCTATAATTGCTAATTATTTCCCTTCGATGAGATCAAAAAAAATAATTTTGATTTATTGTTTCCTTTCAAGTTTTATAGTATAAGCTTAATTTTAGTATTGCATTATGTTTATATATTGTATAATTAATATTATTTTTTGACATTATCAAAACAAAATGTCTTTACCTTACTGCAACATAATTGAAATATATTGATGTTTCTGTATCAAAAACCCTTTGGAATTTTGATTCCACGAAAAATTTTGAAATTCAGCTTTTCCACATTAGAAGGAAAACAAATGTTGAAATGTCAGAATCTCTCATGGGATGGAAATTCTGCTTTCCAATCAGCTCTGTTCACAACATGCAGCTAGTTCAGCGAAACATCAGATTCATCCAGACGTCTGTGCTGATCGAAACTGAAGCCATACTCCAAATTCTTTGAATTTGGCACCTCACTAGCTTTCCCAGCTTACTGCTCTTTTATGTTCTCTCTGGAGTTCAGACCTCAGCATCCCTGAAATTCAGGGGCTATTTTTTCCTCTGCCAGGAATTTGTTTTATCAAGATCAGATTGATTCTTCTTTGTTTGAAGTTTGCTATACATAAACCAAGGTGACTGAGAGATTGCTGTGTTGCATCTACCAGCCTGGTACTCAGATGCCCCAAGCTGATTAGTGGCATCCCCCACCTCATGGCTGGAACTTGTAGTGCTGTTTGCATGAGCCACCTTTGCAGCTGAGGTTCAAACCAGGTCTCCTTTGGTCTCTAACAGGTAGAGATGGGACCAGATCTACGTACACTTCAACTCTGAAGGAAACTTGAATTATAACTGAATTTTACTATTGGCCCCTCTATGATGGGCTAAACCAAAACCTTGGATCTGAACATCCCCTAACTCTGGAGGGTCCTAAACAGGACCACTTATAAAATTCTCAGTTGTTTCTGAATCACAACTATTCTGATCACCCATATTCCTTTTTGAACCTTACTAACATCTTAGCCTGAGTGATATCATGTGGCAATGAGTTCCACAAGCTATTTGTGTGTTGTGTTAATACAAGCATTTCTTTCTATCAGTTTTCAATGCTTTGTCTGTCAGTTTCCTTGAATGCCCCCCATGGTCTTGTATTATCCATAGACTCCAAGGACAGAAGGGACAATTGTGATCATGCAGTCTGACCTTCTGTATAACACAGTTCAGAGAACTTTCCCAAAACAATTCCTAGAGCAGATCTTTTAGAAAAAGATCCAATCCCAATTTAAAGATTGGCAGTGGGGTGAGAATGTTCCAATGGTGAGTTGTTTCTTTGGTTAATTACTCTCACTGTTAAAAAGTTACACCTTATTTCCAGTCTGAATTTGTCTGGCTAGACCTTTCTCTGCTGGATTAAAGAGCCCATTATTAAACATTTGTTCCCCAGCAGATACTTACAGACTATAATCGAGTTACCCCTTAACCTTTTCTTTGGTAAACTGAATAGATAGATTCAAGGAACTCAATCACTAGAAGGCGTGTTGTCTAATCCTTTAGTCTTTCTTGTAGCTCTTCTCTGGACCTCTTCAATTTACAAACACATGTATTAAGACAAAGGGTAAATAGCAGGGCTTGATCTACCTCCTCTGTAGAATCCTTTATTCTTTATATCTCTATCATGTCCCCTCTACTTCAACATACAATCTACCTGATGGGAAATAATAGCTCATATTCAGGCTTACTTGCCAGCTGCATCAAAAGGAGAATGTGGGCTCCAAAGTCTGAAACTGCTTCTTTGATCGCCATTGCAGAAATGGGCTGTATGTCATGTGGCCTGGTGCCAATATAGTTTTAATGGTGATATGCCTCTCACAGATACTACAGTGCTTTCATACAGTATGCACATAAATATTGCTGCATAGCCTACCACTATGCATCCACCTCTGAGGTGGAGGGTGTCAATCAGCTACACAGAACAACTTTGGGAGGAGGGGACATTTTGAACAAACACATGGCAAATTTCAGACAGGCTAGATCTACGCCAATCAGGAAAGGATTCCGACACCAAACCAACACAGCAGCCACAGCTATACCTGGGTAATCACAGTGATGGATCCTCCTTTTCTCCAGCTCTGGGTTGTTGCGTCTATTATATTTGGGGGTTGGCATGATAATGTGCCCTTGGGAGAGGGTCCCGAGACCGTTTGGGAGCGTGGGAATCTGGGACGACTGTACCAGCTTCAGTCCAAATGTGGCTTCGTAAGAGGGTGGGGGCGAGATGGTGTTGATGAGCTCAGGTTGATTCTCAGGGCTGCCAGGCTGTGAGTTTGGAGGTGAAGGGGGTAGGTTCAGTCCTGGGACAGGGTAGAAATGCCCTGTGACGTTGAAGTTCCCCTGACCTTGGGAGACATTTTGGAAGTGCTTCACTTGTCCGCCGGGCTGGATGGGTCTGGGGAGCATGGCGCTGCCCGTGGACATGGTGACACCGCTGATGGTGTTGATGGCTGTGGTGCTGCCAGTAGAGGGCACCATTGTGGTGACATCAGCATCACCATTGCCAATGGGCATCTGGTAAAGCTGGGCCTGCTGGGGGCTGCCAGACAAAGGGATCTCTGAGGGCATCTCCTGCTTGATGAAGATATTGTTCACCGCCACTGACTGCGGCATGCTGAAGACACTGGTGAAATCCGGCAGCGTCTGCGTCGAGCCTGCCGTGGAGGAGCAGGGCTGGGTGAAGCTGGTGCCGGGCTCTGTTTTGATCTGTGGGAAGGGGGTGAGGGGTTTAGCTGGCCGATAGAGCCCGGTTCGCAGGTGCGTGGTGTCAGGCAGTATCACGTTGATGTTTACGCTGTAGGGCGTGGAGGAGGGCTTCTCGGTGGAGAAGAACTCGTCGACCACAGAGGCGCTCTCCCTGCGGTACTTCTTGTCTGGCACCATCGGAATTGGCAGCAGCTGACTGGAGAGGTACTTGTCCATTTCAGAACGTGCCTATGGGGAGAACACAAGAAAGAGTTCTTGAGTAACGTGTTCAGACGCTACAGTGATGGGTGTGCTACAAACATCTAAGATGGGGAGGTAGCTAAAAGGCAGGAAAGGACAATGGAGCGGGATGCAGGAGCGCAGCTCAGCCACTGATATCCTGTGTGACCTTTGGCAAATCACCTACTCAAGTCTGTGCCTCTGTTCCCCGCTCCGTGAAATGGGTATAATCCTTCCCTAGCTGTTGTGAGGATAAAATGGCTGTTAGGTGCTTGGATGCTGCAGTGATGAGGGATACATAAGTACTAATGAGAGAACACAACAACAGCGAAAGGGATGCAATCAAATAAAGAAGGGCGAGGATTTTTCAATATAAATAATAAGAGGGAGAGAACTTAAAATTAAAGCTGACGAGCCTAAGTCCGAGCACCAGATCCACGTGTCCTCAGACCTTACAGGAGTTAGGATCCGGATCTGAACTTTGAGGTTCAGGCCCAACTCTCATTTAAACTGTATAAAAACCTAATGAGAACTCAATTGGTTCATTGTTCCTTTGTAATGCTTTGAAAATAAGAGCATGAGGTTGGGTTTTAACTGTCAGCCACAGCCCTGGGAACACATCGGACCTCTACTAGCACATGAGAGCCTAAATCTGAAACTGACTAGAGCAAAAGGGAAACAGGTCTGTTTTCACACTCCTCATGAAACTTTCAGTCTTTAACACAACACAGCAGAGTTTTAGTCCTATGACTTTCTATGTTTGTTTACAAATATCATCAAACTGGAGACTCTTTCCTGACTCCTATCTGACAGAGCATCTTCTGGACATGTTCCCATTGATTTGACAGTCTAAGGGCTGCAGCATACTCGGAAATTCAACACCTAGCATCTGACAACTTAAGCTCTGCTCTCTGTGGTTAACGATACTACCACTAATACTCCTTAATGGAGCTTCAGCTTTTAATTATGCGGTTACCCATGTGTCAGTCTCATTACATAGACCTCATATACTCACTCATATGTAATAAAGCTGGCAAAATAGTCCAGTTTCCCTGGGCCCTGCAGACACGGGCTAGCAGAGCCTACTGAGTACTGCAAGAAACCACCCTCATCTCCTCGCCACTCACTGTGCATTCTGCCAGAAGGCTTTGCAGCAGTGAACAGCATTGCTATGCACCAAAGTCTTCCCTGGTGCAACCTGACTGCCATTGCCCTGGCACAACCCAACTGCCCTGCCCAATCACAACCCAGAAGGGCTTGTAGCCCAAGGTGGTTTATCCACCCTGCACATTATATGGCACAAGATATGCCTATATCTTCTTCAAAAGATTCCCAGACTTTGCCCAATTGAGAGCTACACTGGCAATGTGCCAGGAAGCTAGAACCACGCCTAATTTGTATTTAATGGAGAAAGTATTGCAGCCGCCCCGCTCTTTAAAATGGAGGCAGCTCCTTGACACTACATGTCCCAGCATGCAGTGCTCCATCTTGAGCAGAGCAGTTGGGCAGGGACCTGAAATCTGTACAGAGAACTGTACAGGCTGCACTGGGACCTTGGGCTGCCATTGGCTGCACCTAGACTAGCAAAAAGTATTCTACCCACCTATCCGGTGTTATCAGCATATCATCCCTGTCAAGCCAGATGTGCTGGAAAGCTCCCAGCTGTCAGTGGAGGGAACATTGTCAAAGCAGGGGGGTGAGGGATAGTTTGTTGCCCCAACAAGTCCAGCTCGTGTTAAACGCCTGACCTATTCCCTTAGGTGCTATGGGCTCAAACGCTCTCCTTTGATCTGGGACCACCCTGTGCTACAGTGACAGACAATATGGACCAGAGCCACAAAGTGCAAATCCAGAATCCAATCAAACTCTGAACTTTGCCGATGTTTCAGAGGCGTTTGCACGCAGGTATCGGGGCTGTGCTCATTCCACGGACACGCCCACGCTGCAGTTTGGATCTGAATCCCGATTTCCACAGCGTTTGTATCCTCTTTGGACTCATCCCTGGGTGAGGGCTGCACAGAGCCCTTGGAGCGCTGTCTGCTCTCACCTGGTTTTCTCGGCACTACATGCCACTCCAGCCTGTTATTTTTAGAGGCAGGAATCAGATCACTGCTAGGCAGTACCAGGGGCTCTCCCTCCGCCTCTGAATGCCGCACATACCTGAGCAATGAAATGACCCACTCGCTGGGGAGATGGAGGGGGGAAGTGTGGGTGTCAGACATATTTTACTTCTAAGGTTCCCTTATCTCTCATATTTTGATTTCTTGCCTTCACTTCCCAGGAAAGGAGTTTTTCTTAGAGGTTTCCATAAGGATGCCCAGATCCTCCAAGGTATTTAGGCACCTAGCTCGCTCTGAAATAATGGGAGTTAGGCACCTATATAGCTTTGAGGATCTGATCCACTGAGTCTTTGTGCATGAATTCCATGCTGCTCTATTTAATATTGTGCATTCTCAAACAGGGACTCCCTAACCCCCACCTCGCCGCTGCAACCTTCACCGAACCACCAATAATAATGAATTACACCACAGTGTACCTTCCGCCCCCAAAGGAGACTCAGTCAACTGAAGCTGCTTCTCCCATTACTCAAAGCAGCCAGCTCAGGGGTGGGATGTGGCAGCTGATTTGCAGTGCCCCACAAGCCCATTGTGTGGGACAGGAAGTGAAGAATACTCTACCCACACTAGCTGGAGCAGCATTTATAGGCCAGCAGAAGGGGATGATCTGAGTTCATATACGGGCAGGATACCCGGGCTAGTCTCTGCTCCTGTAAAGGGCAGTGGAACCCAGAGTAGTTGCCAGGACACCCCTTTGTGCGTCATCTGAAAAGCAATCCCCCGGTATCAAAGTGCCCCCTTGCACCATACTTGGACACTGGCTCGATCCTGGCTCCCAGAGAGGAGTGTTTTTACTGTTGTCCGACGAGGCCTGCATTGTGCCAGGCACCTTACAAGAACATTATAAGAGACAGTCCCTGCCCACAGTGCTTCTCAAAGGCGGCCACTGGGGCTGCATGCAGCCACCAGGGGCTTTTCTTGTGGCCATAGCCTCTTGGGCTGTGACTGGGGAGGGGGTGAGGGGCAAAGTAGCAGCTCTTTAAAATGGAGGCAGCTCCCTGACACTACATGTCCCAGCATGCAATGCTCCATCTTGAGCAGAGCAGTTGGACAGGGACCTGAAATCTGTACAGAGAACTGTACAGGCTGCACTGGGACCTTAGGCTGCCATTGGCTACACCTAGATGCGCTGCCCTGGTGTTAGTTGCTGGGGCCGCCAACAGGGTTGGGCCCTGTCCCCCTCTGGAGACACCTGGGGCACAGCGCTGGAGCAACAACCAGCTGGTGAGCTCCTCACCTTCACAGGGGCTCAGGATTTGGGCTTCAGCCCCAGTCTCTGACAGCACGCTTGCTTCAGGCTCTATCCCTGGGCCCCATCCTCTGGCCACAGTGCTTTGGGCTCTGGCTGTGGGGCTTCATGCGCCAGCCCCCCGCTGCCTCTCCTCCCATTCCCATCACCCCTGACCCCTGCCTCACCCGACCCTCCATCCAGGACTTAATTTGTCCAGGATCGAGTAAGGGCTGCTGAGAGACGTGATACTTGTATGTTTGTTAATATCATTTTCATAACAGACTCGCTATCTAGTAATAAATTACAGTAATAAATTACAATAAATTACAGTGATTTGAATTTCTGTATGTGCCTATATATTTGGCTGCTCTGAGGCCACCAAAATATTTGTCCTGAGAACCCCTAGCAGAGAATATGGAGGGAGAGAGAGAGAAGGAAGTGGGTGGAACCCATTTTACAGCTGGAGCATAGAGGTATGAGAGATTCAGGGACTTGCCTGTGGTCACATAGGGAGCATGGTAGAGCCAAGAACTGAACCAGATCTCCTAAGCCCCAAGCCAGAGCTTTCACCACAAGACTCCCCTTCTAATCGTCCGTACAACTCATCTACAGCATGTACAGCATCAAGTGTGGTGGGGAGAGGGACAGGGAGCGGAGAATTCAGCCCACTCTATTTACAGTGTCTTGGCTGTTAATTTGGTTCTTAGAGAACCCAGGGATGGATCTGCTAAGGAGACACCAGCTGCATTTCACCAAGGCGCCCGCTACCCTGAGTTAGCTTTATGGGGGACAGAAATACACATGTATAGAATAATAAAAACCTTCACCTCCATAGTAAGCGGCATTCGCTGCTCCATCCTCAGTGGGGTAAGCTGTGGAATAAACACAGCTCGTTACTGGGCAGTCGTGATGCAGTTCATAATAAACACGAGACTCAGCATCCTGTGGAACTTTACCCCCAGAGGGGCCAAGGAGTGTATGCGGACATGCATGTCTCCGCTAACACTTATCGCGCCGTACCCAGCCCACTGGCCCTGCTGAGCAGCCATGTTGCCATGGAAGCTCATGGCATGAATGACTCGGCCGTGCCATGGACCTGGCTGCTGGAGAGAAACGCTCCGCACCAGGGCCCTGCAGAGCTCCGTGTGCTTTGCTAGCTGGGTGCAGGGAACGGGCTGGGGCTTTCTTAATGCTGACTGCCATTTTGCACGTGCATGAGGGGTTGTTCCTCCATGCTTGGCTGCACCTCAGCAGCCCTCTCCCAACGTTGTTGGTACCACTGACCGATCACAAGTACCAAACATACACACATGAGAGCCAGTGAGCTTGAGAACTGCTGCCTCTGCTTAATAACCCCACTGGCTGCTGCCTGTGGCTCCAGCTGCTGTCAGCAGATTCCCCCCAGTCCATCCCCCCCAGCAGCCAAGACCCCCAGCTGCTGCCTTCATCTCCCAGAGGATGGGGGTCCACTTTCCACTGTTGCTTGGTGATAGCTGCTAGGAAACACAGGGCTAACCGTTCTTTCTGCCTGCATCCCCAAGAGGGCAGCCATAGCAATAGCACCCCAGTAGCACAGGCGGTGCAACTGCATAGGCATCATCTTGGGGGACCCAATAAGTCTGCCATGGCCAGAGGGCCATCTTAGCCCCACCGTGGGCCAGCTAAGCCCAGCAGAACACAACGGACCCCAAGATTAGTTTAATTAGGGAAAAAAAGGCTACTTTGTAATTTGCCTGGTTGGTTTTTTAATGCCTGTTGCTTTCAAACTCCACTCCAAACTGAGAACTGTTCAAATGCATTTGGAATCAATTTACATTTGTTTTCCCTAATGCTTCTGGCAGAGCTGCAAATCTTTGCAAATCTGCACACACACAAAATGGAAACTGGTCTAGAAAAGGCTGGGTTTGTTTGCAAGAAATCATCAATTTGTGTGGGGAAAATTTTGTAACAAAATTCTACCTTGTGGCAATAACACCAATGTCCTGACATTTATTCCTGTGGCAAAATTACCTAAGGAACACATTGACCTGGTGCAGGATCCAGCAAAAAGTTCAAAACAATAATGTCATGGGGGAGGTTTCATAGTTTTAGACTATGGTCAGGAATCCCCTAGATCAATGGTCCTTTTCCATACCACAACCTCTTTTTCCATAACAGCGCTCCTGAATCCCCTGCCCATGCAGCCAGGATCTAACTGGGACTTTCCACCCCCCACCATTTAGTAACATTGGGAATGCCATGATCATGACCCCCCGGTTGAGAGCTCCTGCCCACGAGTTCTGAGGAATAAGTTAGTGCTCTGTGGTCAGAGCTGTGGCCTGGTGCTCTCAACACAGAACTGCGAGCCAGGGAGATACATTCAAATCCCAGAGCTAACACGAGGGAGAACCTGGGCTCAGAATGGAGCAAAAGAGAACACCAGCTCCTTTGATCCATGAGTTTTTATGGCTGAGCCTGTGGACGAGTCACACAGCATCCCTCCTGCCTCAGTTTCTCTACATGTTAAATGTGGGGGGGGAGATACTATTTACCTCCCTTCTGGGCAGGTGAGGGTTATGAGGATAAGCTGGTATCTGAAAATCATTATGTAAGTGGTTACTATTGCTGTCCGCCCTGCCCTTTGATCTGAGGGCATCAATGCCCCATGTTTCTAAGCTCAGCAGTAAATCCCATTTCTTCCTTCTAGACTATGGGGAACCCATTATCCTTAGGTTTGGAGAGTGGGTGCAGGGTTATGCTGCTTTGCCCCGATCTGCCACCTTCAGCACTTTTCTTGCTTTCCTTGTGGACAGTGCACGTCCGGGGAAAAAACCTAACCAGTCTGATGAGTTGGAAGCTGATTCTCGGCCTGCTCAGCGGGCCCAGCTGTCACTTCTCTTAAGAGGCCTCATTCTCCCTGAGGGGCAGAGAGGGATTTCATGGGGTCGCTGGATGGGTCTGCTGCCCAGGGCGGACATTCTTCAGACTGATGGGGAAAGCTGCCGTGCCAAACCCTATGGAGCTTGGCTTTCCAGACAGAAATGGATCCCTTTCTAGTAGGGAATAAACAGACTGGGAACACAGAGGTTATGAAAGGAACGTGCTTTGTGAGCAGGAAGCGAAAACAAGAATCATGGTGTGAGGCCCATAGAAGCCATTCCCCAGTCCTCATAGCCTCTGTGAGGTCAGGCAGTAACATTGTCTGTTTGTGAGCTGGGAGCAAACAGGAGACAAGTGACTGGCCCATGGCCACCTAGCAAATAAGTGTTAGATCAGAGACTTATGTTCTGCAGCTGTCAGCCACACTAGGCAATGCTGCCTATGAAGGCAGGAGTCCTTCATGCCTTCAGCTCCACTAGCTAGCCCTGCCCTTTCAAGGAGGCAATCTGAGCAGATGATTGCAGCAAATTCAAGCCTTTGTTAGCACTCTGGAAAAAGCAAAGCAGAATGGCTTTCTGAGTCCAGGGCTGGTAGAGTGGTAGGCAAGTTCTGTTAAAAGTCTTATGTCCGGTTCATAACGTGCAGACCTGCCACAGCTCCACCAAAGCACTAATGGAAAGGGACAGCAACCAGGCATCCAACCCGCTTGTGACGTGCCCTGTGAGAAGGCTTGAAGTACTTTGAAACTTGCAAGGGTCTCCAGGGGGAAGATGAAGGTCCCCCTGGGAAGCTCGGACTGCATCAAAGCTGTTTGTTGTTTTTATGATAAGTTTTCCCTGGAACACTATTGTTCTGAATAAACAGTACTTTGTTTAATATAGCTGGCTGGCCACTGGTTAACCGTATCATTGCCCTGAGACAACAGGATTAAAGTCAGACCCACAGTGAATTGCAGGAGGAACCGCACCCGAAATCCTGAGGTAGAGAGTTGTGTGACTCTGCTCCAAGAACGGTAACAGCTTGAGGCCTGTGACCTAATTAGGGGGCCCTCCAGGAGGGGATCAGAGATGCAGGTGCCTCAGAAGTGTGCCACCAATGTAAGACTCTAAGATACAAACACATCCCTGGGCTTCCAAACAAATCAACCCTACAGAGGAGGAGAGGCCCTGTGATAGATTTCAGTGAACGGAGCTAGTCCTTTGGTCTTCTTCTAGCCCATCCATGCCATTTCCTGTGACTCCTCAAACTAATTAGCACTAGCTGGAGGAGCTATGGGTCAGAGGAAGCAGGTATATCGACTGAGCTCGCTAAGTGACAAACACAGCAGGTAAGAGTGTCAAATAGCCTAAAAGCACAAAACATCCCCATTGCGAAAAAGCATCTCTCTTGACATGCAGGCAACACAAATCCCACAATGAGTGTGCATCGCCCACCCATCACAGGTGTGCAACAGGGAACCCATGATGAGCATGCATCACCAGCCATCACAGGCGTGCAACACGAAGCCCACCACATGCGTGCAGCAGAAATCCCATGACCAATGCGCACCATGGTTTGGTTTCTGCTTCCTCCTCTTCAGCTACTCAACCAAGGGATTGGAAGGCAAACAAGAAATTGTCTCTGCTGCTGGGTCAATGAGTGACATGGATAATGGTCTCCATTGAAGACAAAGTGAAGACGCAGCATGAGCCTTTCTTAGTAACTTAGTAACTGCTCATCCGAACCCATCACCCTATGACCTATGTATCGGAACAGCACAAAGGAGTCGTTTGGAAACCTCTTCCATTCATTTCCTGATGCTTGGTGCTCCATTGCTCGGGAATTAGAAGCACAGCACCTGCCAGTGTCATTGGACCCAATCCATCAGGGGTCCTGATCTCAGCACCTCCTAGGATCAAGGGCTCAGGGACCATGGATGATGTTTTGGCTTGAATGTTTTCTGGAAGGTCTTTGAGATAATGCAAACACCCTGAGCCCACCCATCAGCCAGGCCAGGATGTTCAGGCTCAACAAGTTGCATAAACACTGGCACGCTTCAGTCCTGCATATTCACAGACAACGAATTCCCACAAACCTGAAGGTGCGAGATAACTGGGTCTGTCCTGGTAAGAGAGGCAGGGCGGGGGTGGGTAGGGAGAGGACAAAGAACCCTCTCACTCCCGTTCCTCTTGCAATAAGGAGGTAGAAGATCCAGACTGGATTTTGAGGCCTCCTGAAAACAGTTCCTTGCTGCGATGCTGGATCTGAGGTCAACCACCTGACGTCCTCTATCCCCTCCTCTGGAGAACAGGCTGCTTTTTCTGAACTAGTCCCAGGAGAAGAAGGCATCTTTTTTTCTCACCCTATGATTCTTTCCTTCTGTCTCTCCTTCTTTCCAGCAAGAGCCCCTCCCACTCCCAAAATGCACTACATTTCAGGGATCTTCTCTCCTCCCGTAAAATCTCCAAGCCCCGTTCCACTCCAATTCTAGAGTAACTGCGCCTGGTGGAATAAGCGAGAGCTGAATTAGGCTCTCTGTTCCCGTACCACTGGAATAGCGAAATCAGAGTCCTAGTCAGCACACTGTAAGGAATGGGATCTCCTGGCCTGTGACTGAACTGTTATTGTTCTCTAGGGTACGCCCATTTTGCAGGCGGGAGCCAGCCTCCCAGGCCAGACAGACAGACTCGCGCCGGCAGGACTTGACCTAGCACATTAAAAATAGCCACGTGGAAGTTATAGCTGAGATCTGGGGGCTACCCAGAGTGTGCATCGGAGCCACAACATCCACACTGCTCTTTCTAGCACACTAGCTTGAGCCCAGCTTTGTAGTACATCTACACTGGAGATGAGGTGATCACTTCCAACTTGGGTAGATGTAAGCATGTGAGCTGTGACTGGGCTAACGTGCTAAAAAAGAGCAGAGTTGCCATGATGGCGTGGGAGGAGGGATGAGGTAGCCACCCCGAGCACTATCCCACCTGAGACCCTAGGCATGGACCGGGAATCTTGCCTAGCCCATGCCATCGTGGCTGCATTGCTAGTTTGAGCATGTGAGCTCAATGGAAGCTAGCGAGCATACGGCCACCCATGCTGATAATTACACCTCCGGCTCACAGGCATGGGAAGATGAGGCATGAGTGTGACAAAAGCTTCCTGAAAGGAGAATGCTCCTAAAGGGTTCCCCTGGGAATCACAGAGAAGTGGGCATTATCCAAGCCTTCCCAGGGAAGTGAGTACGTAGTGCTTTACTGCCACTCCCACAGCTTGTCCACAGCCTGCAGTGTAACGGGAGAAGAATGCAAGCACAGGAGGAGCTGGATTACTTGTAATGCTGCCGTTGAGCGAACACACACAGGTCTAAAAACCGCTTCGCTCCTTCACTAAGAAGGCTGTTATTAGCACGGGTTGGAAAATGTGCATCAGACCCACTTTTCCTTTGGAAAATGCTGCTTCCACTACACCAAAATATTTCACAACCTTGTACAGATTGTGATGAAACTGCATTTTGAAAAATAAAAATAGGAAAAAGCCCTTTTTAAAGTGTTGGACCTTCCCCTTTTGATATTTCCAGAGCAAAAAGCTTCCAGTTTTTCATTTTCAGATGGTGTTACTTACTTGTATTTTATTGTTTAAAATATGTCAACTAAGGGTCAAAATGGAAACAAAATGTTTTCATTGACCCCCAAATGGAATTGTTTTCAGAATTTTGTTTTGCAAAAAAAAATCACAATTTTGGCCTTTCTCAAATTGGGATGAAAAAATTTTAACATCTGGAATTCTTTTGTGGGATGGAAAACCATTTTTGGGTCAGCTCTAGCTGTTTGCATGCACAATTGTTATGCTTGTCCCTGGGCTGACTGAAGAAAGTGCAGGTGAGGACTCAGTGATGTGCTAACCTAGTCACCCGTTAGGTTCTCCTCCATTACATGAAAAGTCAATGACCTGGTGCTTTAATGTCAATCATTTCCTCTCTGCCTGCCACAGACAGAAAAGGGATTTAACCCTTTCCCTGGATCACTGACAAGTGTTTAGCTTGGGATGGAGTTATGGGCAGTAATAATACTTGGGATGTCTAGGTACTGCAGGGAGACACACTCCAGAAATGATTATCCTGAGAAAGCCTTTCGTACTTTCTCTCAGGGAATCGCCAAGCTTTTTACAGAACAAATGAATTCATCCTCTCAACTCCCAGTGAGGAGGTATCAGCAGTGCCAGGTTTACAATGGCACCAGTGGCTCCACAGAGCTGGGCCCATGCTCAGAAGGGGCTCCAACCTGTTCTGCTTGCACTGCGCCCTGAGACCCCACTGGTTCCCCCCACCCACCACTTGCTCCTCTCGGCCTTCCCACCGGCAGGCCAAGGGCTCCTCTCTTCCCCCAGCCCCATCCCATGCTCCTCTCAGCCCCTGGCTCGACCCCAGTGCACCTCCAGCTCTGTGTAGTCTCCGCTTCCCACCACCTGTGGGGCCCCACCTGTGTCACTAGAGCTGAGCAGCCTGGGACTGATTCAAAAGCCTGGTCAGTCTCAGCCAGGGGTGTATGTGTGGGGGGTGGGGGGGACAGTGTCGAGGGCAACCCAGCAGACACAATCACCCAGCAGACACAATCACCTCCCAGCATGGCTGGTGCGGCTGGGAGGCAGGGCTTGGGGGAGTGGGTCTGTGGTGAGTCCGGGGCGGTGCTGGCCTGTGAAGGGGCGGGGAAGATCTGTGTGTGTTGGGGCATTAGGAAGTGGGGGTTCTCTGGGGGGTGCTGGACAGTTGTGGTGGGGTTGAGGTCAGTGGTGGTGTTGTGCAGGGCACTGTGCATTTGTGGGTGGGTTTGCGGGGGGCATTGGGCAGTGGGTCTGGGGAGACTCTGGCCATAGAGAGTCAGGGAGTGCTGGGCTGGGGGGCTGTGTGGCATGGCATGGGCCCAGCACTAGATATGTTTGGTGCTGGGCCCACAAAAGGTTAATCCAGGCCTGGGTGTCAGAACCATATTTCCAGAGGAAATATAGGCTCAGAGAGGTAAGCTGACTTGCCCCGGACTAGGAAGCAGGTCAGTTGTAGAGGCAGGAGCCAGTCTGTTTCGGGAGGCACAGCCTTCCCTACCCGACCCTCTGCACAATTTTGAACCCCAATGTGGCCCTTGGGCCAAAAAGTTTGCCCATCCTTGGCTTAGGGGCTGATGCACAAGAGGCCCCTATTATGCTAATCACCGTACAAACACAGACCCTGCCTCAGAGAGCTTTCCATCTCAACGGATAAGGAAGACAAAGGGCAGGGGAAAGGGAAATAGCAGACAAGGCCCTTAAGCATGTAGTTTTACTCACCCGAGTAGACCCACAAAAGCAGTGAGACTACTCATGTGAATAAAGTTACACGTGTGCTAAAGTGATACAAGTTCTGGACTTCCATCTGTATGAATGAAGCTTCCCTCTAGTGGCTAGGCCACATACATGCCTCATGACCAATGCAAGCAAAAGAAGCCCTGCTTTAGTTCTAATAGGAGAGACTTGTTGTTTTGAAGCTGAAGGACTAGGGTTCTAATCCCACTTCTTCAAGTGTGTGTGACAGCACCCAGGTCCAGATCCACAAAGATATGTAAGCTCCTAATGTCCATGGAAATCAACAGAAGTTGGGAGCCTAAACATCTTTGTGGATCTGGACCCAAGTCTGTTTTCTGCAGGCATGGATCTGTTACTGTACAATCGCTTTCCCCTCGCGCACACACACCTGCTGGGAACACACTTTCCAGGCTCCTAAAAAGGACTTACCAACAATAGGAAGGAAAGACATCAATCAGAAGCCATGACAAGTTCTTGGCAACATCCCTTTAAAAATGTGTGTTATAAATAGAAGGTATTTATATACAGATTTGGTTCACTATCAGCATTTATTGTCCCTCTAGTTAAATATTGACCTGTACAAATATTTGCATCTCTGATCATTCAGTCTTGATATTGACCTCAACTGAAGTCAGTTTCTGTTTGTTGCCTCATTTGTTCTAGAACTCTCTGAGTATAAGAATTAGCGATAGCACAGGCAGCCCAGTCTACTAGGAGAAAAGTCTGAGATTCTTTCTTTCGAGTAACTCCGCACGCACAAACAGAGGGCCAAATACTCAGCCAGTGTATGCCATCATAGCGCCAAGGCAATCAATGTGTCTAGATCCCCAGCTGCTGTAAAGTGGCTACAGTTCCACTGAAGGTAATGGGTCACATTTTCACCTGGCATAAATTGGTGTCTCTCTGCTACAGCGTCCACTTAGTATCAATCCCAGCCAGGTAGCACAACTTTACAAGTGTTAAACTGTGTCTACACTACATGCTAAGTGGGGATTCCAGTGGGGTTACCTTCCTCAGGGTTGCTAACTCAATATTAAAAAAATCACACTGTTCCCTAGTCTACACAAGGCCTCTAGAGTTATGACCATACTACACCTTTCTACCTTGAGTTAATGGTTTGCCACTTAACTGGAGGTAGCTAACTTGGTTGTAAACCCTGGGATGGGCATTTTTCAAAGGTTTGTTCCAGGTTTGAGAGTTAGGAGCCTAAATACCTTTGAGGATCTGGGACAAAGTTTCAGGGTAAACCCCACACATTTATGTCCTGCAACAAAGTTTATGGAGCGTCTGCAAAGGTATCAGCTCCCCTGATTTAGTTGGCGATGGTAGAAAACTCATGCATGCAAATATGGAGAGCCTGAGAAAACCCCTCAAAAGCCTGAAGTCGGGCAGAGGTGTTCAGCTTTGGCAGGCCAGATGGGGAAAATTTCCTAACGAATGCTATTTTTTAGAAATCCGCTGCTAGCTTCGATGAGGCTGGTGCAGAGAAGACCCAGTCCAAATCCAAGCTCTGAACCCTAGGTCCAAGCTCCAGAGTCTGCCAAACAGAAAATGAGAGGGCACATTTGACTGGAGCTTTGAGAAAGGAAGCAGAAACAACTGTGAATCCGTAACTGGCTTGGTAAGACCTCCCTTAGCAACAGGACAAGCCCTCAGCTTGGCTCGAGCTCTTGTTCTGTGTTACACGTGGCTGTACTGAACCAGTACAGTGGCTGTTGCCACTGATGGAGTCTGTCTCTATGGAAAACAACCTAGTCGTCTTAATGAAGTATTCAGGATAAGTGACCAGACTGAAGGGCACCCCCTATCAGACACTAGTGCAACTGCAGACTCCGCTATCCCCAGGTTGAAGAGGACTGTCCAGCATTATTTCATAGATTATAAGGTCAAAAGGGAATTCTGTGACTATCTACTCTACTTTTCTGTAGCACAGGCCCTGGGGCTTCCCTGCATTAACTCGTGCTGAAACTAGATAAATCTTTTAATGCAGGGTTTGCTAAGCAACCTTTTCTCCCCACCCTTATGATGCTTGGACAACGCCAGGGCTGACTATTTGGGCCCTTTCTTAGCAGCAACCCTGCTCTGGATCTGTTACTGCCTTGATCTACAATATCTTCTCTCATCTCACTGTGGAAGGTATCTCCCCCTGACACACACGGCGTGACTGCAAATGCTTCTGTCCTGGTCCTCCAGAGCTAACAAACAACACTTCTCGTGCAGAACAGACAGCTGAGGGAGTTGGCAAACAGGCTGTGAAACCTTCTCAGACTTCATTGCTCCCCAGACTAAGCCCCTCAGGAGGAACCATAATATTAACTTGGGACAATATTTGGTCCCCAGGAAGCCCGTGTTTGGAAAGGTAGGAAATCACAGCTCAGACTTTCTAAAGGAATCGTTTCCAACGTAAATTCAGACTCTTGTAACCTCTTAGCTAGTATCGGTCACTATGGGCCTGATCCCTGGCCCACCCAAGTCAGCTGGCAACTTCCCCGCTCCAAGCCCTGGCAAAGCGCATATCTGCAGATTATTGGTGCAGATGCTCTGAGCTGCATGAGGTCAAAGCCTTCAATGACGTTAACCACCTGTGGCAGGAACCGCTAAGGAACTGCAGTCAACTGGAGCCAACCACGCTTCTGTTATTAGTTGTTTTTCAGCCCCTACCAAAACCTGGGCCCCATCATGCTGGGGGCTGTACACACACACCATGACAGATAGCTCCTGCCCCCAAAAGCTTAGAAAACCCAAACCTACAGAAACGTCTCCAAGAGCACTGCCCAGAACAGAACCTCCGAATGTCTCCTGACATCCCAGCCAGTGGCCTGCCCACTAGACTACACTGCCTCTGCTCTAGTAGGGCTGCCTCGTTGGAAACGTATTTAGTTTTTTAACACCAGTTTTGAAAGGCAGGTTTCGGTGGGAGCCATGTAGCATGTCCTTCCACTCTGAAAAGTAGTTCCTGGTGAAAGAATGAATCTAATATAAACAGTAGGTGGGGGAAGCTCACTGGGAGGCCAGATTCTGATCTCAGGCCAAATGTGGAGTAACTTCCCTGGCTTCACACTGGTGTAACTGAGACCAGAATCTGCCCCTGCCCCTTCTCGACAGCTGTCACCATATCTACTGCACTGCATTTTCTGTCTGAACTTTCCCCCTCCTTTAGCTCCTCCAGGTCCCTGAGCTCCTATAGCCTCTTGTCTCCACCCCATGACTCTGCTGGGCCACTAATCATGCCTGAAAAAGGCAACCAGACTCTGCCAACCCCCACTTTGCAATCTGGGAGTACAAACAAAATTCCATAGCTGCTGACTAGTATTTGCATTGGAAAGGTGGCCTGAAAGGGGCCAGAAAGGGAAGGTTCCTGGCGCAATGGAAGGGGAGGGGAGAGGGAATTTAAAACTGCCACATCTCAAGCTTTCTTCTGCTTCCTCCCGTCAAGCCCCAGCTACAGCTTGATCTGAAGTCCACTGAAATCAACAGAAAGGCTCTTGCGGACTTCAGGGAACGTTGGATCCAGGCCTGTAGTGAACTACAGTAAGAGTCTTAATGCAGCCTAGTTCATCCTCCTGTCACAAGATCCTGCAGCGCTGTAGCCAGCCTGCGGGGAAAGGCAGCGGTTTCCCTATGAAGCACTGTTGCAAGGGGAATGCTAGGACGGAGCAGGAATTCATGGCTTTTCTTATGAAGTGGATGCTGGAGCTTTCAGGAACTTCTTGAGCTTTACCTGTGGCACTGGGACCCTCAAGGTGGGACACAACAGAACTGCACCAACCCTTCTGTGCATTGGGCTGTTCACACCTACAGAAGGAGAGCCAGGTTTGCCGCATACCAGTTGGACAAGTGTATATGGCCTGCGGTCCACAGTTTGGCTTGGTGATATTTGAATATGAATGAGCTTCAGTCATTGTGCTGAATGAACAGGAGTTCATTTCCTTCCCCATGGAAATCACGCCCCCTCTCCTCCTTCCTGTAAGGGCTGGCTCAGATCTGAACTCATGGGCCTGATTCTCCTTCTGTTTAAATCCATCCCTTTCACAGGATTTACGCCTGATTACAGCTGGTTGGGACTTTCCAGCAAAACAGTTTTTCATTAAAAAACCCAACAACATCCCAATTTGTGGAAACAGAACCATTTTGCAGGAAAGGGTCAGTTCTGATTAACGTTTCCTCTTGAAAAGTTTCAAAGTTCTCAAAAATTGCTGTTTTGCCATTTTCTAAACAAATTGTTTCACTTTCCCAGTTCCAAACGACTTCACTTTGAAATTTTTAGCTAAGAATAGTACCAAAAAAAGTTACATGATTGGAAGCAAACTGAAACGTTTTGAAAAGATCAGAATGAAACCTTTCAATTGACCTGTACCAATTTTTTCTAAGATTTTTCTGTTCATTAAAACTTTCAAACTTGTGACTTTTCCTTCCACAGGAAATGTTTCCAAAATCTTGGAAACATTCACAGGATGGGAAAAACATTTTCTGCCAGCCTTTGTTCCTGATTTACACCAGCATGAGAGGAGAATAAGGCCCATAAACATTTGTCCAGTACAGCAAAATAAAAAGCAAGTCTCAATTTGTGTTGGCAAACTATCACAGGTAGCCTGGTTCTCTCATCCCTTTCCAGGTCTTTGTTCCCATCTTCTCACAGTGAGGTTCTGCTCCAGCACATATGGGAAGCGCAACAGCTCACAAGACTGCCAGCACCAGACGAGGTATGAAATTTTCCCATCTGTGATATCTGTGGTTATCTGTGGTAACACCATGCACACGCCGATCTCAAACGCATGTTTCTACAGCACAGTGTCAGGCCTTGTGTGACCTATATCCCTGAGCACACACAGAGTCACACACATTTCGATCAATAGTGCCAAGTACATTAGCAGATTAAATGGCATTTACAAATAAATGACCGAGACACTGATCCTGTGGAAATGACTTCCACTGGCCAAATTCTGCTCCTATTTACACAGGTGCAAATCTGTGATTTCACTGGGAGCGCTGAGGCTAAGCTACTTACCCAGTACTAGTGGAGTACTTAGGTGTAACTAAAGGCAGCATTTGGCCCTTATAAATCATTATGTATCACTAGTGTATCTAGCTAATGAGCATAAATCTAATTTTCCGTTGCCTCAGCAAATGGCCACGTTATGTCATGATGTGGCAAAGCAATGGTACCACAAATTGATGCAATGCTTTAGGCATCAGGACCTCTGAACTAAACCAGTGACTTTTATTAGGATTATTTTTTGTATTACCATAGCACCGATGGGACCCAGTCCACACACCCACCTGTGCTGGGTGTCGTACAAACACAGGACAAAAGAAATTGGTCCTTATCCCAGAAAGCCTGCAATCTATTCCTTACTAATATACAGTCCTGCGAACCAGCCCCTAAGAGCAGAGGTGATTGGAGTGGTCAAACCCCATGAAAAGCCAGCAGTGCACAGCACACTTCATGTAGATACTGCGGGGGAGGGGGCTACAAAATGGTTAGTGAAAGCTGGGACAGGATCAAGTCGTTGAGGCCAAATGTGCTTCATTATTTGCCGTGGCAAAGGACCAGCCAGCTCCCTGTGTGCTGAAGTCATCGCCTGATCAGCAACACCTTGCACACGGCTTTTGTGAAAAGGGCCTGGGAAAACCCGTTATCAAGTGCCTTGATCTGGAGTGCCAATAATGGCTCAGCCCGGCAGCCAAGGAAACAACCTGAGAACATCTTGTTCCAGCGCCATTTCATTTCCTTCAACTTCTTCCTGCTACCGCGTCTGCTCCTTTCTGTCCCACATTTCACAACCCCAGGCCTCCTTGTGGAGTGGAAGGGGCGCGCTCCGAGCAGCAGGGGAAGCAAGTGAGATTCAGGATGGATCAGACAAGGAGAACTCAGATCAGCTTAGGCAGGGCCAAAGGGAGCTCCGAGCACAGCAGTCATAGGAGGCACACCGAGGGAGCTTGGAACATCAGATGGACAGGACCCAGGAGCAAGCTTCCCACTAGAGCTGAATGGAATTTTTTTCAATAAATTGGGGTTATTTAAGCCAGAAAATGAATTTTCCGGAGTCCAAAACTATTTGCCAAATTCAGTTCAAATTCCATAAATAGTTTTGTTTGGGGAAAAAATCACAGAAGAGTCAAAGCATTTTGTACTGACTTTTCTATTCAGGATACTGGTTTGATTTTAAATTTGGCTAGTTTTAAAGGGAAAAAAAGGCATATAACATCCAAAATAAAGTGGAAAACTCGAAGAAATTTCCTCTTGGGGCTACCTGAAACATTTTGCTTGATTCAAAATGAATTTTTTTCAATTTGACCAAAAAAATTGATTTTTTTTTTCTTCCAATTGAAGCAAATTTCCAATTGTCTCTTTTCATTTCAGCCCCGAACTAAAAAATCCATCACTTTCTCAGCCCTATTTCCCATGGTGTCACTAGGGGATATCTCAGAGCATTGGGGACTTTCTCCTTTATTTCCCTTTGTGCTGGTCACAGCGTCCTTCCCTCACACGGGGCCATTGACTTTAATGGGGGTGAGATCAGGTGCCCAGAGAGCTGCTCAAGGCCATCCACACATGACAGCAGAGCCAACAGAGGTGCTGACTTCCCCTTGAGAGTGAGAATAGTCCCTCTATAGCACAGCCAAATGGGATAAAGTAGCCAACCACACCCCCGCACATCAGGGGCTTGCTGTAACTCCACTGCTGTTGTTTGGTGCTGTACAATTCACCTCATGTATTTCATTAGCATATTTTCATACAGTCATATAGAGTGCAATGTCACCGCTGGGTTTGGCGATCTCCCTTGGTAATCATTTCTCCAGAGCTAGAATGTGAATATAGTGTAACTGGAATATGCTTCATGCAAAAGGTCTCTTATAAGGTATCATTACAAAGCTTATAATATACTGAGTGCGGTCATCCTATTTGTATGTATGTATCATTCTTGTGTCTGAAACTAGAAATATGAAATAGAACTCTGAGGGCCTATTGTAATTATGCAAAGCATGGGCCATTAAAGGTGGTTTGGACTCTTGATGGCTTCCATCAACCGGGACAATTGACTGTAGATGGCTCTGTTTACTTGTAAGTCTTCCTGTATACCTGTGTGCTGGCACGTGGGTAATGAAGTCTTAGGGTGCCATGTGAACATGTCATCTGAACTGGAATCCATCTTTAACCTGGTGCTTTTCCATTTAGAAGGAGGGGTGGGAACCTAGAGAAGGACAAATGATTCCTGTCTTGTGCAAAAGCTATATAAGTGGGTGGAAAAGAACAAAGGGGACTGCAGTAATGAGAAATCTCCTAGCTACCTCCTGAGCTGGAACAAGGACTCTACCAGGGGAAAGGATTGTGCCCAACTAGGAAGGTGTCCAGTCTATGATAGAAACTTATTGAAACATCTATAAGAGTGAGATTTTATCTGTATTCAGCTTTAATTACTATATTAGGCTTAGACTTGCGTGTTTTATTTTATTTTGCTTTGTAATTCACTTTGTTCTGTCTCTTACTACTTGGAATCACTTAAATCCTACTTTCTGTATTTAACAAAATCACTTTTTACTTGTTAATTAACTGGGGTATGTATTAGTACCTGGGGGAGGGGCAAACAGCTGTGCATATCTCTCTATCAGTGTTATACAGGGTGAACAATTTATGAGTTTACCCTGTATAAGCTTTATACAGACTAAAAGGGATTTATTTGGGGTTTGGACCCTATTGGGAGCTGGATATCTGAATGCTGGAGACAGGAGCATTTCTTAAGCTGTTTTCAGTTAAGCCTGCAACTTTAGGGGCACTGGTTCAGACCTGGGTCTGTGTTTGTTGCAGGTTAGTGTGTCTGGCACAACCAGGCAGGACACTGAAGTCCCAAACTGCCAGGGAAAATGGGCTTAGAGGTAGTCTTAGCACACCAGGTGGCAGGCCCAAAGGGGTTTCTGTGATCCAACCCCTCACGCCAACCTCTGGGCTCCTACTACACCATTCAATCATGATCAGCGCACTTGGTACCGTACACCCATGGACCAGTGCAGCTCAAAGCTCCCAGCATTCAATAAATGGGCACAAAGGCTATCAGAGTTGTCTGGCAGCAGGCATGCCACGGCATGTGCTAACAGCAGGGAAGAGGTTAATAAGAAAGGCAGATGTCTCATATGTCTACACAACAGCTGAGAGGTAAATTCCGGTGCGGATAGATGTTCACGTACTAGCTCCGCTCGAGCTACTGCCTACAAGTAGCAGTGTGCGCATGGCGGCACTCGCTACCCACCCAAGCACAATCCTGTCCAACGCCCCCAAGGACATACTGCCACACTGCTTATACTCAAACAGAGCTAACGCGTGTCCATCTGCCTGCACTGGAATTGACACCTCTCCACAACTAGGTAGACATTGAGCCTTTGCCAGCATTTACACAGATGTAAACCCAGAGTGACACTACTTACTCTGACCCTGATGTCAGGAGAGTGACCCTGGACTTACACCGGGTAGAATCTGGCTCCTTAACTGTGTGGCCAGCACAAGCCATTGAATTTGCTCTATCGTTCCTGTAATCCACTGGTAATTGCCACTCGCTTGGTAAAATCTGAACCACTCTATTTTAACCCAGGGACTTTAACCCCTTCATGCCCTCACTGGTGTCCCATAGAACCTCCATCCAGGTGATAAGAGCCATGAAGGCAGAGTAGGAAGAGGCAAAGGACTCATCTGCTGTTCAGCATGGAAGGCATTAAACTCCATCCCATGGCTACGTGTTCACTTCCCCTAGAAGCTTTGCCTGAGCGTGGAAACCTGAGCCTTTCTCCATGATCTCATTCCCCTTGCCAGGGCCCAGGCACAGCTGATTTCACTGCAGGATCTGGGCAGGAGCAAAAAATTACATCAGGCCACAAGGAAATCAAAGTGGGCGGGGGCTTCTTGTGCAATCAGAGGGCCCCACCCTGCTCCCATGCGAGGCAATGGTAAAACTCCTGACAAGGAGCAGAATCAGACCCAACGTGCAATGGGGACAAAGGAAGAGGAAGGGGGCTGGGTGTCTTAGGGATTGGTAAGGAGATATGGAGCTTCTTACCTACCGCTAGTTCAAACCCAGCCCAGGGTGCTGGAGATCACCAGCAAGTATCATCTGAGGTGTGTCAATGACCTACGTGACTCTGAGTCTCAGGCTAATTTCTGGGTGCTTGGTCTCTAGCCACATCACCAAAACCACCTTCCGTCTTGCGGTCTCAGCAGGGAGACCAAGGACTGAAGAGACCATGGGGACTAACCTCCCCTCTCACTCTTAAGGTACAGTGTCTGCACTACAGTGTAAGCTCAGAGTTCGAACTCAGGCTAAAGTCTAACCTTCCTTCTGTCTACACACAAATTGTGCTAACCCAGGACTTCATGGGAGTAGAGGGTCTGAGCCTGAGACACGCCAGGACACAGGGTTCAAGCTCTATCACTTTACAGTGTAGATGCAGCCCCATTGGACTCATGTGCTGAGAGTCTGCCAAAAGTATTCCGCAACCCTACGGGCTGACTTTCCACGTCCTCTGGACAATCACATTTTCCCACACTGCATCATGACCAAAGGGCTAGAGCGGCGCTAGGAAGTCTGGGATATGGGTGGATGGACTCAGACCCACATGATGCAGTGTAGACACTGGAGCCCCAGGTTGGGACCCAGGTTTCAACAATTCCTAACCTGTGGTTACAAATGAGTTAAGATGAGCAAGCCCCAGGAAAACAAACCCAGGGTCTGCTACTCGAGTTCTACTAGCCCTGGGCTTACATTGCAGTGTAGACGCACATAGAGATGGCAGAGGTGAGGCATTGAGTAGCGGGGCAGGGAGCTTGTCATGATCTACCTGCCCTGGGGTGTAAACAGAGTTCTCCCAAATTGTCCACCAAGCATCTGATCCACATTGGCAGGTCATTTATGGTGTAAACCATGGCAAGGAGGAAAGGAAAGAGCAGGGCCAGCAAAGCAGATTGCTAAGGGAGTGACCTGACCTGTCTACATGTGGATTCCCAGGGCACTTGAAATGTGGAGGGCCTGCTGTTAATTACAATGGCCCAGATATTGCAAGTGCTAGCTGCTGGGAAGGGGCAGTGGGTTTTAAGATCAGAGACGACCTCCAGAGCATCCAGTCTGACTTGTCTGTCACAGGCCACTAATGTCACCCAACCATATCAAACCCAATGGCCAGAATTAGACCAAAGTAGCACAGCCCCCAGAAGACTTAATTATTTGGGGCCACAGGCAGAGAATAGGAGGGACTGAGGTGCCCCAGCTCTCAAGATCCCTGCAGTGGCAGGGAATTGATCAGGTGAGATATATGCAGCCGTTCTGCCAGTGCAGGGATGGCTGGTGGGTGAGGGAAGAGCATGGCTGAGACCACTTTGCTGAGCCTTTCTTTCCCCGCTGGCATAGGCTGCACACTACAGCTGGTGGGGCTGGGCATGGCCACGCCCCATTGTCCACAGGCCATGCCTGGAGTTGCAAAAGAACTGGCTCTTCTCCACTAGTTCACAAGCCTGCTGGGTGCTGCTTGAGGGTAGGAGCGGGGCTCCATTGCACTGATGGGGGTTGTCAGTAGAGATGGGCTCAAGCCATGAGTTCTGAATGGGGATCTGGACCCTGAGACATGTTTACAGGAGCTTAGCTCCAATGCGCTGGGCAGGGCCTGTCACTCTTTGCCACCTTGCTGACAACTTGAACTGGTTGGAAAACAGCATTTCTTCCCCTCCAAAACATTCAAACGAAAGAAACTATTTTCATTGTTTGAAATTTTCCACTGACTTATTTTTTGTCAAAATGAATGTTTGATTTAAAACAAGTTCCCCCTTGGTTCTATCCAATTCAAGCTGAAATGAAAAAAACATCTATTTTTCTCATTTCTCTTCTGACCACCTTCTCCCTTTTCTGCCCCTTTTTTTGTTTAACTGGAAAAAGGCAAACGGGGAACAAAATAAGAACATCGACAATTTTGTTTTGGTTCAATTCAAATCCAATCAAAATTACTCTTTTTGTTTGGATTAAAAAGAAAAATCAGAAAATGTAGACTGATCCCAACATTTTTTGCGACAACCGCCTAGTGATCAAAAAGCTGTTTTTCAAGGACTTTCAAGGACTCAACGTTCTGATTGAAAAAACTGGCCACAGCTAGAGCGATCATAATGTAGGAAAATTAGCTTTTGTCCCAGGTCAGGAGAGGAGACATGTGGAATACTAGTTTGCATGCTTGGAGATTCTGTGTTAGCTATTGCCTGGGGGTCTATTATTGCCCTGGTGACTATTCACTGAGAGTAACCTTTTTAATATACTACCATCAAGTAGCTCAGAAAACCCCCTTCTCCTGAAGCAAGGATCTCCCAGACTCCCATTTCTTCAGCCACCACCGTGAAACCACACAGATGGCTGCCTCATGGGACATCTGGTCCTGGGAGATCCCAGGGCCTGATACTGAGGCTGGAGAATTTTATCCCTAGACTGAGAATTCCTGCCTCTTGTCCTTCTCTCACAGACACAGTATCGCATGGTTAACTAGGAATTTGTACATCTAGGTACTTCTCTGACCCTCAAAAGGCCATACAGATTTTACCTTCAAAACATCCCTTTAATGAAGGAAAGCATGAGCCCTATTGTATAGATGGGGAAACTGAGGCCCATGAAGCAATGAGTCAAAGGTCATGCTGGAACTGAACCCTCAGCTTCTATATGTTAGGGTGGTGCCCCTATCCACTAGGCCACCCTTTCTGCCTCTCAGATGTCTCTGGATGATTGGGGAAGAGACATTAGATAAAAAATCCACCCATGGTAGTGAGGCTCAGAGCCCAGGTCTACAGACTTGAGCTCGCACTTTGGCACTACAATTAGCAGGGTAGATGTTCCCATTTGGGCTGGAGGCTGGGCTCTGAAACCTGCGGGAGGAGTCTCAGAGCCTGAAATCCAGTCTGAATGGGAACACCCACAAACCTGGACTCTGATGGGGGTTTTTTGCAGTGTAGACATATCCACTGGGTTTGGTTGGGGGTCTGACCCGACATTCTCATTAAAGTGGGGACAGGAATATAGGCTAAAGGGTCCAACATTCATACTGTTCTGCAGCATCCCGGATGGCTGGCAGCACTGAGATTTCATTGGCTAGAGCCCCACAGTGACAGAAATAGCCAGGCCTCAAATGTTGTGAAAGGGGACGTGGCAGCCATTCTGCGCTGCTCAGCCATTGCTGATACCAGATGCTGCTGAGGAGAACGGTGATGAGATTCGATTTAAAACAAGCCAGGGACGCTAGCTCTGTTTGTCTTGGTGGTTCCTTGGTAGCTCCCTTGATTAGTAACCTTGAGGCCAGCTGGCTAATCATCCTGACACTCAGGTTATGACCATGTAATGAAGAGCAAGGTGGGGCGGGAGGGAAGCAAACTCCTCTCTTGACTGAGATCAAAGAACAAACTAATCAAGGGCTGATACCTGTGTTTGCCAGCCTGGCTTTGAAAAAGGCTGCTACCTATGCAAGGCGGGAACCCCTGGAGTAACAGACCGGCTGGCGGGAACCCCTGGAGTAACAGACCGGCTGGCGGGAACCCCTGGAGTAACAGACCGGCTGGCCAGGAGCTGCCACCACTACAGACAGCAGGCTGAGCTACTTTGCTCACATGCCAGACCACAAAATTCCTCCCCTCCTCCAGCCAACCTGAGCCTGCTCCTGCAAAGGGCTCCTTTCAGCTCTGAAAAACCCCTGGGATGTCTCCTGGATCAGCTTGGTCCTTATAGCTTTATGCAGCTGCTGCTATTGCCCCTGGGAGCCCTGCCCTGACCATGGCTGCGTGCCTATGAAAACGAAAGGCCACATGGGCAGGGGGGACAGTCAGCAGCTGGAGTCACAGCCTGTCTTCTGCTCAGTGAAAGTGCTGAGCTCTTGGTTGGCTCTTGGCAGCAAGTGAGGCAGGCTGGGAAATCGGAAGTCAGCCCAGCTGGCTATGGTTCAGCTTGTGGCATCAGGGTGGCTCCATCCCTGTCCTCACGAGCTACAGGGCACCGAGCGCAAAAGCAGTGGGCTAACTAGGTGCCATGTGTGCACATTCATGCATCTCCTGGGGGCTTGCACTACAGAGGACCCCCAACTTCCAGCAGATCTGCATTCTCACAAGCTGACTGACTCTGACTTCCCAGGAAGGGGGTACACTGGAGGTGGACTCTCTGAGGGCACCCCCTCGAAATGGACATGAGAGATAACTAGGACACTGTAGCCTGCTCAAATCAACAGGCATCTTTCCCCTGACTTCAACAGGTATTGGATCAGGCCTACAGTAAGCAAACAGTAATGCAAACCCCAGAGTCTTGGGAAACGTGGGGTGTTGGAAGTGTGGTGTTAAAACTGGGATCGATCACTTTACATTCTCTGGGATTTTCTTGGTCCTGCTTGCAGGCAGGCGGTTCTGTAAGGAAGTATGTGATCAGAGTTGGTCAGCACTTTGCAGACAGCCAGTCCAAAGCAAGGACAGATGAGTTATGCCTCTCTGCCTTAGGGAAGCAGCCTGTTTTGTCTCTCACTGATTTTTCTTGGGGCGGGGGCGGGGTTGGTGGATTGTGTTACCGTTCTGAATTCTCAGAAATAAAGCAGTGTTGAGTTCCAGTCATCCAGCAAGAGTACTTCTGTTTTTATCAAACTTCCTTGTGTGTATGCTGTGAATAGCACAGGAAGCCCATGCTTCGTCCTTACTAAGGAAAGTGCCAAAAAGTGTTCTGTATACAGGTATCAAGCTGCAGCCCACAGAGGGTAGGAGGGCATACATTCCCTGGCTAGGACATTACTGATGTTTAGTGCCAGGGAACAGATTGATGTGCTATAGTGGAGGAATTCAGGGAAACCTCTCTCCCACTCTCATCTATCACTGCCAATATCCCGCCTCTTTCCCAGGCCCTGCATTGGAAGATCGTGCCAGAAGGAATCAGCCCCAGCGAGCCCATGTCAAAAGGAGAAGTGGCACTTACGCTGGTGCAGATCGGGAGCAGCTCCTGAAACCAAGGGTACATCTACACTTGGAGCTGGGGTGTGATACCCAGCTTATGGAGACATACCTGCGCTAGCTCTGAGTTAGCACTCTAAAGATAGAGTGCAGCTGTGGTGGTGCAAGCAGCATGAGGAGCAAACCACCCAGAGTATGTGCCTTGTCTTTTGGACAGGACTGTACTCAGGGCAACTAGACTCTGAGGCTGTTTGTGCTGCTGCAGTTACACTGCTATTTTTAGAATGGTATATCGATAAGAGCTGGCATAGGTATGTCTCCTCGAGCTGGAATCACCCCCTAGCTCGCAGGGTCAGCAAACCCTAAGAGAAGTCAGTGGGAGAAGTGAAACTGAAAATCAGAGCACTAATTTGGGTTCCCAACTATGGATGAAGGAGCCTAAAGTAGGACCTCATTTTGTAAAGTCTTGGCCTGTGGCCTCCCACTGACTGAGATGAGAACCTGCCCCAGAACCATGAGGACTTGTGCTTCGCATCCTTGTTCAGTTCTTGAATGGAAGAGCTTGCCCCAGGAGCCCCACAAACCTGGCCTTTCCTTTTCTCAATTCATGAAACCCTTCGGAACGAGCGCTGCCATATGTACACATCCCCGTTGACATCACCGAGCCATGAGGGGAGAAGTCTAACCCTCACTTGCGCATTCCCGAGTCTGGATTTCCTGAGCTTACAGGTAGGGTGGGGCTTCCTTCTCCCAAACTTGGAGCTGGCGAAACTGACCGGAGGCATCACAGTCACAGTTCTGCCTGGTCTCAACATGCCTCAGGTTTAATCCAAGAGGCTTCCTCATGCTATACTCACCTGTCTCTCCTGTTAGAGGTGCTCTAGTTCACTGGAAGTTATTGGGATCACTGGGTAAAGTGATATGTCTGGTGCTACACAGGATCAGATGTAACAATACAGATCAGAAATGGAGCTAAACTAGAATGAAGCCTACACCAATCTCCCACTCCAACCCATGAACTGAAGGGACATGCACAAAACCAAGAGCCAAACTTCTTAGCCCATTGCTATCAAGACCCCCAAACTGGAGCCCTGAGTCATGAATCCACCTCCCCACCAGAGCCATTTACCGGGGGATCTGAATGGCATGGCCCAAGCCCGTCCCTGTAAAAGCCAGAAAAGCTCTTCAGGGAAGGGAAAGGCAGAAATCGCTGTGTGTGCTGCAGTGGAAAGCTATGATTTCATGGGTGAAATCCTGTTCTCATTGCAGTCAATGCCCAAACTCCCATTAGACGGCAGTCGGGCCAGAAGTCCCAACAAGCAACCAAACAACTTTCCCTAGAACTCCGCGGAGAACTAAAGGATGGTTCATTCGTTCTCCCCAGAGCGCTATCGTGCCTGCTTTGAACAGGGACTGGGGGGCAACAAACCAAGTGGGGGAGTGGGGAGAATGACTAGAATGGCAATCCCGCCATATTCTAAGTGTATGCATGCGCATTGTGCGGGACGGGGGTGAGTAGGGTGGAGGGGGGGTGAATGCATGCGCTGTGTCTGGGAGAAGGCTGAGGGAGAGGTATGTGTACGCATGTGCATTGCGGGTGGGAGTGTGTGTACACGGATGCGTTCATGTTATGTGTCTGGGGGGGTATGCATGTGCAAATCCTCAGCAGGCAGAGCACTGAGGAAAGCATGTGTGGTAGGTAACAATCAGCCAGGGTGTTGGCTCTGAAGTACTCTCCAGTTGTCTATGGGAGTCTCGGGGTCGCCGGGGGTGTCCCTGGCCTCAGATTAACTCCCCGGGAGTTTGCCGAGGGATATCACAGAGCCTGGGCTGACGCAGCACTCAGAGCAGCCAGTGGTTCTGTTTGCGGTTGGGAGAGCAGGGACAGCCCGGGATCTAGCAGGACCCAGCCTGCTACAGAGCTGTGCGGGAGGGATGGGGATAGCACCTCCCTGTGGTTCTGCTCCTGGAGCAGGAGACGGAGCCAGCCCAGCATCCCCCTGCCATCTCAGTGCTAGAACATGTCTTCCCGCACGTTTGTGCAGTGTCCTGATGCCTGCCCAAGACATCCCCAGGCCAAAGAAGGAGACAGGGCCACCCCACAACGTCCCCTCTTGTCCTATTGCTGAGGGATGATGTTGCTTCGCCACCTGTCCCGTTGCCAGAGTGGGAGCTCAGACCACTGCTTTAGGGGGACACGGAGCAGAACTCCCTACCCTGATCTTGCTGCTGGTGGGTGACAGCAGGCCAGCCTGCAAATTGCTGAGTCCATTTGTTACCTAGCCCAACCCTTTGAGGGAATTGCATCAGTAACCCTCACGGCAGCGTGGGGAGTGGGGAAAGAGAATCATCTCCATGGCTGGCACCCCTGGCCTCTGCCCTCTGTGTTCCCAGCTGTGCTGGGGTTTAAACGGCTCCATAAATCCACCCTTTGCTTTCCGGCCTCTAGCCCATTGCTATGGCACACGTTCTACTGCTGGTGGCAGTAGTGGTAGTATGGAAAGCTGGAGCTTCCACCACCAACCTTCCTTCCTGTGCCCTCTGAATGTCTTACGCTTCCCCAGCCCCACCCTTGCCAGGGGCTCTAAAGACACGGGGAGGTGGGGTTGGATTGCTGGCTGGCTGGCAGAGTAGAGACCTGATGGATGGGCTGCATGCCACTCCCACCTGGACAGCAGAGGAATCACTGACACAGTGCAAGAGCTGGCAGCAGAACATGCAAAGCGGGCTGTGGGTGGCACATGCCACCCAGGGAAAAGGCTACATGAAAGGGTCCTTCTCACTAGACTTTAAAAACAAAGTTCCCAGAGCACCAGGTCAGAGCAAAGAGGCTGTGAATGGCATCCGCTCCCCCTAGCAACTTCCTGTCATACTCTTCTCTAACACCAGCAGCCCTGACCTAGCAGATCCCAAGCCAGAATTCTGGTACGACCCAGAGATGAGAATCAGAACCTCTCGGGGGATCACTTGATCCAGCATTATTTTAGGTGTTGGTTCTCCCTTCTCTGCGCACACAAAGTCAAGTCTAGGGCAATGGCGTGCCACGCCCTGTTCTCAAAGAACCAAAATCACCCTCCAAATCCAGGAACAGCCTTCCTGCTCCCCTCCCGCCATCCCCTTCCCAGGGCCCAGCACATAGACCCAGTCTAGTTCCCAGCGCCTGCAACAAGATGGCGCTGGGAAGGCGCGCACCCAGGGTTAATCATTAGCCAGCTTAACATTCTGACTTAGCAAGACACCACAGAGCAACGCCAAACTCTTTGCTTTCTGCACCACTTCGGGGAGAGCCAGGCAGGCTGCTCTAAGGAATGGCGGCAAATCACTAACAGGAGACACGGCTCCAAGAAATGGCTCATCGAAGCCTCAAAACCACGAGCCAAAGTCATTCAGATCCCAGAGTTCTTTTCACCTTCCCATGACAACTCATTCTTTAGGGACAACTTGACCCTTGGTAAAACCCCACTGACATCAGGGAAGTTACACCAGGGGAGATTTGCCCCAGTAGGTTTCATTTCTTTCCAAGAACTCCTCGAAGGAGCATTTCCAAAACTCTCACTCATTTCCACTTGGACTGGATGGGGGAAGAAAGGGTGATGTTAACCTGCCTTAAAGGCAGGTGAAGGAACTGCTGCTCCGGGAATCCTGCATTTCATCTCAAAAGAGCAAGGCGGCAATGCAGCAACCGTTGTAAAATGGTTCCCCAGCATGCAGCAGGACACTGCCCGTGTTTCACAACCGGCCCCACAATCAGAGTGAGCGGGATTGCTGCCCCCAGAGCTTTTCAGCAATCTTCTCTGTCTGGGATCTTTGCGTATGACTCTTGGGAAGGGGGCTGGAGGCAGATTTCCAGGCAACTTATCCGCTGCTTTATCTCTGGCCTTGCTGTTCACGGAGGGAAGCAGCAGTGCTGGGGAATTTCAAGGAGAATTCCATTCTTGTCTCCACTAGTGTGACTTGAAAAATAGGAGCCTGAACTACAGGAAAGTACCCATTCCTGGAGCCTTTCCTTAGTGATCTTCTCTGTTTTACGAGAGGGACTATCTTACTGCTCCTCCAAGATGAAAATCAAACTCCTATAGAACTTAAATGTTTCCACACTGGCTTCTTCCTGTCACGCAACAAATGACTGGAACTACCTTCGAGAGGATTGTTCACAACCCATTTGTTTCACACCTGGCAGAAAACACTTTCTAAAATCCCCCTGCCCCCATATTAGTAATCTGGAGGGGCGGCTGGTTTCTGTTTAAACAGCAAAAACGAAACAAAATCCAACTGCAATTTTTTTCCCTTTAAAAATCAGATCCACACCTTTATCATCTAGTGACTGGTGGATTCTTTCTGTCAAAAGTATGTGCTTTAAAATCTTTCTAGTTGAGCACCCACAGGAGGAGTATTTTCATAACTCTACACTGATGGGCCAGATCCTCATCTGGTGTATATCATGGCAGTTCTGTGGACTTCAATGAGCTACATCAATTTGCACCCCGCTCAGGATCCGGCCTTTTGTTTCCCCAGGCTAAGCTTGTTTTGCAAGCTGCAGTTTCTGGGGGAGGGCTGTGTTCTTTGGAAGTATTCTGATCTGGCTTTTCGCTGAACATTTAGAGCACCATTTTTTTAAAAAAATACACAAAAATGTCAAATATTAAAAACCAACCTCTGAAAATTGACGGCCTCATTATTCCACATCAATAAGGATACTGAGGTGTGAGGAGAGCTGTTAAGGTTTTTGCTTACCTGTGCCAGGTCATGTTGGTTTTCCAAGATCCTTATAGCAGGTTTGATGTCTTCAAAGACTGAGGTGTCTTCAGCAGACTCCCCGGACATTGTGACGGGTTTTAATTGAGTAAACACTGTACTTTCTTCAAGATTTGGAGTGCTCAGAACCAGCCCACTGCTGCTCATCCCTCCTACAGTCCCCTTCCCCCACCCCTTCGTAGCGTGTTACAAACCAAAAACTAAAAAGAAAAAAAAAGGGGAGTTTGGACAAAGCTGGAAGAGATTCAAGAACTCGGAAGCAAGCCCGTTGCTAATCCTTAGGAATCCAGGTGCACTGTAGCCTTAAGAAGTCTGATCTGTTACAGAAAAGTCTTACCTGTCCTGAAGTAGGAGGCACACTAACCTGGCAAACTTCAGTGACAGGCCAGCTGAGCCAATCAGAACTGGAGCTAACGCTGCTCTGGCCAATAAACCAGCTGACATCTCTTTAAGGCAACACAAGATACAATGAGTACAGAGCCCTGCTTTCTGTGACTCTTTCCACCAGCCATGTTACCTGTGGCAGGTCTACCTAGAAAGAGAGAGAGAGAAAATTACAGACAGACTTGCATGAGAATCTAAGGCCAAGGCTAGGCGAGAAACTTTTGCCAGTGTAATCATGACAGTTAGGGCTGTGATTCGTCACAACATTTTTATACCAGCAAAAAGCCCTAGCGTGCATGCAGCTATACCAGCAATAAACTCTCTTTACTGGTACGGCTTATTTCATGTAATTGCTATAAGCTATACCAGCAAAAACCCTCTTTTGCCAGTATAAGCTGCCTCTCCACTAGCGAATCTGTCAGTATAGTGATAGCAGTACAGCAAACCCTTTTAGTGCAGACAAACCCTAAGTGACATAGTTGTAGCTGTGTTCTGTTGTCCCCTGTCAGGGCCTGGATGCTCAGACTGGTGTGACACCCCTCACGTACACACTGCGAGGTCCAGCAACACAGCTCTGCTCTTTCAGCCAAGACAGGACTCATTTTGGTGTCTATAAGTGCTACTCCTTGAGCAACCAGAGATAGAGGAGCCATGTCCAGTGCTCCCTTCTTGGGCACTGAATACTCCACCAGGTTGGAAATCTTGAGACCGTAGCCAAGGGACTTGTACTTGGCTTTCTGTAGAGCAACACTCTAGAGTCTAGACCTCCAGGCACGTCATCCTGCCCTAGCGAGATTCAGAATATAGCAGATCTTGGAAAGTAAACTAACTAGGTCAACAATTTTTGACTAAGTGGGTTTTCATCAAGAAATGGGAGTTCTTTGAAAAGGAATTTGGGGATGGGGTAAAAATTAATATTTTGTTTTCCAAAAAAATTCTCACTGAAAATTTTCATGAAATCCAGAATTTAAAAAGTGGATTCTGTGTAATGTAAAGGCTCTAAATCAAGGTCTGAAGACTTCAGAAACTCAGCGAGAGGTTAGGGGTCTATTACAAGAGAGGGTGGCTGAGGTTCTTCTGTGGCCTGCGATGTGCAGGAGCTCAGATTAGATGAACATGGTGGTCCATTCTGGCCTTAAATTCTATGAAAGCCTGCAAAAAAACCAGTGTTTTAACATAATGGGAAAATTCCCACTTTCAGATTTTTTACTATTCTCTAGGTTTTTCTACTGGGGGCAGGGGAAAGAGGGAATGAGTGAAGAAAAACCAACACTCTCTTACTTTTCCCCCACCAGAAAAAGTTGGAACGAAGTTTTAGAAGCGAAAGTAAGAGTATGGGACACTTTCTTGCCCTTTTAAACTTTTTCCAGTAGAGAAGCGTGGGAAGAGCTCACTCTTTTCCACTGGAAAAAATGGAGCAAAAGAATGAGCAAGACAGAGGCAAGAAAATCCAAAGCCAAAATGAAACATTTCCAAATAAAACCATTTAAAACAAGTTTTTCTCTGTTGCTTCAGTACATTTAATTTCACAAATCAAAAAACAGGGTAAAGAAACAGAAAACTTGAAAATTAAAACTGTTCATTTTTTCTGAACTTTTCATAGAGAAAACCCAACATTTCAACCAGTTCTGCTCCGAACATCCCTGATCTTCTCACACGGTCACCACTGCAAGCCAACCAGTAGAGTAAGAACGGAACTATCACTCGCTACTGTTTCCTTGTGCTCTTCCATCAATTTGTTTAAATACACCTGTCTCTTGTCTTATACTTCAACTGTACCCTAACTGGAGCAGTCTTTTTTTTGTGTTTGTACATGGGGCTCTGATCCATGACTGAGTCTCCTTGGAACTACCATAATAACAGTCATTCAGGATGAAGCCAAGTCTCTTATTTGAATAACATTTCCTATTTTGCTGTGTCTAGGTGCAGAACCAGCAACGGCCAAACTAACCACATAGGCAAAGGTGGTTGTCCTCTATTTCTGGCTCATGTGGAAGCAGGAAACATTTGAATTCCCATAGGAAAAGAGGAAATCTTCTTCTCAGAAAGTTTCTAGCTTTGTGGACTCACAAGGTTGAATCATCACAAGCATTTCTGGGGGCATCTCTGAACTACCTCTCCAAATCTTTGAGGTTCAGTCGTCCCTAGCCATCAAAATGTTTGGGAATGATCACAATTTTCACACTTCTGTATTTGAGCAACAAGCTGGGAAACTAGAGGTTTATAAGGCCTTGCATCACACTGTTGTGTTTCAATGCTGCATCATGCAACATGTCCCAGTGATATTGCAACATGTGTCCCCCAGCATCATAGATGAAGGGAAAATAGCCATAGTGGGGCATTCTGTCTAACTGGAGATGGAGGGATCATTTCCCTGGACATACCTGCACTAGCTCTGATGAAGTTAGTGGACTAAAAATAGCAGTCTAGCTCCTGCAGCGTGTGTGGTGGGATGGACTAACCACCCCAAATATAATCTCATCTTGAAACCTTATGCCATCCATGCAGCCATAGATACGCTCCTATTTCTAATGCACTAACTCAGTCAGAGTTAGCCAGGGTATATCTACACTGGATGGAAATTACAGTGTAAACATACCCAGAGGCACAGTGTTACGATGTGATGATATTGCCCCACATTGCAATTATGAATTGGTGGCAGCCTCACCTGTACCCCTTGGTCAGACTCCCCAGTCCACTCAGCATGCTTTGGACTGTGTAAATCAACATGACTCATTGGAAATCAATGGAGCTACACCAGCAGAGGATATGACCAGGTTACTTCAGTAGGGGACTCAAGTCCCTAAAGCTCTGTTTTTAGCAGTCAGACTTAAGAAGGGAAGGTAGCAGACAATCCTTGTTACCTTTCATCTGATATGGATGAAAAATTCATCCCAGACTGGAATTACTTCCGTGCTGCTGGCAAAAGCTTCAGTGGGAGCTGAGAGCATTCAGCTCCTCACAAGATCAGTCCTTTAATGCAAACACTGGTAGTAAATGTTTCCAAAAACTGCAAGCAGTCAGTCAGTCTTTATTAGTGCCCCAGGCTTTCGCCAGCCGAACACATAACAAATATGTAAAACAAATAGCTTATATCAGATGCAAGACTTTGGACTTCAGTACACTCAGCAATGTATTCATATGCTCTTAAAGAACTGCTCTGAATCCAGTTTGTTTATAAGTCAAAGTTCTAATATTAAAGAGACAGTATTAGGCAGAATCAAACCATTTAAAAATGCAGCAAGTTGCATAAAACCTATTATTATCAGAAATGTTTTCAGGACTTTTTTTATATCAGTAAAAACATTTATTTTTAATTCAAACCTCCCACTGCAAGACTTGCAATTATTGTTATTCCACTAGGAAATTAAGTATGGATCTTGTCTGACAACTCCAGAACTTCGCTGTGCACAAGTAAAGCTGGTGGCAAAAGAATGGACATTTTCCACGACAGAGTTTTGATCCTTTTTGTGAAAAACTTTCATCCAAAATTTGAATTTTTGAAAAAAAGCTGACCGACTCTAATAAGAATATAAGGCAATGAAACTGAAAAGGAGGAGAAAGTGAAAGTGGCCAGTCTGAGAAAGTGATCAATCTCTTTCCCCTGTTCGTGAGAAGTGAAATGCACACAAAGAAACAAACTGCATAAATAGGTTACAGCAAATTGAAGTTTTAACACTTCTTCCATTTCTAATAATACACAGTGTTACTGTAACACAGCTGAGGACACTGTTCTGATTTGAAGGTATTATTCCTTGGGTTTAGAGACTAAATTACATTGTATTATGCAGTGAAATCGATCTTTTATTGATTTTTCTCCCCTTGCGTTCACATTTGGGCTCCTCTAGGAATTCGACAAGACTTGCAGGCATTTCCCTGCAGTGATCACTCAGTCAAATTCTAGGACTATACTGATTTTAGTCAATGATTTCCCAGCAGGAGGATCTTTTGATTTCAGCATTAAAACAAAGCAATCTGCAAAGCTCTTATCTGCATCAAGTCCACTTGTAAGGAAATGGCCTTGAGTCTATAAATGATCTGTGTGACTTGGTTTGCTCAACACCTTTCAAGCCAAAGGCAGATATTACTCCTCAGGAAGCGCTGATATATTTAAGCCAAGAATAGGGAGATTTGTGGAGGTGTTGTTCTGCAAGCCCTTTATCTTTGTGTCTCACACAGCAGTGAGGACAATGTCTGTGCTCAACAACAAATAAACACTAACAGTGCCTTGGGACTGTACTATGTACATCTTCCCATACTTCACCTGGCACCGTGCAGTGCTTTTAAAATCCCTTCTTCAGTGCAAACCTGACTCAGAAATGCTGGAGGATTCTTAGATCAAGAGTGTATATGGTGGAGGCTTGTCCATACCTAAACAGTCAGGAAATTTGCCTGGCACTTAGACCAGAGCACTGGTTGTCATGACTCCTGAATTATATTCAGAGATGGACCAAAACTCAGATCCCATAGCTGAAGTCCCACCTCTAACATTCATTTAGGAGGGGAGTGTTGTCCAGTGGTTGGTGTGGGAAAACTGGGAGGCAGAACTCCTGGGTTTTATTGCTGGCTATGGACTCTAGCAATCAGAGCAGACAGGATGGTGAGTCAGTATTCCTGGGTTCTATCCTCAACCACAATTTGTTGGGCTAGATGCAGGAATTACTGGGTGAAGTTCTCAGGCCTCTGCTATGCAGGACAAACAAGAACTGGATGAGTTCATGGAGGATACGTCCATCAATGGCTGTTAGCCAGGATGGTCAGGGAGGCAACCTCATGCTCCGGACAACCTGAAACTGCCAGAAGCTGGGAATGGAAGGGAGGGGTTGACTGAGTGATAATTAACTTGTTCTGTACATAGGAGAGAGGATTTAACCTACATCCAACACCCTTCAGATGCTGGCCGCGTCAGCAGTGCTATAATCATTCCTCCACAGAGAGGGGCTCCTGGGCCCCAGATCAGTTTGGGACAGCTTTTCCCCCACCCTGCCTTAAAACTCCCAGGTGGCCACACATCTTAACCTCGGGAACACAAACACCCCAGGATGCTCTGCTCCGAGGTGAGGCCACAGCACTCCATGGGCCTGATCCACCCCGCATGTGCCTCCCAAGTCACTGGGAAGGTTGCCATTAACTTCAATGGGAGTTTGATCAGGTTCCAAAAGGGCCTGGTTCTCTTTCCTCCTGCACCTCGCAGTCATTTGCATGGGGAGAAGAGTGCAAAATGGGTGTCAATTGCTTCCAGGCCAGCCCAAGGGGCAAGGCAGCGGAAAGCCAATTTACTCCCCAGTTCTCATGACAGCTTCCTAACAGCAGATGGGAATAGGGTAGTATCCCTTTAAATAAACCGTGAGCCTTTTAGTGGCACTCATCTTGTACTTTGTGTTAGAAGCCGCCACAAACCAGTCTAAGGCGCAGCGTGTGCGTAGCCAGGCCTTGCATGATGTGTATAGTTAGTAAACACGGTTATTTGGGACCCAACCTGGCCCTGTGATTTCTTCATGGTGTTTGTGTTGGGTAAGGAAAAAAAACCACACACATGCACACAACAGAGAGCTACTGGGGACAGGTGAAACTCTCACCACAGATACTCAGATATCCGAGTCTGATAAACCGAGTATATAGGTTTCCTGAGTGGCTTAGTTAGACTGCAGCCTCAATATCGTGTGTGTGTGTTTTAGTCTACGAAGTGCCCTGGAGGTACTGGTTTGGGCCCATCTCTGGTGATGATGGTCTCACAATTCTGCATAAGCATGGGAATGTGCTCTACACCCACACTGGGGACTCCATGCGCATGAGCGAAAATCCAGATTGCAAACTGGCCCGTGCCCCCTAAATCCTCATATATGGACAGACAAAACTCCAGATTCTGTTGGGTGAAGTTGCCATAATCCATGGAACTCAGATGAGTGATGCTGGTTTCGTACCAGGGTAAAAGAGAACAGACTTTAATCCCTGGTCTTTCCAAGGTTGATTTTGAGCTTCCATAAGATGTAAGTCATTCAGGGTCCTTGTGCTGGCCTTCAGCTGGGGAAGAGTATCACCCCTAGAGCTTGTATTTCATCACTCCCAGAATGCAAGGGTTCCTAATGCTTACAAAACAAAACGATGCAGACCACCGCCCCCGCACCACCTCTGCCACAGAAATACAAAGCCCCTGGGAAATTTGCATCTATCAAATCCTTCTCTGGATTCCTTCAAAGGGACACTGCTCCCCACAGCTCCCTTCTGCACCACATCTACAGTCACCAAACCAGTCCGATCAGTCCGGGAATTCGCTTTGAAAAGCGAGTCAGGGAGGGAATGTAAACCCGCACACCTGCGCTGCCTTGTGCAAAAAGGAGTTGCAGTATCGAGGGGCCAAAAGGGGCCAGAGTGGAAGAGAAGCTAAGCCAGCAGCCTGCCAATGAACAGTTTGGGCTGCAGACAGCACAGGTCTACAAGCAAAAACTCAGTGTTCTAGATCCTCACCTGATGCAAATCAACTCTAAACCCACCTGTGTGTTGGCTGGGCACTGGATCCCAAGGGAACAGAAGACCCTCCAGTCCCTGAACACCAGGGAAGTTTCTGTAGCCACAAAGGCCAGCCTGTAGTTAGTGTGAAATCCTGGGAACAGTGAATTAGTAGGAGCAGGAGAAACAGGATTTAAGTTAGTAATACAGCAGCATGAGCAATATACTGTGAGTATTACCATTCGCCCAGAGGTGCTGTTACACCAGGTGCTGCACAATCACACAAGAAGACACAGCCCCTGCCCTGAATAGCTTCCAGTCTGATTAGAAACAGGCTGCAGGCAGCAACTAAGAGTGAAAGCAAAGGGCCAGGGTGAAATGACGTCGAGGTGAGCGCAGAGGTGTACGTGACTGGGTGATCCTGAATCGGAAGTACTGTTAGGTAAAAACAAACAATGATTTATTAATTGACAGGTTGACTGAAACCAGGGCTCCATGATTGCCATTAGACCCAGCCATTGTTGGCGGGTCAGTAACTTGCTGGGGTCACACTAGCAGTGGGTGATCTGAAGGAGGCGAGGGTAGTGGCTGTGAGAATCAGCTCGGGAAAGAGATTCTGGTGCGTGCATGGAGATACAGAGACATCCGTGGGGGAAAGAAACAGACATTTGGAAATAGCAGCACTGGTGGAGCACAGGGGGACACCGTGATAAGAGACAAAAGTGGCTGAGGAGGAAAGGGCAGGGCTGTAGCAGGCCCTCAAGATGTGAACAAGAATCTGGAATCTGAAGCTGTGGGAGACAGGTGGAGAGCTGGAAAGGGGAGGTAGCATGGTGTAGTTTTAATTTGTAAACAATGAGAGTAATTAACCATGGGAACAACCCACTGAGGGGCCTAGTGGATTCTCCATCACTGACCATTTTTAAATCTATATTGGCTGTGTGTCTAAACGATTCGCTCTGGGAATATTTTGGGGCAAGTCCCTGTACAGGGGATCAGACTAGATGATCTCAGTGGCCCCTTCTGGCCTTGGAATCTAGGATCTGAGAGACAACCCATTCGGCTCCGTGCAAACTGCCTTGGTAGGTTAAGGCTAGCAGGGTTCACCACCTCACGCTGACTAGCACAGGTAGCATTGTCAGCCTTTGTTGTAACAGGAGCTATTGGCAAAGGCTCTGCTTAGTGGCCGGGATCCAGGAGACATAACAGTTATTAGCAAGTATACAACTCAGAGCTCAGCTCCCCATGACAATGAGTGCCTGGGGCTTATGAGAGGAATGAAACCACAGCTCACTGTGTTTTAACCCGTTATATGCCACATTTCCTGTTTCCCAAAGAGTCGACTGAGACTTGGGGTAAAATTTCCAAACGTCCTGAATGGCTTAAAGCCCAGATCTCCGAGGTATTTAGGTACCCAACACTCACTGAAATCAAAGGTGCCTAAATACGTTTGGGGATCTGGGCCTAAGAACCTTAGTCCCATTCTCAAATATGATGTGGGTGCTTAGGAGCCTAGGGACCACTGAAAGTCAAATCAAAGCCATCAGCAAGTGTGTAGCCAAAGCCCGTATGACTCTAGACGGGTCTAGGACCTTTCGTCTCCAAGCTGCCGACCAAGAACTTGGCAAAAGCAAAGAAGAAACCAAAGAATTAATCCCAGGAGATGGTTGGACAGGACTTTGGTCCATGCTATGCAGGCACAATCCATAAAGCACAGTTATGCGCCTCGTTCTCAAGAGTCAGCCCTTGGGTTTGACGTGCTTCCGGGGCCCAGGACATAACCTCAGGCTTGTTGATTTTGGTGCGTCAGCCACAGGACATCACATGCACAACCTGGAAAGAACCAGGCAACGCTGGTGCACTGCCCTGTATTTTATGACAGTGGGTTCCAGATGCCCACGGTCCCAACACACGTTAGCTCTCACTGCCACGCGGAAATGGTAGCCCTCGGAGCGGCACCTCCTATGGTCATTGGTCACAGAGAGGAGGTACCATCAAGTGGAAGTAGTTGGGAGTGACGCAAGGAACTGATGGCATGGCAATTGCTAAAGGGCTTGGGTATCCACCGGCCTGTGGGTAGCACACGTTAGCTCAGGATCTCAAAGCATTTCACAAGGATTCAGCGGGTAAGGCTGACATTTTCAAAGCTGTCTAAGGCTCTGGATGTCCAATCCCCATGAAAACAAAGGGTTAAGCCTCAGCTTCCCAGTGCCCAGTGAGACAGATAAGTATTATCACTAGCACAGTACAGAGAGGGAAAGCAAAGGCGTAGAGAGAGGAAGTGATTCACAGCGAGCCAGTGATGATTACAGAAGCCAGGTGTCCTGCTCTCTGGTCCCCTGTTCTAACCAGTAGCCTGAGCTTCCAAATTATTTGCCCATGAGAGTCAACGGCTCAGCTGAGAGTAAAGATCCAGGGTCCTGCCTCCCATTCATGTGCTCTAACCTCTAAGCCAGGGGTGGGCAAATTACGTCCCTTTTAAGCCAGTCCGCGAGCTCCCACTGCAGAGCGGGGTCTGGGGCTCAGTCTGCTCTGGCGCTCCAGCTGGGGCCTCAGGTTTGGGGGCCTCACCATGCAGTTCCTGGGAGCCACGGCATGGCACCGCTCAAGGGCATGGGGTCGGGGGCCACACCACGCGGCTTCTGGAAGCAGGCACATGGCCCTGTTCTGGCGCTAGCTGCATCGGAGGCCACTCCACATGTAGGACCCAGAGAAGGGACATGCCACTGCTTCCGGGAGCCGCTTGAGGTAAGCGCTGCTCGGAGCCTGCACCCCTGAGCGTCTCCCCATGCCCCAACTCCCTGCCCCGCCCTGATCCTCCTCCCACTCTCCAAACTCCTCCATCCAGGAGTATCCTCCTGCACCTCAAACTTCTCATCCTCTGCCCCACCCCAGAGCCCACACCCCCAGCTGGAACCTGCAACCCTTACCGCACCCCTGCCCTGATCCCCCTCCCGCCCTCTGAACCCCTCGGTCCCAGCCCAAAGCAACCTCCTACACCCGAAACTCCTCATCCCCAGTCCTACCCCAGAGCCTGCACACCCAGCAACAGCCCTCACCCTTCCCACACCCCAGCCCCAATTCTGTGAGCATTCATGGCCTGCCATACAATTTTTATTCCCCAATGTGGCCCCCAGGCCAAAAAGTTTGCCCACCCCTGCTCTAAGCTGTGATCTTCTACAGCTAAGATGGGGTCCGTCCACCATCAGCCTCTGACATTACATCCTCACTGGTTCTGGTCAGTGCCTGAGGAATTTGGGTCAACATTGAACATTTCATGAAGAACAACTGGGTCTGTGACAGCAAAAAGCAGCAGGCATATTCTGGTGCCTGTGCACTACCGGAAAAATACAGGGACATGTCTAGGCAAGCATCAATGGGGAGAAACCAGCAACCAAGCATGAGAATGCCTGAGCCAGCTATCTCTAAAACCCCTGCCTTGCACAATAACGGTTTCCCAGCATGCGAACGGTTAATTCCGAGCGTGTCTCATGCCATCGGAATGTGCTGGTTACTTCTTTCACCTAGTGCCTCCTGCGTGAGGTGTATCCGCCCAGCGGGTTTCTCATGGAAACAATTCTTTAAAATCAGTGAAGCTGCAAAACAGCTACATGACATTTCACTGTGCTGGGCATCCCATCCATCACCGCGGCCCTGAACCCACCTGGTCCCAGCCACTAATGGGCAAGCAAAACCACCTTGCTCCAACGGTCACACCCTTTCCATTCCTCCGTCTCCATTCATTTCCTGCTGGTCTTTCTCCAGCCTACCCGCTATCTGCCTCTCTTTTTTCCTGTCCTGGGTGTAATCTTGTGTTGCTTTTCTATTGCATCCCACTCCCGCCCCTTACTATTTTCAGTTCATTTTCTCTGCTGCTGCCTATGTATTTTTGCTTCAGCTTGTCTACACACAAGTTATGTCACCTTAAAGTATACTGTTATAGTTAGAGTAGTACAATCCCCCTACTTTGGATACAGTTATATTATACAAAAGCAGTTTAGCTACTCACATACCGGAAGAGGATTAAGCTATAAAGTATACCAATATAACTATGTCCTCATTGGTGATTGTACACTATAATCAGACAGGTTTATTTAATAAAAAACCTTCACTCCGCTAATTGAAATAGGTCTGCCAGTACAAAGCTTATTTTTAGACTAGTCCTTAAGACCTGGACTACATGGGCAAGTTTTTTTTTAATCTACCCTAAAATGTGAATTTAAACCAATATAATTAAACCATGTGGATGCTCACACCACAATGTGTGTGTCACATGACATATCCCAGGTAGATTAGACTTTAGTAATTTGCCAGGGGAGGGAGCGTAATTTCGGTGATTAGGGAATTTTGTAGAAATTTCTGGGAAATTCTCCCTTTTCTCTCCCCCCGCCCCCGCCAACTTCTCAAAATTCCACCCTAATGTCACAATTTGATGGCATTGGTTGGAATCCTGGTTAAGTAGCAGGTAAATTATGTTCCATTTATTTCAGTCCGGCCTCTAAAGGATTTCTGGCACACAAACACAGCTGGTCTGATGTACATCAGCCGGGGCTGTGGGCGGGGCAGGTGTCCCATGACTGGCATAGCAGTGAGAGTTCTACTGCTGGTCAGCCCAGATAGACATTGGCTGGTGGCGGTACATATGGGATCCAAGACTGGCGTAGCAGGGGGTGCACTATGTCAGGACAGAGCCATGTGTGGGGATCCCAAGACTGACACCGCAGGGGGTGTTAGACTGCATGGGATGCACGGGCAGAACCACATGGGGAAAGCTTTCTGAGCAACAGTCTGAAATATACCTGGCTTTTGCCATTGTTATTAGTCACTCGCCTTTGTAAGCATTACAGTCACCTTTACCCCACCCACAATCAGTCTTCTCTGTGCCCTTTAGATATGGGGAGGAACTAAGCACTTGCACAGTTAGTCAGGGGCCTGGACAACACTGCATGAATCAGCAACACATTGGCAAGCTATAGGTGTTAGCTGTATTTGTACAGTGGGAAAAGACTGTACAGTACCTCGCACCAGCACCAAACGAGATTGAGCTTTTCAAATGCTTTGCTTTGGTTTTCACTGCTCCCAGCTGCCAATCATCCACCCAGCACTGGAGACAGAGGGTGAGCGAACACTGCTCCTCCGGACTCCAGTGGGAGGCTGCCGGTGAATTAGCAAGCAAGGGGTGGTGAAGGTTTTTGCATAGTATAGGAATTAAAAATACCACAGATGGTTAAAGGTACAGTCAAAATCTGAAAGACAGAAACAGACAGCCAGATTAGGCAGGTGTCAGGAGTGACTCCAGAGCGAAGGCTGGAACAGACAACCAAGGAAAGCAGTGGATTCTCCATCACTTGGAGTTTTCCGATCCAGACTGGAGACCTTTCTGGAAAAGATCCATGGATGGGATTCTCTGATCTGTGCTACGCAGAAGGCCAGAGTAGATGGTCCAAGTGTCCTTTCTGGCCTTAAAATCTATGACTTTGCACTTAGGCCTGGGTTCTCAACAGGGCCCAATTAGCCACCTAAATCCCATTGAAATTTCAGTGGTGTCTGGGCAGCTAATTCCCTTAAGCATCACCGAAATTCCCAGCCTTCAAAGAGAACTCAGATCCCTCTGCTTCTCACTTTGGGTTATGTTTTGTTTTCAAACTCGGCACAAGAGCACAGCAGAGATCCCCAGGACTTTACTATGTGTTTGTTATAGGCATTACTAACTTCTGCAAAGGAGTCATTTGCAAAACAGGGCCTTAGTGGATACATCTATGCTCCAAAAAACCCCACCCATCAACCAACCAATCCACGGACGCAAGTCACAGAACCCAGGTCTGCAGATGCAGGCTCATGCTACGCCACTAAAAATAGCCCTGTAGACATTCCCACTCAGGCTGGAGACCCTTCCCCCCTCTGGGACCCTTCCCCCTCACCCAGTTTCAGATCCCAAATGAGAACATCTACACTGCTACTCTTAGCCCCCTCATGCAAGCCAGAATCCATAGACACAGGCTCCGAGACTTGCTGCTGGAGGATGGATTTTTTTTCAGTGAGGGAGAGTCCCAGCCTGAGACATTCTTTTTAGGTCATAAATCTGAGGAACTGACCCATATTGAGGTGTCATTAGAGGAGGTTTTGGAACAAACTGATAAACTAAACAGTAATAAGTCACCAGGATGAGATGAGTTCTGAAGAAACTCAAATATGAAATTGCAGAGCTACTAACTGTGGTATGTAACCTAGCACTTAAATCAGCTTCTGTACCAGGTGTGTGGAGGATAGCTAATGTAACGCCAAATTTTAAGAAAGGCTCCAGAAGAATTCCCGGCAATTATAGGCTGGAAAGCCTGACTTCAGTACGGGGGAAATTGGTTGAAACTATAGCAAAAAACAGAATCACCAGACACATAGATGAACGTGATTTTTTGAGGAAGAGACAACACTGAGTTTGTAAAGGAAAATCATGCCTCCCCAATCTATTTGAATTCTTTGAGGGAGTCAACAAACATTCGGACAAGGGTGATAAAGATATAATGTACTCAGATTTTCAGAAAGCCTTTGACAAGGTCCCTCACCAAAGGCTCTTAAGCAAAGTAAAGTGTCACGGAATAAGAGGGAAGGTCCTCTCGTGCATTAGTAATTGGTTAAAAGATAGGAAACAAAAGGTATGAATAAATGGTCAGTTTTCAAAATGGAGAGAAGTAAATAGTGGTATCCCCCAGGGGTCTGTACTGGGACCAGTCCTGTTCAATATATTCATAAATGATCTGGAAAAGGGGTAAACAATGAGATGACAAAATTTGCAGATGATATAAAACCACTCCAGACAGTTACATCTAAAGCAGACTGCAAAGAGTTACAAAGTGTTACCAGATGTGTCCGTTAGGTTACTCTTCTGAGGGGAGCGGGGTGCTATAATTCTATTAATGTGCTGCTTATGTCACTTGTGTGTTCATATGGAGTTCTACTCCTTCCTTCTGCAAGTCCCCTCTCAGTGGAGCTATCCTGCAGGACCTAGGTTCCCCAGGGCTTAGATGAACACTCTATCTCTCTATCTCTCTCTCTGAGCGGACTGAGTCAATCAGCACTCTCCAGTTGATCCTTTCATATAGCCCTGTGCTCAATGGGCTGGGTTAAGCAGCACTTTTAAGCTGGTACCCTTATGCGCCCCTGGTCTCGATAGGCTGGGTTGGACAGCACTTTCAGCTGCCTCCCCTTGTGTGCCCCACGTTTAGCACATCCCTATCTCACTTTCACGTTACAATTGTACTGGTAGTAACCCACTTGATGAACAAACCCCATAGGATTTTTGGGCACTACAGGGATCTTTAGCTTAGATACAAGAAGCATTGCTGAAGAGTAAATGGGGGAAGCTAAAGACACAAATAAGTAAAATTCAGAGAGTGAGAAAGAACAAACCAGCTGAACCATAAGGGTTATTTATTGAATAATAATGATAACCATACAAGGAGAGCCTAAACCAACATAACATCCATTATTAAAGGGTACTACCTGAGGCAGAAAGGAAAACACAGTGAGAGAGAGAAAGAAGGGGATCTTACCACTCCATGAAGCATGAACCGGTTGGGATTCCCAGGATCCTCAGTGCTGGAGACAGGCAGAGCCCCCAGCACGATCAGTCAGGTGATGATGGAGTCCCAGTGGAACTGATGCAGAGTTTGAGTCTAAGCATCAGAACACTGACTTACGCACGAGTAGGGGTTTTAGTAGAGAAAATACAATGGTTCAAGGGAGAACAATAGATTTGTTTATGGGTAAATGGATGACTCAACGGTTTTCTTTAGGCTAGACAATTGGAGATGATCACTCTTGGCTATGGGTGGTGTTTTCTTCCAGGGAGCTCACAATGTAACCAGACTGTATTTAGTATTTTGGATATCAATCAAAGATTTAATACTAGAATTGGTCTGATAATTTCTGAGCTGGGTGTGTGCAGGTATAGGTTCATTAGCATCTGGAGCAGGGATTCCCCCATCATGCAGTACTTCCCTGCTTTTTTTGGTCCCAGAGTTCAGTGCGGTTATGTTCCTCATTATTTATGCTAATTCCTGTCCCTTCTTTCATGCAGATGAGGCTGGGGAAGTTGTCTCAGTTCTTTATTCTTTATGCTAATCGAGATGTCTTAATCTTGTCATCTTGTAAGGAGGGATCAAAGTGTGTCTCCTCACATCCTTCACTGTTCTCTGCAAGCCTTTTCTCTGGTTTTGGTTCAAACAGAGACTAGTGTGTGTGAGGGGGTGTCTTTCATAATTCAGACAGGCTAGATATTGCGTCCTGGTTCCCCAAAAACAGAAAGCTGACCAGTATCAAAAGGGATCTGACAAAACTGGGTGACTGAGCAACAGAATAGTACATGAAATTCAGTGTTAATTAATGCACATTAGAAAACACAATCCCAACTATACATATAAAATAATGGGGTCTAAATTAGCTGTTACCACTCAAGAAAGATCTTGGAGTCATTGTGGGTAATTCTCTGAAAACATCCACTCAATATGCAGCCGCAGACAAAAAAGCTAACAGAATGTCAGGGAACGATTAAGAAAGGGATAGAAAATATGACAGAAAATATCATAATGCCTCTATCTAAATCCATGGTATGCCCACATCTTGAATTCTACATACAAATCTGGTTGCCCCATCTCAAAAAAAGATACATTACAACTGGAAAAGGAACAGAGAAAGACAATAAAAATTATTGCAGTTATGGAACAGCTTCCGTATGAGGTTAGATTAAAAAGACTGGGACTTTTCAGCCAGGAAAATGGACAGCTAAGAGAGGATATGACAAAGGTCTATAAAATGTTGACTGGCGGGGAGAAAGTGAATAAGGAAATTTTATTTATTCCATCACTTAACACAGGAACTAGGTGTCACCGAATAAAATTAATAGGCAGCAGGTTTAAAACAAACCAAAGGAAGTATTTCTTCACATAATGCACAATCAACCTGTAGACTTGTTGCTAGGAGATGTTGTGACTACAATAGGGTTCAAAAAGAACTAGATACATTCATGGAAAACAGATCCATCAATGGCTATTAGCCAGGATGGTCAGGTATGCAACCCCATGCTCTGAGTGTCCCTACCCTCTGCTTGCCAGAAGCTGGGTATGGATGATAGAAGGTGGATCACTTGATGATTACCTGTTCTGTTCATTCCCTCTGGGGCTCCTGGCATTGGCCACTGTTGGAAGAAAGGATGCTAAGCTAGATGGGCCTTTGATCTGATCCAGTATGGCTGTTTTTACACACATGCGTGCGCTCAGCAATAGACTGTGCACATAATTAGTGGCTTTTCCCATCTGACACCTGAACATAAAGAAACTTCTAATAATAAGCAAGAAACAAATGGTATAAAATATAATAATTCAGAATGGGATGGAAGCACAAACATTAGCGTGATTTGGTCTGAACCCCGCTCCCAGAGGCAGGCCTCCCCCGGCCCATAGTCTGGGATCCAAACCCAAAAGGGCTCTAATTTTCCAAATCCTGGTTTTGATACAGCCCAAGACTGGAAATCTCGCAGGAACTACCACTGAAGTTTCAGCTCTGTGGAACCCAAACATTGGGCCAAACCTCAGACTAACCCCAGTCCAGATCCAGCTTTCTTGTCCCATCTATACCTGTCATCCAAGGATCTCAAAGCAGTTTTGTCAATATTAATGAACTGAGCCTCACAACACCCCCATAAGCATCATTATTCCCATTTGACTATTAGTCTAATAATATTATGCACATTTGAGGAAACTGAGGCCAGAGAGGTTTCCCAAAGTCACATAGTGAAGTGATGGAAGAGCCCAGAACAGAATCCAGGCATAGAATCATAGAAGTGTAGGGCTGGACAGGACCTCGAGAAGTCATCTAGTCCAGTCCCCTGCACTCATGGCAGGACTAAGTATTATCTATTCTAGACCGGGGGTCTCCAAACTTTATGCGACGAGGGCCATATTCGATTTTTGAAGGGGCTTTGCGGGCCACAGCAACTGTGAAAAAATTCATTATATGCAAATATATGCAAAATTCCCCCCTTTACTCCTCCAGCCACTGCCGCAGGGAGCACTCACCACTCCGCACATGGGGCCACTGGCAGCAGCTCACGGGGGGCAGTGGCAGCTTCTCCACGTGCCTGCTCAGCTGGAGGGCCGGACAAATCGAAGCTGTGGGCCAGATCCGGCCCCCGGGCCGTAGTTTGTAGACCCCTGTTCTAGACCATTCCTGACAGGTGTTTGTCTAACCTGCTCTTAAAAATCTCCAATGATGGAGATTCCACAACCTCCCTAGGCAACTTATTCCAGTGCTTAACCACCCTGACAGTTAGGAAGTGGCTCTTAATGTCCATCCCAAACCACCCTTGCTGCAATTTAAGCCCATTGCTTCTTGTCTTATCCTCAAAGATGAAGAAGAGCAATTTTTCTCTCTCCTCCTTGTAACAACCTTTTATGTACTAAAAAACTGTTATTATGTTCCCTTTCAGTCTTCTCTCATAGGGCATGTAGTCTGGACCTTTAAATATTGTTGTTGCTCTTCTCTGGACTTTCTCCAGTTTGTCCACATCTTTCCTGAAATGTGGTGCCTCGAACTGGACACAATACTCCAGTTGAAGCCTAATCTGTGCAGAGTAAAATGAAAGAATTACTTCTCGTGTCTTGCTTACAACACTCCTGCTAATATATCCCAGAATGATGTTTGCTTTGTTTGCAACAGCGTTACACTGTTGATTCATATTTAGCTTATGATCTGCTAGAACCCCCAGATCCCTTTCCACAGTACTCCTTGCTAGGCAGTCATTTCCCATTTTGTATGTGTGCAACTGATTGTTCCTTCCTAAGTGGAGTACTTTGAATTTGGCCTTATTGAATTTCATTCTATTTACTTCAGACCATTTTTCCAGTTTGTTCAGATCATTTTGATATTTAATTCTCTCCTCCAAAGCATTTGCAACCCTTCCCAGTTTGGTGTCATCTGCTAACTTTATAAGTGTATTCTCTGGGCCATTATCAATAGCTTCAGAAATTATTTAGAACAGAAGTGGACCCAGGACCAAAGCCTGAGGGATTACCTCTCAACATGTCCTTCCCACTTGACTATGAATCACTGATAACTGGTTGGAAATCCCTTCCAAGAGAGTAGTTATACACCTGCCTTATAGTAGTTCCATCTAGGTTGTTTCCCTACTTTGTTAATGAGAAAGTCATGTGAGATGGTATCAACAGCCTCTGGGCATGGCTACACTGGAAACTTTAAAGCGTTGTCACGAGAAGGTTCCTGTGGCAGCTCTTTGAAGTGCAAGTGTGGTAACGCACAAGAGCTGGGAGAAAGCTCTCCCAGAGCTCCTGGTAATTCACCTCCACAAGGGGATTAGCTCTGAGCGCTGGGAATCTGTCCACACTAGAGTTATAAAGCACTCAGACTTGCTGCGCTCAGGGGGGTGATTTTTTCACCCCGCTGAGCCAGCAAGTTAGAACGCTATAAAATATGTGTAGCCAAGCCCTTACTAAAGTCAAAATATACTTCATGTACTGCTCCCCCCTATCCACAAGGCTTGTTACCCTGTCAAAGAAAGCTGTTAGGTTGGTTTGACATGATTTGTTCTAGACAAATCCATGTTGTTACTTATCACCTTATTATCTTCTTGGTGTTACTTGATTATTTGCTCCATTATCTTTCCGGGTACAGAAGTTAAGCTGACTGGTCTGCAATTCCTTGGGCTGTCGTTATTCTTCTCTTTATAGATTGGCACTATATTTGCCCTTTTCCAGTCCCCTGGAATCTCTCCCAACTTCCATGACTTTTGAAGATAATTGCTAATAACTCAGATCACCTGAGTCAGCTCTTTGAGTATCTAGGATATATTTCATCAGGCTCTGCTTATTTAAAACATCTAATTTGTCTAAGTAATTTTTAACTTGTTCTTTCCCTATTTTAGTCTCCAAGCCTACCTCATTCTCACTGGCATGCGAGACAATGTGGGACAATAGTGAGATCACTAATGTGAGACAAATGTGAGATCACTAATAACCTTTTGGGTGAAAACAAACAAAAAATCATTTCGCATTTCTGCCATTTCCACATTTGCTATCTGAATAATGGGCCTACTCTATCCTTGGTCTTCTTGCTTCTCATGTGGTTGCAGAATATTTTCTTCTCACCATTTATGTCTCTAGCTAGTTTGAGCTCATTTTGTGCCTTGGCTTTTCTAATTTTGTCCCTACATGTTTGTGTGTTTTTTTATATTCATCCCTCATAATTTGACCTAGTTTCCACTTTCTGTAGAACTCGCTGAGTTTCAAGTTGTTGAAGATCTCCTGGTTAAGCCAGGGTGGTCTCTTGCCATACTTCCTATCTTTCCTACGCTCTTTGCCAACTCTCTCAACCCATTTTTCCTCTTAGAAAAATGCTTGCCTCCCATGGGAGCTTACTTACCAACTCCTTGAGTTTGCTGAAGTTTGCCTTCTTGAAATCCATTATCCTTACCCTGCTGCTTTCCCTCCTATCGTTCCTTGGAATCAGGAATTCTATCATTACATGATCACTTTCACCCAAGCTGCCTTCCATTTTCAAATGCTCAGCCAGTTCCTACCTATTGGACAAAATCAAATCTAGAACAGCCTCTCCCCTAATTGCTTTCTCCACCTTCTGAACTAATAAACTGTCTCCAATACATTCTAAGAGCTTGTCGGATAATATGTGCCCTGCTGTGTTATTTTCCCAACAGATGTCTGAGTAGTTTATGCCCCCATCCTGTGTTCCAATTCTGTACTCTAACTGCTAGACACCACTGACTCTAATGTGAACCTACTGGACCGTCAGCTCCCATGCAAGTGCTGTCTGAAGTCAGGGCTCTAGCAGCAGAAGGTTCAAAGGCTGCTTGGCAGGAACGCAGCAACTTGTTACACTGTTGGCTTTCCACAAGCAAATCTCTTTCCTCAGGGCATCTTGCTTGCTAAAGATTTCAGGGAGAGATAATTTCTTAAATGTAAAAGCAGTGAGGATCCCTCCCAGCGTCATGTGACGGGGATGGTGATAGTGAGGAAATAGTTGGGGCTACCCAGCCATTTTTTGTGTAATATTAGTACAATTAAAGTGACTTCTAAATTCCTTGATGTAGCTTAAGCAATACCTATTATTGTTAAACTTATTGATTGTGGTAGTGCCTAAGGTCCAACCAAGAATGGGCCCATTGTGCTAGGTGCTCTACAAACAATGAGTAGCAGATGATTTCTGCTCTAAAGATCTTAAAATCTAAATAGACAGGACAAGAACTAGGTGAGGGAAAGATACCCATCTATCCATCCCCATACACTCCCCTTTAGCGATCTATCTTCTCTGTTTCAGGTTAAGATATCTATCTAGATCTCTATCCCCATACACACCCTTCTCTTCCCATCCATCCATTCTCAGACACACACACAACCCCTCTATCCATCATACCTAGAGTCTGGAGATCGGACTCTCTAGTTCCTGTGCTACCCCTTGCAAAGACAGTTACACTTGTGCGGAGGCAGTGTAAAGGGGATGTTTGGTGCTGCCGAATCAGAATTGCCCAGTCACTGATACTGGTGTAAGAGATGGACTAGTGCAGGCAGAAAGCTATGAAGAATCAGATGCTATCACCTCTATTTAATCTAGGTGGTTATGTTGCTTTCATGAGTATAGAGTCAGAGTTGCTCCCAAGAATTGAAACATACAAATAATAATCTCTCTCCCTCTCGCTCCCCAGCCTGCAGGGGAAAAACCCTGATTAATTTATAGGCAAATGAAAATTGTGTATTTATTGTGTGTTTGTGGGACAGAGTTTGTTGAGGGAAAACTTCATCAAACCAATGAGCCTTGCATCTAGTCATGACTTTGGGAAGCAGCTTGTCCAGTGAACCGAGCACAAGACCAGGAGCCAAGCATGCTTGACTTCCAGTGTGGCCACTGATTTCCTCTGTGTGCTGTTCGTCTGCCCAGGCCATGCTCGGATGGGCATCTCATGCTAATTATATCAAGCTGTAAAGCTGCCTGTGTAACATGATACAGCGTTGTTTGCAGTGGTGGTGTAACCCTGTTGGTCACAGGATATTAGAGAGACCAAACACGTGAGGAAATCTCTTTTATTGGGCCAGTTTCGATTGGTGAGAGAGACAAAGCTTAACACAGTATGTCAATAACGCACCAAAGAGCTGATCATATATGTTATGCATAAGGTTTCATGTGCTCAGGTTTCAAGAGGCTGATTGAACTGGTTGAGTTGCTGCTGACTGTGGAGGTAAAGGGCCCCCGGCGCCAGTGTTACCAGATGTAGCAGCTACATCACAGTATCCTCTTGGGAGATCATTGGGACTCCCATGGCCCGCTGCTGCATGCCACAGTGACTGAAAGTGATAAATCACCAGGAAACTCTGACAACATGCTACATGATCCCCAGTCTCTGCCATCACTCCGTCCCCACTCCCATCCACTGCAGCTGTCCCAGTTAGAACTGTGCAAACAACAGATTTTGGTTTGCTGGAAGCTAATTCTAAAATAAAGTGTGTGTGTGTGGGGGGGTTGTTTCAAGTTGAACAAAAAAAGGAAATATTTCAAACTTTTTAGAGAATTGCAGAGTTGGAAATAAAATATTTTTATTTCAAGCTTCTTTTTTTTACTTTAATAAAATTCAAGTTAATTTCGAAACACAAAGTCATCCCATATTGAAAAATCAAAATGTTTCCATTTTTTTCTTTTTTAAAAAAAGGTTTTTTTCAACCAAAACAATTTGACAAAATCACCACAAATCCTTTAAATGTTTCATTGTCATTGAATCTGTCTTTTTTGCTGGAAAAAGTTTTGGTAAAATAATTTCACTGCCCTCTAGTCCTTCTCTCGAGACAGTAATTTTGTGATAGGCCTGAGTGGGAAGGAAGACGAGGACTTGGAGGTCTGGATCAATGGTGTTCATGTACAAAGGGAGAAATGGGGTACCTAAAGATCCCATTTCTCCAACCCCGGTAAGTTAAACCTATTTCTCCACTTCACTCCTGCTTGTTTCATGGCTTCTTGACTGCAACAGAAGAGATCAGCACTAGGTCAACCTGTAACATCAGCTTGCACTCCCTACCCTGTGTCCTTTTGTGGTTAACCAAATGTACATAGTACACAGCTTTCTATGCACTCCTGCTAAGACTAGGTTTCCTGCCCTCCATTCTTCCCCTTGCATATAGGACAGCCCATCTCAAAAGAAAATCAAAAGCACTTGCACAAAGTGCACCTCAGCCACACAAGAGCATACAATGTCATCTCCACTCAGGTTAGAGGAGCTACAGGTTCCAGAAGTGAATTGTATCAGCCACACCATGACCAAGAGCGCCACTTACTCCGCATGTGAAACTTGGCAGCTGCAAGGGCTGTGCACTCTGCATGTACAATATATTATCCATGCTGTGGCCATGACAGTCCTGGCTTCTATCTGTGAGTTGGATGGACCCCAAGGCTAAGGAATGGGGTGATGGTTTTGTCTCTGTGGTCCACTCATTCTGATTGACGTCTCATGATTTAAAATCACATCCTCACTTTGAGATGGTCCCATCTGACCCAGTGACCAGGAGCAAACCAACGGGCTGACTGTCCAACAACGGGTTGCTGGATTTTGTTTTAAATTGTAGCACAGCTTCAGCTTTTAAAGGTTTGAATCTACAGGAGAAATTGACCAGAATAAAATGTACCACTCAAGCGATTCCAGAATAGCTTCCTATGCAGACACTCTATTCTAAAATAAAAGTGGACTTTGTTCTGGAATAAAATCGTTTCTATTCCAGAACTGAGTATCCATACCAGGGGAGTTATTCCAGAAGAGCTATAGCAGAATACTTATGCTAATCAATCTCACCCCCGGCATCCACACCCTCCAACCCCATGTAGATAAAGCCTAAGAATGAGAAACCAGAATGACAGAATGCCCCTCTCTGTGCATTTCCGATCTGTCTCTTGCAGTGATAAACACAGCCGGCTCCAGGATCTGGGATGGAATGAATGTACAATAGATTGCGGTTTCCCCGCCCTCTGTGGGTTAGCGTAAAAGGAGCTAAGTCCTTTCCCAAGAACATATCAAGTAATGAATGACTAACGAAAGGTGCTATAAATAAACAGGCCGCTCACAGAGTGACGCACGAGGGGCACAGATGCCGATGTATATGAGTCAGCAAACATCCGCTTAAGAGGATGCCATCTCCTGGGAAGGAAAGCAGTTTTTTGAACCCTGGGCTTAGCCGCCTCCTGTAGGCATCTCGGTGTGAGGAGGTTATATGAAACCATGATAAAGCGCACCTGAGGGGCCTTCGCAAAGTAATTTCCTCGCACAAGGCCTCTGTTTCCACATCTGTAAAATGGGGATAGAGAGTCAAATTTTCAAAAGTGCCTAAGTGACTTAGGAGGCTAAGACCCAGCTCCCCAAAGGTATTTAGGTGCCTAACTCTCATTGAGTTCACACCTAAATACCTTTCAATATCTGCCCCTAAACCACTTTTGGAAAAATGGCGGTTAGTGATTTAGAATCCTTGGTCCTTTTCAAAATTTGACCCAGGGCTTGTCTGCATGGCACAGCCGTGCGCACACAGGGCTGTAAAGTGTAGAGCACTCCAAAGCATTGACTGCCCTATGTAGACCTTGCTGACATGCTCTAAAAGATATCTAGTGCACACTGATGTAGTCCCATTTGAAGCAGTACTAATTAATGCACATTAGGAACTTTTTTGAGCGTGCCAGCATGGTCTACACGGGGCAGGTAGAGCACAAGACGTCAGAGCAACTTGAACTCTTCTGATGTGAATTGCTGAGCATGGAGACAAGCAGCCAGTAACACTTCCCTACATCACAGGGAATGTGGTTCATTGATATTAGCAAAGTGTTTTGAGATCCTCAGCTGAAAAATACTAGGAGTACAATATATTATAATGGACTCTCCTGATCACCACTGAAAAGACCTGGCTCTCAGAGGGCAACATTGTACAGCACGGGACAGCCAGACTTAGAAGGGTGAGCAGGTTGGAAAAAATAACCCCAACTATACATACAACATGATGGGGGCTAATTTAGCTACAACTAATCAGGAAAAAGGTCTTGGAGTCATTGTGGATAGTTCTCTGAAGACGTCCGTGCAGTGCACAGCGGCAGTCAAAAAAACAAACAGGATGTTAGGAATCATTAAAAAGGGATAGAGAATAAGATGGAGAATATCTTATTGCCCTTATACTAATCCATGGTGCGCCCACATCTTGAATACTGTGTACAAATGTGGTCTCCTCATCTCAAAAAGGATATACTGGCATTAGAAAAGGTTCAGAGAAGGGCAACTAAAATGATTAGGTATTTGGAACGGGTCCCATATGAGGAGAGATTAAAGAGGCTAGGACTTTTTAGCTTGGAAAAGAGGAGACTAAGGAGAGATATGATAGAGGTATATAAAATTATGAGTGGTGTGGAGAAAGTGAATAAGGAAAAGTTGTTTACTTGTTCCCATAATAGAAGAACTAGGGGCCACCCAATGAAATTAGTGGGCAGCAGGTTTAAAACAAATAAAAGGAAGTTCTTCTTCACACAGTGCACAGTCAACCTGTGGAACTCCTTGCCTGAGGAGGCAGTGAAGGCTAGGACTATAACAGGGTTTAAAAGAGAACTAGATAAATTCATGGTGGTGAAGTCCATTAATGGCTGTTAGCCAGGATGGGTAAAGAATGGTGTCCCTAGCCTCTGTTTGTCAGAGGAGGGTGATGGATGGCAGGAGAGAGATCACTTGATCATTACCTGTTAGGTTCACTCACTCCGGGGCACCTGGTATTGGCCACTGTCGGTAGACAGGATACTGGGCTAGATGGACCTTTGGTCTGACCCAGTATGGCCTTTCTTATGTTCTTAGGTGTTTGGTTAATGCACTGGACTGAGTCTCAGGAAATCAGGCTTCAATTTGCCTATAGCCAACTCTCCCCAGGGCTCTGTGCTTCTATGGAGCCTCTTGGAAAAGCCCTCCACAATGGAGCATTTAAAAAAAAAAAGAAACTCAGACAAACTTCTTCTGCATCAATAAAACCCTTTCATTCCACCCTCAATGAAACTTTCAGTTTCTGTTTTATTTTCATCTTTAATTTTTTAAAACTAAATTGAAGTAAAATTCAAAACGAAAAGTTTCACAAATCCAAAGATTAAAAATGTTTTGTTTTGAAAGTGTCAAAAAAGAAGGGTTTAGGCTTTTCAGATTTTATTTCCTGGGGTGAAGGGGAGCAGGGAGAGAAACAATTGGGCGAATTTGACAAACATTCGCAAGATGTTTCAGCGGACCTGAGTCTGCATTTTTATTGGCACAAAGTTACACCTGAAAATTGTTTGCCCGTTCTGGAGGCATTCTGGGACAGGGCCTGTCTCTACCTCTTTGTTTGTGCAGCACCTGGCACAACAGGCCCCAATCTCAGTTGCGGCCTTTAAGTGCTATTGTAAATATCACACAACAAGGACAATCAGACAGCTACTGCTTTATGCATAGGTGGGGTGGTTGGTGTTGGCATCCATAACCCAGGAGTCTGGAGATCCCTACATTGCCTCCTTTCCCATCTCACCACAGCGGCCTCCAGCCGATGGCACACTGCAGTGGGAAGGCCCCTTTATGCAGCAGAGCCATTAATCTGATTATTGCTTCCTGTCTTAGTGGATCCCAGCCCTGCTAGGTAAATAGCACTGAGCAGCGACACATGCCAGAGTTCTGAAGCCACGCTCCATCTAGGATGTGCTCATGGATAGTTTTACATCATAGTCTTTAGAAAGATTAGCCAGTGGTGCTGGGGAAAGAGGCCAAGCCTTTCCCAAACAGCAGGGCCTTATCTCACTCACTGGCTAGCAGTGCCGTGGGCTTCCCTCTTTCAGTAATAAAAACCATTCTTTCCTCACTGAAAGTCATCCCGGTTAACATTAGTTTGTTATCAGGGTTGCTGATCTATTAGCAAACATACTCGTTTAAAGTCACGCAATGATCCGTTATACGATTATTTGGCTGGCCCTGCTCTGCCCACCCACCCGGCACTCCTGGTGGGTGGAACGGGGCAAGCTCCCACTCCCTGACTCCAGCAGGAGCACCGGGCAGGTGGAACGGAGCAAGATCCCACGCCCTGACCCCACTCCCCAGCTGGAACGCTGGATGGATGAAGCAGGGCAAGCTCCCACACCCTGAGTCCGCTACACCCCTGCCTCAGCCAAGCTTCACAATCATCATTGGGGAGTTCAGTATTAAATTGCTTGTTTAAAATTATTTAAAACTTGACCTGTATATGCATATCATGGCTTTTATCTGGCAAAAAAAATTCCCTGGAACCTAACCCCCACAATTTACATTAATTCTTATGGGGAAATTGGATTTACTTAATGTCGTTTCGCTTAAAGTAGTAGTTTTCAGGAATCAAACTACAACATTAAGCAAGGAGTAAGTTACTGGACTGCGAACACATATGGATCAGCAGTGAGACGCAAGAAAGGTGTCAGAGGAGCACTGCCTGCTAGGATGCACTAGCCGCAATGCCCATTTGCAACATGCAAGCCACTGTGCACAGACTGACCGGGGATGTGGTGACGGGGAAAGGAGACCTGGCTGAAAAGGCAGTGAAGTACTGTGCACCAACAAAAAGAGTACAGATAGAGTACAATGTATTTGTTGAGTATGCCCCGCATTTATGAGCCAGCAGGCTTCTGATTGGCTGGGATTGTAATCCCTCAATAGTGAGGTCAGTATTGAGCCGTCCAATTGGATGCTGCACGTCCCCTTTGGTATAGCAGCAGGTAAAGCAAAATACATTTTTTGCTTTGACAAAAATCTTAACTCATCCAAACACACCCCTAGTGGTCCTCTCTACCATCCTTGCATTGAGTGTGAAGGGAAATCAGATCTTACTTCTCCTAATTTTGCTGTAAGTGGTGCTCAGTCTTTACAAGGTGCCTTCTACCACCCTGAAAAAGTATTACCACCTTCATTTTACAAATGGGGAAACTGAGGCACAGAGGGCTAGAAACTTGCCCAGGGTGACCCAGGAAATCTGTGGCAGAACTTGAACGAGAATGCAATCCTGCAGCTCAGAAATGTGCTCAACCTGCTTAGACTAACACCACCCCAAGTTCAATGGGTAATATTTTCTAATAACGATCTGACAAAGTGGGTAAGAATGTAAGAGCTGAACTCTGGCAGAGTGTGAATTCCTTACTTGTGTCATCATCACCGAAAAATCCTTTGCTTCCCCTCCCTCCCCATACCCACATACCAGGGTGCTTGGAGGATCAGTGACTCCAGGGTGAAGAATTGACAAAATGCAAAGGACCATCCGCTCTGCAGCACTGCAGCATTGTCTGCCCCATGCTGAACGTCAGGGCGATGATACAAAACAGGCCTGGTTCTTGGAAAACTTCAATACGTAGGAAACTGGGATTGCCCTGGGAGAACTGAACTCCCTGGCAAAGACCTGTGAGCAGGACGGGACTCAGCTTCCAGAGCGATGAGTGCATTCGAAATATCTCCAGTCGATTACGTAGATCAGTCTTTCCCTTTTACTCACTTTCTTTTCCCCGGGCAGTGAAGTGCCTCATGATGTTTGCATGGCAAGACATGCAGTAAACACTTACACTGACACAGAGCCTTCAGGCTGAAGGGCCAACACAGACTTTCCAGGATCACTGAACTGCAGCCACCTCTTGGAGCCTCTGAGCACCTGCCAACAGCTTGGGGTGGGACATGAAGAATGCCCTGGTCAGCTGAGACCACTGGATGTAGTTCAATCGAATGCAACTGCCCAACTGGACTATGACAAGGACAGCAAGGGACTTAGGGAGAGATTTTCCATAGGGCTGAGGAGATTTAGGAACTCCAGTCCCATCATCTCCTAAACATGGAGCTCCTAAATCTATTAGGTGCTTTTGAAAATGTCCCTCTGTCCATCATGAGAGGGTGAGGGAGGGGATGGGGGAGGGGGAGGTAACATTTTCACAAGTGCCCAAGTACATTAGGAGCCTCAGTTCCATTTTCTCAGTGACATCGGCACCTGGGAGCCAGATTGTTACTGGCACGGAAGCAGCTAAAGAGACGGACGGTGGGATGTCAATTGAGAACAGTGAGAGGCAGGTGTCTGAGGATCTGGTCCCTAAGGGTCCATCTACACTGCAAGAAAAATCTCCCCTGGCCGAGTCTCAGAGCACAGGGCAATTGACTCGGGCTGCGGGGCTATAAAAGTGCAGTGAAGACGTTCGGGCTCAGGCTGGAGCCTGAGCTCTGAGACCCTCCCTGAGCCTGGGCTCCAGCCCATCCCGAACATCTACACTGACGTTTTCAGCCCTGCAGTCTGAGCCCCACACCTGAGTCTGTTCACCTGGGCAAGTCATGGCCGTGCCATGGGTCTTTTATTGCCCCGTGAACACACCAATCGACCCAGGGTCTAAGCATCAGCAGAATGCCTCCCAGTGCCATGCTCGGGCATGGATTCATCATTGCTTCGGAGGAAACACTGCCCTCCTCCAAATCCCTAGGCCCGATTCTAGCACTGTCTAAGAGCTGAACACTATTTCTCCGGGCACAAAGAGAAGCCCTGTCCCTTCAGTCCGAATGGTTTTTATTAGAGATGCCAGGAAAACAGCCAAACATGGAATAACAAAATGAATGTGTCTCATAGGAAGGTCAGAGCAGAGCACACCAATGATTGGCCAATCTAGCCCAGTACCTGGCTCTGAGCAAGGTGCAAAAACCCTTTAATGGATAATTATGAGCTACTCTGTCCATAGGGGCCATTCTCCCCTATTTCCAAACAGCTAATGGCAGGTTTAGGTCCTAAAACAGGAGGGATTTTATCCAGTCTAATTGAATCCAGCTGTCATTCATCAGAACGGCTCCTCCTTGTTTGAGGCCTGCTAAGCTCTATTCTTGTGCCTCTGAGCCATGGCCAGATCCTTTCCCTGGGAGATGACGGTTCATTTGGAACCATCAATGAGTAGCTGAAGTTATTCCCTTCCCTGTGCATCATTCACACTCACCTGCATATTTCACCTGCCTTCGTGCTGCCCTTTGCCTTAGCTCAGGGAGGTCATCGAGTTCAAGACCAGAAGGGACAATGGCAACTGGATCATCCAGGCTGACTTCCCGCATGTCCCAGTAGCCTTGGACTGAACCCAGGAACCCAGGTGAGACTAAAGCACCCAGCCTGCAAGAGACTTCTCTGAGCCACAAGAAGAGAACAGAGGGTGCCCAGGTGCACTGCCGGACCTCTGAATAAATATAATCCACGTTCTCCTGGCCCTGATCCTCAGGGGACCCCTTCCCATTAAACGTTCTTCATCTGCAGCGTGCTGCAATTGCTCCACTGAACAAAATGGCAGCTGCCTGTACAGATAGAGAACAAAGTCATAGAATCATAGGACTGGAAGGGGCCTCGAGAAGTCATCTAGTCCAGTCCTCTGCACTCATGGCAGGACTAAGTATTATCTAGACCACCCCTGACAGGTGTTTGTCTAACCTGCTCTTCAAAATCTCCGATGAGGGAGACTCCACAACCTCGCTAGGCAACTCATTCCAGTGCTTAACCATCCTGACAGTTAGGAGGTTTTTTCTAATGTCCAACCTAAATCACCCTTGCTGCAATTCAAGCCCATTACTTCTTGTCCTATCCTCAGAGGTTAAGAACAACAATTTTTCTCTCTCCTCCTTGTAAGAACCTTTTATGTACTTGAAAACTGTTATCATGTCCCCTCTTCCTCAGACTAAACAAACCCAATTTTTTTCAATCTTCCCTCATATGTCATATTTTCTAGACCTTTAATCATTTTTGTTGCTCTTCTTTGGACTTTCTCCACTTTGTCCACATCTTTCCTGAAATGTGGCACCCAGAACTGGACCCAGTACTCCAGTCGAGGCTGTATCAGCACAGAGTAGAGTGGCAGAATTACTTCTTATGTCTTGCTTACAATGGTCCTGCTAATACATCCCAGAATGATGTTTGCTTTTTTGCAATCGTGTTACACTGCTGACTCATATTTAACTTGTGATTCACTATGATCCCCAGTGGCACTGGGCCGCTTGGACACAGTGCCATGTTCTCCAGCAGCCTCAGAGATTCTCACAGGCCCCCCCAGACAGGTGCCAGACAAGCGATTCCTTGCTTAACTTAGGGGCTTTGACAAGAGCCCCATGGAAGTACATTTGCACAGCTTGGCAGCCTGGCCCCAGCTGGCCACTCACCAAGCTGCTCTGTAAGACCCATGTGCTCTTAAGCTTCCCTTGACCTCAGTAGGGCACAGAGCTGTCTCTCGTCTGAGTCTCTCTAGCACACTTCCAGGACACAGACTCTCTACTGTTATCCCTTCATGGAAATGGGCCCCATTCCCCATCTACCTTAACCCCCCAGGACCAGTGTTGACCCATCACCCCCAAACTCCTCATTAGTGCAATCACACCCTGTCCCAGAGCTCCACCTTTGTGAGGGCTCTGGATTTGTAGTTAACTCTTTGGGGAGACATGAAAGGGAAAGCAAACAGTCGCATGGCTTTGCTAACTCTTTAGATACATAGCTCTAAACATAAACACCCTCTACACATTTCACTAGCTCAGTTTCCTCACCACATCAGAGCATCCTCTGGCCTTGGACCAAAGATCTCCAGGATCCTTCTACTGAAGCTCACAGCTTCCTCTTCATACTACTAAGTGAGTCTCTCTCTCCCCTCCAGGTCAGCCTTTTATGGTCTTGTCCGGCCCCACAGTCAGAACAGTCCCCTATGCTACAAGAGCTGCCGTTTCTGTTCCTCTCCCATTTCCTGTGAGTCCCTCAAGTTTATAAGCCCTACCACTAACTGGTTCTTTTTCTTTACTGCTGTGGAAATTCCATTGCTCCAAATCCCTAGCCTCCTGCAATGAAGCTATAGAAAACTGGCTTCCTTTAGCCATCCCATTGTTCTGCCCAGTCAGGTCTATTCACCAGCTGATAGCCCTTAACGACTGTCAATTGTAGGCACCAGCACAAAGAGCAGGAGGCAGTGCACAGCAGAGGACAGTCATAAGGCCTAGGCATACAGGCAGTTGATAAAATCCAAGTGGAATTCATCCGTTGTCCACAGCCTGATTCCCCAAATCCCCACACAGCCAGCAAACATGCTGCTTTCTGACTCATTGATTTTCCATCCACTCCCCTCGCTTTAGCTTGGCTCTTGGGCTTTGCAATCTCTTGTGATGTCTGATGTGTTTCATACGCAGCAAGCACCAGATGATTTTTACAAGCCAGTCTCTGGCAGCAGCTTCCAGCCAAATCCTACCACCGGACTCACGCCCAGTTTGATGTCAACAGAGCCGCTTATTTTGGCTCTTGCCACCTTCCCCTAGCAGGGTTACGAGCCAAATGTCAAATATAGTGGGAGAGGTCAAGGTGCGATGGGTCCCCAGCCCCCAGGTCAGCACCCTGCCCCCACCTCCAGCTGAGTCGGTAGAGGCAGCAGCTGTCCAGAGACAGCTGGGGTGCAGAATGGGCAGCTCCTGTTTGAGGGGGCAGAGTAAAGGCTAGCAGGATGGCACCGTAGATAAAGGCAAGGAAATACTTGCAAACCTTCCAGGGAGACAATTACACTGTAAGCTGCAGGGTCTGAGTCTTTCCTTACACGTCTGCGCAGCACGTCCTAGCTAGCACAATGGGGTCCTGAGCTCGGCTTGGGGCTCCTAGAAGCCCCCATTTCCCTTGCCTCTTCTCCTCCGCTCCCTCTGTCCCCTCCCTGGATCTCCCCACCTGCTCTGCATTTAGTGCTGTTACTGCTTAAGTGGTAAAGTCCTGGTCTTGCAAGGTATTTTGGTGTCCACTGATTTCCTTGGGCCAGGGACCTTGTGTTTGTGAACGTCGGTACAGTGCCGAGCACGTTAGTGACTTGACACACTGTGATAATAATGAAGCAGCCAATGAGGTTCCTTTATCTGTGCCTCAAATGGCAGCTCTTTTCATCAGAGATCTTTATCCTCCCACTGTCACATGACCCTGCGTGTCCCTTTATGAGCCGTGAATCAGCACAATCTCTTTTGCTTTAAATGCAACCCTCCCCCGCAACTCTCCTTTACTCCTCTCCTGGGGGCTCTTGAATATTGGGGTCAGTACATCAGCTATACGACTATCTCAAGTTTTCTCCTTGTCTGTATGATCATTTGGCTGCAAGACCCCGTTGCCTCCTGCAGTCCAGTGGTGTGATGGCCTGTTGATCCAGCAGCACTTAAATACCTATTCCCTTATTAAGACTCATTGATCTCAAATTTCCCTGTTACGCGTATAGCTAGTAGCTGGAACAGGTTTGTTTTCCTAGGGAGAAGCTGCTCCTGTTGCTCTCCTGGCACATAGCGTTGTGTGTAACTGCCAGTTTTAATTGCTACCTGGCTACCTCCTCCTCATCCTCTATTTAATCCTGTCCTTGCCAGTGGAATGCTGACATCAGTGGGAAAAAATGAATAACAGAGCTGGAGCCATGCAGCAATCCCAGCTTAACCACAGCCCAGGAGAGGGCTTTGATATGATCGTGCTGTGGTTCCAGCTAATATGGGTGTCAGTGTTCGCGACACAACCCACACCTGCTATCACCTCAGTCACAGGCACTTTCTATACATCAGGACATCATGTTATACAAGCAGGTGAGTAATTGGATTTTCGGTTCAGTGACCACACTGAAAAAAATCTCTCCTCCACCCCAGCAAAAAAACTTTTGGGTCACCCCAAAACAAAAATTATTAATTTTTTCTAAGCAAAACGAAATCCTGAAAAAATTTCAATTCAGGTCGAACAAAACATTTCATTTGACCCTAAATAAAAAGTGTTGTTTTGGTGTTGGATGGTTTTAACACTTTTGGAGGGAGGAGGTAGAGAGGGGTGGCAAATCCGGATAAATTTTGAAACAAAATAGTGTTTCAAAATAAAAAGTCAAAATGTTTCAGCTTTTTCAGCATTTGGGGTTGATTTTTTTCATTTTATTCAGCTGAAACTAATCATCAAAGGTGACCCAAATTGAGGCACAGTTTTAGATACTCAGATAACGTATTTTTGGGGCAAATAAACTACTTGCTGAAAAAGGATCGTTAAGCTCTGTGAAACAGTAACGTGGGTTTGCCTTTGAGTGGGATAATGTCAGATCAGTTTAGGCCCAGATGGCAGAGTTTGGGAAATGGAGAATCTATGAACACGCTTCTTCATCCAGCAAAACTGGGTTTTGGTTTGGATTCCCCTACAGCTTTGGTTGCCACCCTAACCCTCCAGCACTTTGATAGTGTCTGAAAGCCGGAAAGTGAAGCAGACTAGAAACAAAAATGAAACCGATCAGCTTCATGTCCCTGTCTAAACTGAGCAATGCTCCACAAACAGTGTGAATGGTGAGAAATAAATTAGGATTTTTCTTAATTCAGTTCCTCCTTTGACTTCAGCTAGCTTTGGCTCGGGCACATATGTGTCATTAACAGTGGAAGCAATGACATCTGATTTTGAGCAATAGATACATGTCTTTCAATCTCTCTGTTACCGCCGGCTCTGGGAATGGCTGCCACTCTGTGAAGGGAAAGGAGGACTCCACAGAATGGTTGCTGCAACCCAAATCTTCTTGTGCTGCTTTCTGCATTTTCTAATATCTCAAACCTGCCAGAGCCTTTAGTGGAATCTCTTGAACTGACTTTGAGCCCCTTAATGAGTGTTTTACAAGCTAATCAATCACGCAGGAGCTCTCCCTTCAAGGCTCTGCTGGAACCACTGCGGGTTATGATCAAGGCTCAAGAGGGCAGGTGTTTACACTAGCCCTGGCATGTTTACTTTCCCTCCCTAATGACACTCAGCCAGTCACACTTGAACCAGGAATCAGCCCAAGTCAAATTCAAAACCAGCCATAAAGTGAAAGACAACCTGGCCTCCAGAAATGGATTTCCGCAGGGGAGAGGTTAAAGGGGCCTGCTATTAATTAATTATTATTATGGTAATACCTGGGAACCCCTTCTTGGACCAAGCCCCACTGTGCTAGGCACTGTACACATACAGAACCAAAGGAGGGTGCCTGCCCCAAAGAGCTTATGGGATGGCCCCATACACCTCTACGGTTTCAATTTCAACCATTTTTTATCACAAAGTCATTTCAGAAAATGAAACATTTCATTTTGAAAATTCTCAAAATGGGACAATTTGACCATTTCAAACCTTGGGGTCCAAAAAAATATTTGAATCAGGGAAGCCGTCAAAACCAACCCCTTTGTGCAGTTTTGGTTTTGACAAATCAGAATTTGCCAATGAAAAAAATATTCTCAGTGCACCCAAGAGCTTAGCGGACACTGGCAAGTAATCCCTTTCACAGCCTCTGGAAATGCACTTCCGAAATGGCTCCAAAAGCCTTATTTTATCTGCGTGCCTAGTTATAATAGCTTCATGTTTCAGTGGCACCAGGTGGCTCTGGAGAATGCTAATAAGCTTTTCACTGATTTCTAAAAGAGCTCAGTGCACTGGATGGTGAATTCTTTTGAGAATCTAGCCTTAAGCCACTTGTTTAAACCCAACTAGATCGGTTGTGACCAACACCCAGGTGGTTCAAAGGTATGTAGGCTCCTAACTCCCACTGAAGTCAATGGAGTTTAGGTGCTAAATACCTTTGGAGATTTGGGCACAAGACTTCAACAGAAATGAGTGTGCAGAGTTTGGATTAAAGTCCAAGTGTCTGAATCCAGGATTTAGTTCTAGGTCTAATCCAGCCATGGGCAAACTTTTTGACCCGAGGGCCACATCGAGGTTAAAAATTGTATGGAGGGCTGGGTAGGTTAGGGAAGCCTGTCCCTGCCCCCCTCTCCGATCTCCTCCCACTTCCCACCCCCCTCAGAACTCTCAACCCATTCAACCTCCTCTACTCCTTGTCCCCTGACCGCTCCCTCCAAGACCCCCTGCCCTAACCACCCCTGGGGACCTCAACCCCTATCTAACCCCCTGCTCCCTGTCCCATGACTGCCCCCTCCTGAGACCCCCATCCCACCCCTAACCACCCCCCGGGACCGCACCCCCCATCTAAGCCCCCCTACTCCTTGTCCCCTGACCGCCCCCTCCCGAGACCCACACACACACCTTAACTGCCCCCCAGGACACTAACCTATCCACACTCCCGCCACCGACAGACCCCCGGGACTCCCTACCCCTTATCCAAGGCCTTAGCCTGGCCAGGCCCAAACCCCATACCACATCGCTCAGGCCCACTGGAGCAAGACATGCCGCCCCACCCCCTTACCATGCCGTTCAGAGCAGCAGAAGCTCAGGCCCCACTGGAGCCAGCCCTGCTGCTGCAGTGCTGCCGGGCAGTAGCGGCAGGCCAGAGCGCTGGTGGGGCGGCGCGCTGAGGCTGTGGGGGAATGCGGGGGGAGGGGGACGGAGCAGCCTCCCTGGCTGGGAGCTCAGGGGCTGGGCAGAACAGGCCCATGAGCCAGATGTGGCCTGCAGACCATAATTGGCCCACCCTGGTCTAATCATTACCATCCCTCGTGGGAAAGAATCAGCCCTGCCCCTCGATCTGAGAAGCGCTCTGAGGTGCCAGGCGTCCACATCACAGGATCGGCGCTAATGTCCGTGCTCCTTGGCAGTCTCCGCAGAGAGACCATGGGCCAAAAGAAATCTGTTCCCTAGAGAGGCTCTTCCCGGTCGGCGCTAAGGCCCACTGGCGGGAGGCAGCGTGTGGGAAGGTTGCCCTGCCACGGTTTGTGTTGTAGCTGCTCTGCAGGTAAACAGAGGCCTGCAGTATCCAGGGCTGTCAATCCAGCCCCTTTCACCAACCCTGAATCAATGCAAGGAAAACGAGCTCCCACTGGAGACTGGATTTGCTGCACAACATTTCACCATGTGTTTAACCTTGTGTCTTTGTTCTCCTAGGCAGCTCCGCTGGTATCATTGCACCAAACGGGCTGAGCCAAAGAGAGCTGGGTTTTCGGGGGGATCATGTCTGCTAACAAAGCAGAGCTCTTCCCACCCAGTTCTGCTTAAACTCCAAGGCGGGGGCAGCCATAATGCTGCAATAATAAAAAGGAGTATGCAACCGACGCAGCCAAGTTAAATACAGCCTAATCCTTGGGAATGTTGTAACCGGTGACTAACACACACCAAGGCAAAGAACAGCTACACAAAGCCCATTGTGACCCACACAAACGATCAGGAGGATTGTCTTTCACTTCTGGCACTGCTCTTAGGCGTCTCCAGCACCCACACAGAGACCCGCCCAGCCCCATTGCCTGAGTGTGCCTCCAGGATGCCCCTTGCCCCATCAAGTGCCAGGAGAAACCCTGTGGCTGTTGTGGATTTCATAGCTGCGGCCATGCTGCCACCGCTGGCGTGAAGATTCCCAGCCACAGCCGGGCCAGAACACACGTCGTCTTCTTCCAAAAGTACAGGCTTGACCCACACAGTGAGGCAGTTCTGATGCCACCCGGCAGGACGCAGAGGGGACCTATGCATGTGGGGATGTTGAATGAGCTACTCAGGCTGTGGGATCACAGCCGGGGCCGGTTCCGGTTCCATTTAACAGACAGGCCTTTTGCCTTTCCCGGGGGCGACAGCAATGTACTTTGAACAGAGTCAGCATCATTACCGATGTTCAGCTTATTCAGAGGCTGGTGATTCAGAACCATGACCCCTCTCTCAGGGCTCCCCACAGCCCAGGAACCTCTCTAGGGTGCACAACTCCAGATCTTTGCATACGCAGCGCATGGGCCTATGTTGCTTGTAAGCTTCACAGCCCCTGCTTGACTGCAGGGCATGACACTGGCTGGGAAACAAGGCCCGGGGAGTCCAACTGGGGAACAGTCATGCAGGCTTATGCTACCAGAGCTCACTCTTATTTAAGAGGAGAGCCTGGTACCTCCAGGACAGAGGAGAGTCCTCAAGCAATGGTGGCCTGACTCCTATGGGCACCTGAAGGATTTTCTTGGCCTCTGCTCAGCCTATCCCCTGTGACTGATTGCACCCTCTAATCTCCAGGAGCATTTTCCTCCCCCAGCTCCAGTGCTTGAATGTATTCCCTTGCTGCTGCCTCAGCCACCTCCTGGTGACATCCAGAAAACAACAGGGGAACTGTAGAGCAGTGTTTCTCTAACTGGGGGTCCCAGCCCAAACGAGGGTCACAAGACCATTGTAAGGGGTCATGAGAACAGCGGCTGCTGGCCAAGTGCCCAGCTCTGAAGGCAGTACCGCCGTCGGCAACAGCGCAAAAGTAAGGGCGGCATGGTAACGGGGAGAGGGTTGTCATAGTCTGAAATATTTTCAAAGGGGGTCCCAGCAAAGAAAGTCTGAGAACCCCTGCAGAGCCATCCTGGGTTCAAAGTCACCACAAAACCATGCTGGCGGCTCTTGTGGATTCATGGAGACTGAGTGACGTGGCCGACTGGGCCCTTTGCATCTCGCGTCACTAGCGTCCTGAGAACCTCGCGGCAGCTCTTGACCCCAGGGCTCACATTAAAACCCAGCTCATTTCTGCCCCCTTTCCCTCTCCCCCAGTGCCTCCCTGCTATCTAAGAGCACGTTTGAGATGGCAGCCTACTTGCCTCAGGAATTGCATTGTTTTATGGGCCTGGTGTTGTAAACCTTTTATGACATTCAGTGCCCCCACTGTAATATGCAAATTCCTGGGTACCAAGGAGCCATTAATCCTTCCTGTGAAAAGGTGCATTGTGGAGCTGCACTGGGGGAGAGAGCAAGGAAGAGCAGGAGTGTTTTTAATGGCTCCTGGCCTGTGCTGGCACGGGGGGAAGTGATGCAAGAGGCCAGCTACAATGGCGGAGCCTGAATTGTACACCAGAAACAGCACAAACTAAACAGATCTGTGTGGTCAGGGATGCAGACACTGTGACCCAAAGGAATTTAGGCTCCTAACTTCCATCTAAGCTAATGGGAGTTAGGTGCCTAAATACCGTTAATGATCTGGGCCTACCTGCTTTTCCAGGGTGGTGTAGCATAGTCTAGTGGTCAGAGCAGAGCACTGGAAATCAAGAGATCTTGGGTCTATTCCAGGCTTTGGAGGACTGTGGGCAAGTCACCTCTCCTCAGTGATGTGCCTCAGTTTCCCTCCTCTGTAACATGGCATAATACCCGTGAGCTAGCATGGGCAGCAGGGAGGAAGGGCTGGCAGGCTTATTTCTTCCTTGTTTGCAAAGAACTTTGACATCCTTGGACACAAGTTGCTGATGGTGTTACTATTACTTTCCCAGAGCTCAGAGCGCGATGCGGGAAGGGCAGGACTTTGCCCAAAGTGAGGAAGGGCCCCTGCTCTTTGGGAGGGGGGGTGAGGGGTAGAGCTGGGAAGTACAGGGCCTGCTGGTAACATACAGGGCCACACTTACATGCGTGCTGCGGCTAGCTGAAGGCTGGTCTGAAGCCTGGGTCTGATTCAGTAACAAAATGCAGCTCTTATAGGGCATTTTTCATCCATGGGTCTCACAGCATTTCACAAAGGTCATTATCCCCATTTTATAGCTAAGCAAACTGAGGCACAGGGAGGGAAAGAAGGACTCAGTCAGGAGGCCCATGGCAGAGCAGTAAGTAGCTCCCAAGTCCTGGGCCAGTGCTTTATGCGCTGGGCCAAAAGTACTTTCAGGACTCCAACCAACTGCACTGGGCTTCGGATCCTGTCCCTGAAGCACTATCTTTGCACAAAGACAGGGGACCCGAAGACGTCTTCGAGCTGGCGATGACATCAGTGCCAGGGAAGAGGGATGGCTCTTTACTCCACCTGTAGAAACATGCCTGCCCTATTCCCTCATCGGTTACCATGGTAAATATTTAGGCCTGGTTGCCATGCCCCGATTGCCTGCTCCTCTCGCAGGCCCCAGCCAGGGATGTTGCAAGACCAAGCTCACAGTCCCATGGAAATTTTTGAGGCATCCTTTGCTCTACAGCGGCAGGGCCGAGGAAACAACTTGAGCAAAGGTCATCCTGGGATGAGAGCTGTGGCCTCAAAGTGTCCCCAAAGGGACGGAAGGTGGGCAGGACAGAAGCTGCAACAAAGGCAGGTGGAAAGCAGGAAGGGAAACAGCTATTAAAAAAAAAACCCAGGGAAACAAATGACAATGAACTAGACAACTTGGGGGAATTATCACACTGGCCTGGCCTGCGTTTCTTTATGGCGTACTGGCTAACTCAGAAACTAAATGAGTTTAGAAGCTCAGCCGGTTTCTCAGTGCACCTTGGCCCAGTACAACACTGAAATCAAAAGGCTGGAATTACAGGGGCAATGGGAGGGCTGTAAGAGAGGCTACTGCTAGCCAGGACTGGGGTGTATTAGTAGAGCTGCAGTGCAGTTGTCCAGCATTGGAGTAACAGGGGGCTGCAGCCTGCAGGGCAGGAGTGAGGGGCATTGACAGAGCTGGGAGAGTGGCGAGACTCCTGTGGGTTTATAAACATGGATGTGTAAAGTTGCATTGGCAGGGCTCATGGCAGTAGCCTGCAGTCAGGGGCTCACCCAACGCTGGATGCAAATTGTATTGTGCACAAATTAAACCCTGTGCAAACTCTATGCCAATCCAACATTATAACTGAGATTGTTAATTACTCGGAGCAGCTTGATTGAGCTGCATGTAACTGGCAGTTTTGCAAACCTAACGTGCTATATTGAGGGCTTGCAAAACTGAATTCAGACTCTGCCTTCCTTTCTTGCCATTTAAATCCATGGGGTTTTTCCAGGCTGATTCATTTAAACAACCAAACTGACCAACCTAAGCCATGGTTTTCTACCCAGAGTAGAAAATGAGGGGCTGTGAATTAAGGATAGAAAAAGAGACCCAACATATCAGCTCGGGCCAGGCTATGTAATGTATAGTAGATCCACTGTATCTATCTTCCAGGAGAATTTTTCACTCTGTCCTTCTTTTGGGACAGATCCTCAGTGGGTGTAAATCAGAACTGATGTAAATGGAGCTCCACCAGTTTACACCAGCTGAGGATCTGGACTCAGCTCCATTTCCCACCCCCTTCCTTTTTGCAGTCTCTGCCAAGCAGACCCCAAATCCTGGAGCCCCAAAGTCAGTCTTGCGAAGGCCCAGTCTTTGAATGTGCTTGAAATTAGGCAATAGATGACAGGCCCTTCCTTAGTTACGAAAGGGCTCTTTGTTATGTCATCACACAGCTTTGGGCAATGGGCCATACACCCTGGCATGTCACGCACCTGCGGGAAAGGCACTGCACTTTCCCGCCTTAATCCTAGGTGGACATTAGTAGCATTTTGGTTTGCTGTAGTGTATTAAATTGCTCCCCATAGGAATGTGCTACTTACTGTGTGCTACTTACACCTGCCAGTCCTGGCGCTCCGTTAGTAGCACATTCCTAGGGGGAGCAATTTAATACACTATACCCGGCGGCTCTCACTGCTGCGCTGCCCAGCAGGAGCTCACAGCCCCACGCCCAGAGTGCTGAGGGCACAGCGAGCTGAGGCTGTGGGGGAGGGGGAGCTCAAGGGCCAGGCAGGACGGTCCTGCGGGCCAGATGTGGCCAGTGGGCTGTAATATGCCCACCTCTGGTTTACTCTGTGTATGTTGATGGTATTTTCTAGATTAATTGGAAAGATCTTATAAATTAACGGTTGCCAACTTTCTAATCACACAAAACCAAATACCTTTGCCCTGCCTCGTTCCCCAAGGCCCTGTCCCTGCCCCGCCCCATCTCTAAGGCCCTACCCACACTCACTCCATT
>ML677377.1:2423193-2442617 GCA_007922305.1 Dermatemys mawii
TGGGGATGAGGGATTTGAGGTGCTTGAAGGAGCTCCAGACTGGGGCCGGGCGGAGGGGTATTGAAGTGTGGGACCAGGCTCAGGGGTGGGGCAAGAGGTTCAGATGTGGGGTGCAGGCTCTGGAAGGGGGCTCAGGGCTAGGGCAAGGTGAGGGTCTGGGAGGGAGATAGAGTGTGGGAGGGGGTTCCCACTTGGGGCCAGGGGCTGGGGTGGGGGTTTCCAGCCAATGGGAGCTGCGGAGCTAGCCTCAAGATGGGGGCAGCATGCAGAGGTTCCCTGATTGCCCCTGCGCCCAAGTGCTTCAGGAACATGCTGGCCGCTTCTGGGGAGCTGCACAGATCCAGGGCAGGCAGGGAGCCTGCCTTAGCCCAGCTGTGCCACTGACCGGACTTTGAACAGCTTGGTCAGCAGAGTCCCTTTTCGACCAGGCGTTCCTGTCAAAAACCGGTCGCCTGGCAACCCTATATTATCTCCCAGACATAGTACACAAGTAATGCAGTCCATACATCCCAGAATAGCATAGCACACATGCCACTCATGCTAGCATGCTGCAGCAGCGTTACACCAGCACACACATCAGCAGGGCATATTACATGCATGAAAACATGGAATGTTATATGTAGGGCCCTACTACATTCATAGTCATTGGAGTTTAAAAATAATAAATTTCATGATTTCAACTATTTAAATCTGAAATTTCACGGTGTTGTAACTGTGGGGGTCCTGACCCCAAAAGGGGTTGGGGGGGGTCGCAAGGTTATTGTAGGGGAGGTTGCAATACTGCTACCCTTACTTCTGCGCTGCTGCTGGCAGCGGCGCTGCCTTCCAAGCTGGGCAGCTGGAGGGCAGCGGCTGCTGGACAGGAGCCCAGCTCTGAAGGGAGAGCTGCATGGCCTGGTATGGTGTTGCCACCCTTACCTCTGAGCCGCTGGCTGCAGATCTGGGCCCTTAGTCAGCAGCCACCACTCTCAGCCACCCAGCTCTTAAGGCAGCAGCACAGAAGTAAGGGTGGCATGCTATGGTATTGCCATCCTGATCTCTGCACTGCTGCTGTTGGGCCGCTGCCTTCAGAGCTGGGTGCCTGGCCAATAGTTGCCACTCTCCAGCCACCCAGTTCAAAGGCAGCGCAGAAGTAAGGGTAGCAATACCACGACCCCCCTAAAACAACCTTGTGACCCACCCCCGCAACTCCCTTGTGGGTCAGGACACCCAATTTGAGGAACGCTGGTCTCCCCGGGGAAATCTGTATAGTAGAGGGTAAAAGGACACAAAAGACCAGGTTTCACTGGGGGAGACCAGATTTCACAGGCCGTGACGTGTTTTTCATGGCTGTGAACTTGGTAGGGCCCTAATTATATGCATGAGAGTGTGCATATGTATATCACAGCATACCATAGCACACAAAGTATCACACACACACCCTATTACCCACAATGTATTGTAACACGTACAGTATAAACACATAAGCAGTATAAACCACCCACAACACATATCCCAGTGCAGTAAAACACACACACCACCTGAGTGTAGCGTAAATCTCACACACAGAGAATATATAACACAAACATTCCAGTGCACTATCACACATACAACACATACACCCTATGAACCCCAGGGTAGTATAACATGAACACTTCCCTGTGTGGTATAACACAGCACACAGCCCATCACAATATAACAGACACTCCAGTGCAATATATCCCCCATATGCATATCACCTTGGGTCACCCTCGTGATGTCCTTTACCAGTGTGGATAGTCAGGTCTGCATTTAGAACCAGACTCTGTTCACACTCCATCGCAAACACCCACTCTAGAGCCAGGTTTCCCCAACGTGATTGCCATCCAGCTGCTGACAATAATAACAAAGGGAAATTCATGCATCTCTGCATGCTACAACAAGCCACTTGCCTGCTGTTTCACCAGCTGAAGGCAGTTTCCACACAGCCACGATTATGTGAGCAGCACTTCCCTCAGCAGGCTTGTTCTGACACACTGAGCCATCCCAAGTGTTGGGATGAAGGATAGTGACATGTCAGGGAAAACTTCCTCCATTTTACAGGGGCTCATAGAATCTGGAGGTTTGCAATGTGACAAACCCCAGGATTATCACCAATCCCTACACCACTGGGGTAACTGTGGCTACCATAGGCAGCATGAGGAGCTATGCCCATGATTTTTTTAAGACCAGCAAAATTATAGCACACCTCTCTCTTTGGTTGTTGAATTGTTCTGCAATGAAACAGTCCCAGCCACCAGTAAGCAGATACTTGGGGCAGGATCCTGACACCTAAGCCTAGCTCTATTGAAATCCATCTCCCCCATTTATACCAGCTGAGGAGCTGGCATCCAGGCCTCAGCACATTTTTCTCTGGCAGACTCTAGCCTTTACTGAAACACAGCTAAGAGCCCAAATAACTTGACAGTGACCCTTTAAATCAGGCAGCCTTTGCTGGCCCTTTAAGCATTCACCTGCCACAGCTCTGCCAATAATCTCAGTGTTGTTGTGTCTGGCTGCCAACAGACACATGCCAGCTGGGATCAGTCCTTCGCCAGAGGGCACTGGGAAAACTCATAGCAAATTCAAAGTTCCAGTCCAAGGCCTGTAGGGCAATGGCAGGGAGTGCTGGGAATCTGAAGCCTTAAAAATAAATGAACATTAAAAGATGCACTTCACAGACTCAGCTTTACAAGGGACTTTTCTTTTAAAGTCCTATTATGTTCCGAGGAGCTGAAAGTAGGGTGATGTCCCGATTTCATAGGGACAGTCTCGATTTTGGGGTCTTTTTCTTATGTAGGTTCCTATTATCCCCTTCTCCCCTTCATCCTGATTTTTTGCATTTGCTGTCTGGTCACCCTAAGCTGAAAACGTAGGGAGAGCTGCCAAAATGTAGCCAGCAAGCAACACTTGCCCAGCCTGCATAAGACAGGCATGGAGCGTCTTTCCACATTCCTGTTCTAGCTCCAATGGAAGCAGTTATGCCAGGCAGGAAATCATTTAGTGGCTGGTTGGCTGGCACTGGCCAGAGCAGAATGATCAGGTCCAGGGGAGCTGCTGAACTAGCATTGGTGGAGCTGAGGCTTGTTAAAGCATAGGGAACTCCTTGTACTATCCCGAGGCTCTGAGACAGTTTCCCAAATAAGCCATTTGCCTCTTGTCTTCTGCCATGGTCCCTCCTCCCTCTCTCACCCAGGGCCCAACTTCTCTGCCTCCTGTAAACTCGTTTCCCAGCATAAGGCCAGCAGTGCCCTTCCCTGCTCCCTCTCCCTCTCTCTCAGGGCTTGTCTACATTTGAAATGCTACGGCAATGCAGCTGTAGCACTTCTGTGTAGACATGACCTATGCCAATGGGTTCTCCTGTTGGCCTAGGTAATCTCTTCCCCAAGAGGCAGTAGCTTGGTCAAAGGGAAGAATTCTTCCGTCAACGTAGCACTGTCTACATGGAGACTTGGGTCACTTTAACTATGTTGCTCAGGGATGTAGGTTTTTCTAGGACCCTGAGGGGTGGGAAGGTCCCAGAACCAAGACTGTAGTCCAAGTTCAGAAGTCTGAAATGGTTCTGCAGCCCAGAGTAAGCTGGCATGGGCCAACAGCAGGTTTTTCTGTGCTGTGTAGACATACCCTTAGTGTGTGAAACCACAGCTTGCTTTGACTGCACTAGGGCTGACACACACAGATTAAACAAACCTTTTTTCCCAAATAGCCCTGGCTAGAGAGATACGCCAGCCTAGACCCACACCTTGTGTAGTCATTTGCTATGGTAGAAAGAATGCCAAGTAGCTGCAAAATCATTCTCACATTTGGCACCCACTTTACACCGGATCCTCATAGCCAGACCCACCAGTCGCCTCCATCAGAGCTTTAGTTTCTACAGCTTTCATGGTTCAGATGCATTACTGGGGTAGAAAACTAACCAAATGTGAAGCATGTTTACCAAGGAATGGCACTATGCAGCCAATGAGCATGTGAGCACCAAAAGCTTTGGTGATGCAAGAAGGTCACCAGAGATGAATATAGACTAATATTCACCCAGACCAAACTTCAGGATCTAGCTAGAGTTTAATTTGGGTAGCACTCGATGTGCAATAGGCTTGTTCCTTTGGGATGTGCCATGACAATGAAGACTGCACTGGTCACACAATGATCACACAATGTCCTAGGGAATGATATCTTGGGATATCTCCATGAAAGGGCTAAATTGGCATTGCTCCGTTGAAGTCAACTTGGAAGAGAAGAAGTGGGGGAAATAAATAGACGACATGGAACTCTGGAAAGCAAAGAGAATATCCATCCCTAGCACTTCAACTTTCACTGTAACTTGTGGGTGAGCAGTTGGGACATGGTTCTGTCCCCTTGAGCATCTCCTTCACATAAGAATGGCCATACCGGTCAGACCAATGGTCCATCTACCTTCGTAGTCTGTCTTCCGACAGTGGCCAATGCCAGGTGCTTCAGAAGAGGTAATCACTGAGTGATCCTGTCACCCACTCTCAGCTTCTGGCAACCAGAGGCTAGAAACACTCAGAACATGGGGTTGTATCCCTAGCCATTCTAATAGCCATTGATGGATCTATCTTCCGTGAAATTATCTAGTTCTTTTTTGAACCCTGTTACAGTTTTGGCCTTCACAATATCCCCTGGCAATAGGTTCCACAGGTTGACTGTGCATTATGTAAAGTAGTACTTCCTTATGTTTGTTTTAAACCCGCTGCCTGTTAAATTCATTGGGTGACTCCTAGTTCATGTGTTATGTGAAGGAGTAAATAGCATTTTCTTATTCCCTTTTTCCACACCAGTCAAGATTTTATAGGCCTTTATCATATCCCATTTTAGTCATCTCTTGTCCAAGCTGAAAAGTCCCAGTCTTTTTAATCTCTCCTCATACGGCAGCTGTTCCAAACCCATAATCACTTTTGTTGCCCTTCTCTGTACCTTTTCCATTTCTAATGTATCTTTTTTGAGATGGCGGTGATCAAATCTGCCCACAGAAATCAAGATGTGGGGAGTACCATGGATTCTTATAGAGGCAAGATGATATTTTCTATCTTATTATTTATCCCTTTCCTAATGATTCCCAACATTCCATTCACATTTTTGACTGTCGCTGCACATTGAGTGGATGTTTTCAGCAAACTGTCCACAATGACTCTTTCTTGAGATCTCTTTCTTGAGTGGTAACAGCTAAATTTAGACTCATGATTTTATGTGTATAGTTGGGATTATGTGCATTAATTAACACTGAATTTCATCTGACATTTTGTTGCCCAGTCACCCAGGTTAGTGAGATCCCTTTGTAACTCTTCACAGTCTGCTTTGGCCTTAACTATCTTGAGTAGTTTTGTATCATCTTCAAATTTTGCCACTTCACTGTTTACCCCTATTTTCAGATCATTTATGAACATGTTGAACAGCATTGATTCCAGTACAGACTCTTGGTGGACATCACTGTTTACCTCTCTCCATTTTGAAATCTGACCATTTATTCCTACCCTTTGTTTCCTATATTTGAACCAGTTACGGATCAGGAGAGGACCTTCCCTCTTACCTCATGACAGCTTACTTTGCTTAAGAGCCTTGGTGAGGAACCTTGTCAAAGGCTTTGTTATAAACGAAGGGTAGGGGGCTTTCTTTTATGGACACCCAGCCTGCCAGTTAGCTATAAAAATCCCTCTTGATAGCTATTCTCTACTTGCTTTACCTGTAAAGGGTTAAAAAAGCCCATAGGTAAAAAGAAGGGAGTGGGCGCATGACCAAAAGAGCCAATGGGAGAGCTAGAACTTTTTAAAATTGGGAAAAAATCTTCCCTTTTTCTGTGTGTTGGGGTTCTCTAGGGAAGACGGCAGCAGTTATGCTGTGAGAAGCTGAAGGCCAGATATGAAAATCATCAGATCATACCTAAAACTACTTATTTAACAACCCAGATATGTATGTAGATTAGGAATGTTTAGAAAGACATGATTAGGCAGGGCCGCCCAGAGGATTCAGGGGGACTGGGGAAAAGCAATTTCGCGCCGGCAGCGTTCCGGGTCTTTGGCAGTGGGTCCTTCACTCGCTCCAGGTGTGTTCGGTGGCACTGCAGGACCCGCCACCAAAGTGCCACGAAACACCGGGAGCGAGTGAAGGACCAGCCGTCAAAGTGCCGTAGAAGATCCGGAGCGAGTGAAGGACCTGCCTTTGAAGTGCCGCCGAAAATCTGGAGCGCCACCCCATCCGTAAAAGCACTGCCGGGTACTAGATTCTCATGGGGGCCACAGCGGGGCCCGGGCCTGGGGCAAATTGCCCCACTTGCCCCCCACTTCCAGGCAGCCCTGTAATTAGGTTTATTTCTGTTTATTTCTTATTGGCTTGTGGACTCCTCTGTGCTAAACCCAAATGCTTTTTGTTTTGTTTGTAACATTTAAGCTGGACCTCAAGAAGGTTATTCTTGATGTTTAATTTTTGGAAGTGTTTTATTTTAAATCCAGCAAAAGCCTAAGTTCCAGATCTATTTTCTTTCTTTTTAGTTTTTAATAAAATGTACTCTTTTTTTAGGAACAGGGTTGGATTTTTTGTGTCCTAAAAGATTTGTGCATGTAGTTTAATTAGCTGGTAGCAACAGCTAATTTCCTTCGTTTTCTTTCTCAGGACTTGAGGGTACTCACAGGAAGGAATTCCCAAGTGTCCCTTCCCAGGATGGTGGTAGAGTGACCAAACAGCAAATGTAAAAAATCAGGACAGGATGTGTGTGTGTGGGGGGGGGGGGGGGGGTAATAGGAACCTATATAAGAAAAAGAGCCCAAAACTGGGACTGTCCCTATAAAATCGGGACATCTGGTCACTCTACATGGTGGCAGCATCTACCCATCCAAGGTCAGAGAGAAGCTGTAACCTTGGGAGTTTGATACAAGCTGGAGTGGTCAGTATTAATTTTTAGAATCCTTATGGGCTCCCACCTTCTGCACTCAAAGTGCCAGAGTGGGGCATGAGCCTTGACAGGCTTTCTGAAAATCTAAGTATGTTATATCCACTGGACTGGATCACTGTTGTCCACATGCTTGTTGATGCCTTCAAAGAATTCTAGCAAATTGCATGATTTCACTTTACAAACGCCATGTTGACTCTTCCCCAACAAATTGTGTTCACCTGTGTGTCTGATAATTCTGTTCTTTACTCTAGTTTCAACCAGTTTGCCCGGTACAGAAGTCAGGCTTATCGGCCTGTAATTGCCGGGATCCCCTCTGGAATCTTTTTTTTTTTTTTTAAATAGGCATCACATTAGCTATCCTCAAGTCATTTGGTAAAGAGGCTAATTTAAATGATAGGTTACATAATACATTTCAGAACGCCTGGGTGAATACCATCCAATCCTGGTGACTTACTATTGGTTGATATATCAATTTGTTTCAAAACCTCCTCTAATGACACCTCCATCTGTGACAGTTCTTTAGATCTGTCATGTAAAAAGAATTGCTCCTTTGCTAGCCAAAAATGCTAAGTCCTACAACAGTTACAGCGGAGGGATGTGGGAAGCTGCCCAGAGCCACCGGAACAGTACAAAAGACTTAAAACAAGAGCCGGGGCTAGAAAACTAAAGGGAAATGAGGGCAGTCAGTCCCCAGCTACCTGGAGGGTGAAGAACCTTTTACTCCACATTGAGCCTGGGAGAGTTTGATGACATGCTGACAGGCTCTGCAATACAACTTGAAAGGAGCCCAGAGCCTCATGAGCAACAAGGAACCTTGGAGTTAATGAGAAGAAATTGATTATTCTTCCCTCTGTAAATAATTTAGGGCCTGGTACTGATCTTTGGTTTCATAATCATTAACGTTAATGTCCCAGTTGCCCCGGAGAGGTATAGGGTGTGTCTATCTCCCAGAGCGGTCGTTAGCGAATAGTCCTGATGGCGCCCGATGTGCGTTCTTCCTGAGCAATCAGAAGTCTCGCGGCTGGTTTTCTCTCTCCCGCCTTTTTATTTTTTTAAAGAGCTGAATTTAAAAAAAAGGTTGCGTATTATTATCTGTATTGCAGTAGTGCAGGGGTCGGCAACCTTTAAGAAGTGGTATGCCAAGTCTCCATTAATTTAAGGTTTTGCGTGCCAGTAATAAATTTTACATTTACAGGTGCCAGTGGATGGAACCCCAGACTGGCAGCACGGGCAGCAGCGGGAACCCCAGACCCGCAGCAGGCTGAACAAGCCTGGTTGTGGGACCCCGGCTGGCAGCAGAGTGCCACTAAACATCAACTCACAGATTGCCAACCCCTGCAGTAGTGCATAGAGATGCCAAAGAGCAGAGCCCCTTTTTGCTAGATGCCATACAGAGACACAGCAAGAGATAGTCGCTTATACTCAAAATAGATCAGGAGTACGCTTATCCCCCACAGTTCAGATGAGGAACTGAAACACAGAGTAGGTTAAGTGACTTGCCCAAGGTTCATCCAGAAAGTCTCTGGTAGAGACATAAAGTGAGCTCAGGTTAACTGTGGGAACAACTGACCAACAATCAGGGTGTATTCTCCATCACTGCCAATTTTAAAATCAAGACTGGATGTTTTTCTAAAAGATCTGCTCTGGGAATTGTTTTGGGGCCATTCTCTGGCCTGTGTGATACAAGAGGTCAGACTGGATGATCGCAGTGGGCCCTTCTGGCCTTGGAATTGATTTGTCACCTTTCTGCCAAAGTCAGATGTTTTTAGAGTACCCTCCAGTGTGATATATCTCCTGGGCTGGAATCACCTCTCAGTGAGCCTGGTTCTGTTCCATTGGACTCCCATCAGTATCAAGCTGGTTTAACTAAGTCGAGAATCAACTCCATTTCTGTTTAACTAGGCACAGTTATCACTTGTGTTTCAATTACATGGCACTGACTTGCTTCCATCTTCTAGGACCCACTGTCCTGTCAGTCCAGTTAGCATGCAGTGTTATTATAGCTGTGTTGATCCCAGGTATTAGAGACAAGGTGAGTGAGGTCTTATCTTAATATTAACAACCTCCCTCAGAGCGCCTCCTTGCCACCATGGACGTCATCTCCTGTATGCACCAACATCCCTCACAATGATGGCATTGGCTGCCCACCTCCTTATCAGCAACTCCATGGCCATCCCTCAGATACCACCCCAATCACAACACCACACTCATCCATTTCATCCTCACCACAACAATTTTACATTCAGCTTTGTCCAAATCATGGGAATAGCCATGGGTACTAGGATGGTTCCCAATAAGCCAACATCTTCATGAGCCACCTTGAAGAAGAATTTCTAGATAAATGCACCATGAAACCAATGATATACCTGAGCTACACAGATGATATTTTCATCCTCTGGACAGACAACTTAAACTCCCTCAAAGATTTGCACTATTACTTCAGCTGCCACCCCTCATCCACTCAATTCTCGCTGGCACACTCCCACACCAAAATTAATTTCCTGGACACCAGGATCAGCTTCAGCAACAGAATCCTATAGACAGCAACGTAAAAGAAACCCTGGAGTCACCACACCTACCTTCACAGATCCAGTAACCACCCAAACATACCACAGATACCACAGAATATGCTTCAAGGAGAAAGTCTAGGATATACACGTGAACATGCTCAAAATCATCTTAACCAAACAAGGAGACTCCACCATAGAAGTAGATCACATCATAGAATGGGCACCCAAATACATTGAGAGAACCTGCTTCAATACAGAAATAAAACCTCCTCCAGCCACATACCCCTAGTTGTCACTTACCACCCTACACTGGAATCCATACGGGGTATCATCAAACAACCCATATCCAATGGGGACCCCATCCTGAAATAAGTCTTTCCTGAACCCCCTCTTCCAGCCTTCAGAGAACCCTCCTACCTCTCCAAACTCATCATCAAAAGCCAGATCCCCACAGACCACGTCCCACCAACTCAAAGCGGCACCAGACCAGATGCAAAGTGACCAGAAGAGATACACAGCATGCAGACATATCTCTATTACTACAACGATCAACACCCTCCACAGCGCACCTTTCAGGATCCATAGGCCCTATGGACGCCTATCACAACATGTGGTGTGCTTCATCCACTGCCCTAAATGCCCCAATCACAACTATGTGGGTGAAACCAGACAATCACTGAGCTCTTGAATGAACTCATGCAGGATTATGATAAAAGACAAAAACACCACATCACCACATTGCCCCAAGCGATCGCTGTATACCTGACCTCTCAATACTCATCCTCAGAGGAAACCTGCACAACAGTCTTAAAAGCTGAGCCTGGGAGCTTAAACACATAACTTTGCTAGACACTAAAACTCATGGGCTGAACTGAGACACTGGATTTATTGTCTATTATAACAATCTGTAACTCACTGAAAAAACAAACAAACAACTGCTTACCCCACCCTGCTTCTTTCCTCCCTATGACTTCAGGGGTATTAACTGGCCACTTTGCCTTGAATGGGCTCTTGAGATATGTGTTAACTTCTTATGTTAAAACATCTCTTCCACCTTGTATTTAGCAGTGGCACTCTGAACTAGGCCTTGTCTACACTGCCACTTTGCAGTGCTGCAAATTTCTCGCTCAGGGGTGTGAAAAAAACACTCCCTTGAGTGCTGCAGGTTTCAACGCTGTAAAGTGACAGTGTAGATTGTGCACCTAATGTAGCCGCACTCCCAGCACTGGTAGCTACTCCCCTTGTGGGAGTGAGGTTTTTACAGCACTGCAAGAGCTCTCTCCCAGCACTAGTGCCACAACTACACAGTCATGTTAAAGCACTGCCACAAGGGAAAACATACTCTTAGTTTCCCAGCCCTTAAGAAGAGCTCTGTATAAACTCAAAAGCTTGTCTCTCAGTCTAATCAGTGACAGACTGCGTGCAGAGTGGCCACTGTACACCCAGGTCCTCACCTGTGATGCTGAAAAGAGAATCATTGCCATTATATGCCCTGGTGAAATTGGTACAGTAACAGCCCTAGGGTCCACTTCTGCAGTCCTTACTCAGGCAAAACACCCAGCAACCTCAGTGATGTCCAGCACAGTGTCCAGAATAGGAACAGGCTGCTAGAGGCCAGTATATTAGAGCATCTTGTCTGGTGAGCTGGGTCCAAGGATAGGTGGATCACTTGAACAAAGTGAAAACTAACCCAAATTTCAAACATTTTTGAAAGAGAGGCAGCAGTGCCTAATGGGTAGAGCTCCATGGGATTATTAGAGAGGCCTGCGGTAAATTCCCAGCGCTGACACTGCCTGCTTGGTGACCTTAGGCAAACCACTTCCTCTGGCGGTGCCTCAGTTTCCCCATCTATAAAATAGGGATAATGATACTCCCTTCCCTTGTAAAGTGCTTTGCGCTCTACCAGTGAAACATGCTATATAAAAATTAGGTATCTGTCATATTATTTTGGGGGGAAATAGTGTTCATTTTTCTTGTGTTTATTTCCATTGCCTGGGATCTGGCCCACGTGACAGTCTAATCGCACCAGATTCCTAGCCTAGTTTCTATATCAGTGAGTATATCTGCAAATCAGGGGTAATGATCAATCACCGCTCTTCCGGCCTGGTGGCAATTAATTCCGCCATGGGAGCTGGTACAAAAACATTTGTCAAAACTTCTTAGACACCCCATCACAGCATGTCTACACTGCAAATGAATGGATCCAGCATGGGCTAGCCTTGCCGTGGGAACTTGCAAGATGGCCCAGATCCTGGGACCTGTGTGGAAACGATGGAGCAAATCTACCAGGGTGGCAGACCTGAGGCAGGGACTAGGCTATGGCTTAGTGAGCCCCTTTTCTTCCAAACTCCTTGGGGTCCATGACCGGGGGGAGAGAGATGTTGTCTCTGCCCTCACAATATACTTAAAATGGATCAGGAGTACACTTATCACCCATAGTTCAGATGAGGAACTGAAACACAGAGTAGATTAAGTGGGCGACTCTGGATTGCCAGCAGGGCCAGGGCAGGATCAGCTGCTGGAGCAAGACACTAGGCAGTGGGACCAGCCAGCACCACCTCTGAGCTGCCAGCAGAGCCTTAATCCCTCTTCATCGTGGGCGGCTGCTGCTTTTGCTAGTGAGAACTGCGTGGGCTTTTCTAAGGCATAGGGCCCCGGCGAGGCACGGAGAGGGAAGCGAGGAGAGAGGAGGCAACAAACCCTGAAGGGGTGAGGAGGAGGAAGGCAGCGTTTCACAGCCGTTTGCCACCCCCGTGTTCGTTAGCTGTTCAGGGATTTTTAGGAATCAGGTGGCAGGCTCAAGCCCTGCTCACTAAGCACTACAGGGAGCAGAATCAGTCACCACCGGAAATTGCAGTGACATGAACACCTGCCTGGTCTGTGTCGATCACGACAAGCCCTAAAATGGGCCTGATCCTGACTCAAGCTCAGTTCTCAAGGGCCGTACAGACTTCAGATCAGGGCCTAGGTTTGGAGGCACTCGTATAAGCTATAACTTAAGGACAAAGCTGCAGAAGTTGAGATGTGCCCCCGAACAGCCTTCGTGTTCTGTGGGTTTGGATACAGCATTCCCTCAGAGACAGGGCTGTGTGCTGCAGAGGTCACAGCTGGACCCAGATCCCAAAGCCCACAAAGCTCCTAGCAGTTCAGATCGGTGACCTGGTCCAGGTCCTCTAACCCGGTGTGACTACTGGGCTGAACCAAACCATGCTGGCTTGAACTGTTTTAGGGCCATACTTTAAATGGGGTTGAACCCCGAGACACTCACTGGGAGACATGCCTGAGCGAGGACTGCAGGATCAGACCCGTGCAAAGCTCTGCAGCTTGTGCCAAAGCTCTTTTCCTGTTCAGGTTTTAAACGGCGCGAAAGGAATGGCCTTGCCCTCCTCCACAAGGCAGGGGGTCTGTGGGCTATCCCAGTTCCTCCTCTGGCAGGGCATAGCTGAAAGGCATGAAGCTAAAGGCTCTGCAGCTATTACAGCACAATACAATGAAGGAAACTTGCCAGGCTCATGTATTTACTGATTATTACAGATATGGGCATGAGATCACCACCAGCCAATCACAGCAGCCCACTTGGGGCCATGGGCTCAAATGCCAATTTAAAACATGGCATTCTGAGTGAGACAGGCTCAAGTGAGGGCACTGCGAAAGCTGTTCGGGGTGTGCTATCCCCGGGGCAAAGAGACAGCCTGCCCTGTTTTGCATGCACTTCCGGGGTGTGCATTTTGCATAACGGCACAGTCCAGGTTATGAAACACACACGAGCTGAAGAATAGATTTGCCTCCCCAACAATAAGATTGAAAGAAACATTTCACCTCCAGGAACGAGTGACGCAGCCCTGCTCTGTGTATGTAGCATGATCTCCATCTCACACAACTTTCACCAATTATCCTGTGGTAGGAATGCCACACGGTATGGAGGCTGCCTTTTGTTATCAAATTTGCCCATTACTTTGGGGTACGCTCATTTATTAGGATTACTTTTCGGGGGGCAGGGTTCTGTACTTCTATCAATGTGCTGCTTGTGTTACTTGTGTTCTCATATGGAGCTCTACTTCTGCAAGTCCCCTCCCAATGGAGCTATCCTGCAGGACCTAGTTCCCCAGGGCTGGGTTCTTCCAGCTCCAGAAGCAGATGAGAAAAAAAACACACACACACACACACACCTGGATTCAGTAGGCTGGGACAAGCAGCACTTCCAAGCTGTCATCCTTGTATACCATGGGCACCCCACCAGAATAGAGCACGCTTGAGCAGGCTGGGTCGAGCAGCACTTTCAATCCATCACCCTTATATGTCCCAGGTTCAGCATGTCCATATCCCCAATTTCATATTACAACTGTTCTGGTAGTAATCCACTGGATGAGCAAACTAGACAGGATTTTTGGGTGCTGCAGCAATCTTTAGCTTACTTACAAGGCACATTGCTGCAAAGTGAATGGAGAAGCCAAAAACCCCCCACAAGGGTGGGGCGGAAGAGAGAGAGAGAGGCAACCAGCTTAACCATGAAAGTTATTTATTGCCAGGTAATAATCATACAACGGGAGCCAAACAAACAAAAAGTTATAATATTAAATCTAACTTAAATTTGATTATAAAAGTCAGGTTGAGAAAACTATAACTGATCACACAAGTCAGGGTCAGAAGGCGAGAGAGAGATAGAGAGAGAGAGAGAGAGCTGGATTCTCCTCTTTCTGTGAAGCTTGAATCAATCGGGAGTTCCGGGAGAGGGTGATAGCTGCAGGTCCGGAGTGCTGGAGACCAGCAGTCGGCAAAGCCCCCAGCACGATCAGTCAGGAGAAGATGAAGTCCCAATGGAACTGATGCAGATTTTGGATCCGGGCAGCAGAACACTTACTTGAACATAGGTAGTGGTTTTTGTAGAGAAACAACAATGATTCAAGGGAGAACACTAGATTTGTTTATGGGCAAACAAAGGAGAACACCCAAGTTGTTTTGTTCAGGGTAGGCCATGGGATCTGATCACTCCTGGCTATGAGCGGTGTTCCTTGGAGGGAGCTCACAATGCAATTAGGGAGCTTCACTATTTTGGATACCAGTAAAGGATTCATTACTAGAATTGATCTGATAACTGCTGAGCTGGGTGCGTGCAGGTGAGCGTTCATTAACATCTGGAGTAGAGATCCCCCATCATGCACTGCTTCCCTGCTTTTCTGATCCCAGAGTTCCATGTGGTCCTTGCCTTGGAATCTCTGTTCTCCATTCTGTGTGCTAATGGAGATGCCTCTCTGTCCCAGCTTCGATGCAAATGAGGCTAGGGAAGTTTCCTTAATCCTGTCACCCTTGTCCCAGGGCTTTAGGGGTGTCTCCCACTGCCTTTTCATTGCTTTTTGTAAGTCTTTATTTTTGGTTCAAGAAGAGGCTGGGGAGCAGGGGTGGTGAGGTCTTTAGTGAGTCAGACAGGCTGGGTACTGCACTCTGGTTCCCCAAGAACACAGAGCTAACAGGTAACACTTTCTAATCCTCTCCTTCCTTGATATCCCTGCAGTGTAAGTCCTTCATTTACCCACAGGCCAGCTGTCCCCTCTGGTGCCTTCTGCTTGTGTGCATTGGCCCTGCCGTTTCCATGGCTAATAACTGCTCTCTCTGCTGAGACGGCTATTCTACTCTATTGGTCCTTAACCTGTCATCATCACTCCCGTACCAGAGCACCTTCCAGACATGCCTTAAGTGATCTCACTAGCATCTGTCAGGAGTGCTTTGTTATCTAGCTAATAAGGATGCTCCATTCCTGCCAATTATTAGTTCAAATGGAGAAGATGGGGATTGAAAGGTTTTTGGGTCTTTTTCTTATATAGGCTCCTATTACCTCCCCACCCCCCATCCCGATTTTTCACACCTGCTGTCTGGTCACCCCAGCTGGGGGACTACAAGGAATCAATGTCTCTACGTCTCCCTAGACAACACATTTCCCCAGCTACCAGTAACACTCTGTGCTCCACTCCAACCGCCAATCCCACTCTGTGACTTCAAATGGGTTCCTGCTCCCTCCAACATGATTAGCAAACAAGTCTGCGGTGGCTAGTGTTATTGGGATTAGAGCAAAAGCTGCAAGAACAACTAGCCAGTTATCTGAGAGACTTCTGGTTAGCGTTTGTGCAATGACTGGCCACTGCTACCAAATGAATGGCAAATGGGTTCTTACCCGTGCAGTAATGATGTGGTTTAGGTGAGATCTAATGCTAAGGAATTCCCTGCTTTTCAGAGATACCTCTATTGCCTAGTTACTCCTGGTGAATCTGCCAGTACATGCCATTGAAATACAGCAAAGGGCTCTACAGACATTACCGAATTAAACCTCACCAGATCCCGGTAAGGAAGCTAAGTATTACTTATCCGGTTTACATAGGAGAAAACGGTGACTTCAGCTATTAAGTGACCTTCCCCAAGAATACAACAGCAAACAATTGGCAAACCTAGGAACAGAACCCAGGAGCCGTGGAAGGAGATTCGGTGCTGCACCCCTTAGTGGTACAGCACAGAAATCACAGCTCAACGGCAGGCACAGGATATGGTGACTTTAAAACCAGACTTCGCAAGCCTGTGATTGCTGGTGTAATTTACAGACCACGGGCCTGTCTCAGTTACCAGACCCAGTGGGTGGCTGCCCGATTGGCTGCAGGACTCCGCAGAATGTTTCCACCCTCACATGCCTCTTCTATCCCCAACCTCACACTGGTCAGCACACCCCCTACATCTGAGCTCATCCTCCCCCAGCCCTTTTACCCACCATAACGGGGCCAAAGCAAGGGGAGGAGCTCACTCTTCATTCCCTAGTTGTGCTAACCATTACAGCATTTCCTCTTAAGGATAAACAAAGCCTGAAGGGTCAGACCATGGCTACAGAGCCAATGAGTCTGGAGGCCCGAGGGCGGAGGTCAGCTTTACAGTTTACGTGGGCGTTGCAACCTCACAGGTGGAGTTCATAGGCCCTGATTCAGCACGGTGCTTAAGCATATACCTAGGTTTAAGCACCTATTGAGTTCCAGGAGGTGGGAGGGTACAAGTCCGCCCACATCTTAAGGTCTCTCTCCCCCCAGCCTAAGGAGAGGAGCTACTGAGTCCAGGGCTTAAGCAATTATGGGGGACAACTAATAAGGAGACAGAGACAGGAGTGAAGGTCACATGTTCAACATCGGGGAGCCAGAGGACACCAAGCAGAAAACCCTGGACAGTGCCCACTGCTTCTCAAAGGCGTCTAGGGAGCCTTTGGCCCAGAGGAACTCTGCCCAGATGCGTGAACCAAGGGAGGAGCAGAGATAGACCCCACAGTTGCAGAGGGCCTCCGCATCCAGCAACTTCCTCCTGGTGGAATGGATGGCCACGCTCTTGCTTCCAGTTGACATGATGTCCTAGATGGGTACCAGAGCATTCAGTGAAGAGGCATCTTCATACCCCCTTATGTCAATGGACACTCCCAAATTCACAAAGAGAGAAGAATTAACCAGCCACAGAGCAATGGTACAATAACAGATGTCAGCTATGGGGTGATCAATAGAGAGAGCTGGCATCCTCTCTCAGATGATGCCCAGCATCAAGTGAGTCATCAAAAATGTACAGCTACTAACATAGTGCCCCTGATAAGCCCTGTGTTCGAGAGGGTTTTGAAGGAAGTGCCTGAGGGGGCTGAGTTATTGGCTGGCAGAGTTCATTCAGTACTTCTGCAGGAGGGTCATTGCTTTGTTTGGAAATTATTAATTGCTAGGGCACCTGCAGCTTCTTATATGGACATATTTTATTGTTATTTAATTCTGGAGAAAGAAATATAAGGCATGAAACCTGGCTGAAATTTTTCCACCTTTTTCTTGAGGGAAAAAAAAATCTGTGTTTTTTTTAACTTCATTTTACCTTTTTTAAAAAAACAAAAACCCAGGACATTTTAGGTTATAATTGCCAAAAATGGAAAGACAAAAAAATGGACAGAAACAAAAATTTTCATTTTCCTTTAAACATTTCCTGGGGGGCAGGAGAGTCTTTCCTGACCACTCTATAAATAACTCGTTTAAGTCCTGCCTTGTTAGATAACTGCAGCTGCTATTCTTAGCCAGCACTGTCACTGTGTCACTGAAGCGATGATGCTATCAAACATAAACACCTTCAGGAACAAGAAGCAGGTGCCAGAGGACTGGGCGTGAGCGGGCCTGTATCAATCTGTTTAACTTCCTTGTTGGTCAAGAAGTAGAGATGATTTGGGGATTTATGCACCCAGATCCTCAAAGATATTTAGGTGTCTAACTCCTATAGGCTCCTAACTCCCTTTGAGGCTCTGGGCCTAACATACCCAACAGCCCATCTTTCCAGTGACCTTCAAAGAGAGGAAAATCTGGGTTTATGCCTCTGTATTCTTTGTTTCTTTATGGCGGAGAAAGGAGGGTCATTGTTTTCCTTTAGTTTATGCAGTAGAGAAATGCTGGGTCTTGCACGTGCTGTTTGAGTTGGAGGCCTTTGTAAATGGCTGTGATCGGGTTAGGACACCATAGTACCAAGACACTGAAAGCTGAGCCAGGAAGTGATTTTTGGCATCAGTTTAAAATGCTCTTTCTTTATTAGCACCGATGCCTGACAAACACGTGGGAGAAAATATTTCTCTGCAAAAGATTCAGACACATGCACACTGCCCCACCCCTTCAACAGAGGGTTAGAAAAACTCCCACTCCAGAGGCAAGAGGAGACTGGATGTTCCCTATCTTGTTAAGCAGCTAAAAATACACGCAGGAAACTAAACATTGTCAGGCCTGCTTTACGCAGCATAAGGAAGCAACATCCACCGCCCTCCTCCTGGTTTTGGCCTTAGCATGGCACCTTTAAAGTGATTGCTCTGAATTTTCCTTTAAGAGCAGTATCAGAGATTTCCAGGGAGCTTAGCACCCAGGGTTCTCACTGCTACTTCATCACCACTGAGCGCTTGCACGATTTAAGGACTGGGCCAGCAGATTGCCAGTTACATGCCACCTCAGCCCAGGTCACCCTGGTGTACACCCCAGAGAGCTGACATTTGAAGCTTGTTTATTTTTTGCTTAATCATTGCTTGATCTCCTTGAGCAGTGGGAAATCTTCTCTGGTGGACAATGGAGATCGATAGACGCATCTCCTTGTCCACATGCTTATGATCTAAGTGATAACCACCTGGGGGATCGGGAAACAATTTTCCCTCCCGCGGGGCAGATTGACAGCAGCCCTCAGGGTTTTCACTTTCCTCTGGGCCACTTGCCAGGCTTATCGGTCTATCTTATTTCAGGGTTTCCCTGCCTTGCAGGGGCCTGGGGCACCAATGCCCCTCAGTCCCTCCTATTCTCAGCCAGTGGCAGGTAATAGTCAAGTGTCCTGTGGGCTGAACTCTTTGGTCTAATTTCAGCTGTGGGGCTTAGTGTGCGATGCTGGGATCTGTGAAATACAGAAGGTCCCGCCTTAAACTCTCTAACTCCTCAGCTGGCATAACCAGTGCAGCAATGGCTCTGTGCTGATTCACACCAGTCAAGGATGAGGCCGTAGATCAGGCCTGTCGAATGGAGGTACACCAAGGCTGAGCGTGGGTCCCAGTGTAGGTTTCCTGGTAGGGGTGGAGCGTACATGTAGATTTCACCTCCCTGCCACAGCAATCTGAGACCACTATTGCTAGGGTGAAGCACAGCCAGTGACAAGAGCCGTCTGGGTTCTCAGAAACTTACGAGCGCGTGTTGTACATGTTGTTCCCCCAAGGCATGTAGCAAGGAATTCAGAGTATGAAGCAAGCAGCGCTGATGGCGGCACAGCCAGGTTGAGTGCAGGGCAGTGCACGTGATCCCTATGGGCTGATGGCATTGCACCATTCTGCAGTTCAGCGCCCCATGAAGAACTAGATGAGGGCTATAAAGCTACCGACCTAGGGGAGAGGAGGCCGAGATTCACCATCCCAGCAGGAATCAGAGGGGTAGCTGTGTTAGTCTGGAATTGCAGAAGTGACAAAGAGTCCTGTGGCACCTTAAAGACTAACTAAAGTATTAGAG